>CM032448.1:136943487-137042812 GCA_019049505.1 Pachyrhynchus sulphureomaculatus | reverse complement strand
CGGCGCGCGTCGGAACGATTGAAGTCAAGTCAAACAAAACCGCCTTATAGCGGCTCTTTTCATCTGAATTGAGGGACGTTTATTTGTGTTTTTGCCTAGGCTTATATTTTGAGTCTTGCCCTCTTTAATACTTGCCGAAATTAAAACCAAACCAATGCATTCAGTAAAATTATAATAAATTACAAAATATATATTTTGTAGTTTTTGGTAATAATACCTAGTGACCTATATAATATATCGTTTTTGTTTGTATCGTTAAAGTAATACTGTCTTCGATTATTTACTTAATTTTGGAAACATGTCAAAGATTACAGAATTAATGTGTCAACTTTGAATAGGTACGCGTGCCATTTCAAAATTACTTGGCGTGCCAGAGATGGCACGCATGCCATAGGTTGCCGACCCCTGGCCTAGGATATTATTAAGTTTTGTTTGTTATCCTCTAGTTATAACCTACCTGTAAATATTTACCGATAAAACCAACGGACAAATGTTTTATTTCGTTTCACACTTATATACTTTTGATAAAGCTAATGTTTCAGCGAAACACGTGTGAAGTATAAAAATCAAATAAGAGTGGGAAATTTTACCAAAAATTTAGTGTTTTATTCTCATTGAATATGAATTTCCATGTAAGTAACGGCCGAGTCACTTTAATATTCTTTGTTACCTAAAGATACATAAGTTGGTGCTATGGCCATGAGGGACATTCTTAAATTGGAATTTGCTATCTCAGTGATGTAAACAATACAGGACAGGACTGGTTCCCCATGCTAAAAAAATTAAAAGAGGTAAAAGTTTTTTTGGAACAACTTAACTTTAAAAGGTATATTCGTCAAAAACACAAACTACTTGAAATAAATCGAGGAATAGCTACCTCTGACTGAGCTTAAGGCGGTCACTACCGAGAAAAATGAAAAAAAATACGTTTTTTTCGTTTTTTTTTTCCATTTTTATAATCTACAATCATTTCTGCACAAAACAATCCAACCCCCACAATTATACGATGAGTATAAGTGCCTGAAATTTTTATATAAAGTAGTCAAGGTATGAGCCATCAGTCAGTATCGCCAAGATATGAGTCCCGCTCAGCCTTCCCCTAGCTTCGCACTACGCACCTTTCAATATACCACCCCATTCCACCATTATGAAGTTATTATTATTTTCACTATTATTATTATTATCCCACTTTTTATTAACAATGCTTAGGAATAATTATATAACACTATTTACTATATACAAATAAAAAACTTTATTTTACAAAAATATTTTGAAATACTATTTACTATATACAAATAAAAAACATTATTTTACAAAAAATATTTTGAAATACTATTTACTATATACAAATAAAAACTTTATTTTTTACAATAATATTTTGAAAAGTAATAATAAGATTTTATTATTTTTGTTATACTTTTTTTTTAACTAAAATGAACCCGCTTCATATGACGGGCCTTCTTTTTTTTCTAACTTCTTAAATTTTTCTTCTAAACTTTTTCTTGCTCTTGAAATTTTTGCCTCTCGCATTTCGATGCTTGTTGTAAGTCTTTCTCGGCTTTCACTATTCTCAGTTCATCTTCCTTCATCAGCCCAGCAATTGTAAATTTTCCAGGGTCAATGAAAAGTTTAGCTCCAGCAAATCCTTTACCAGTACACCTAAGTGCATAAGTAAATCTAATATTTATTGTATCTAATATCACAGATTTACCTTCGAGTTCATAATCCAGTTTCTTGGAGTTCCTTAGTTTATTTAGGACTTGACAATTCTGACAAACAATCTTTATAGTGGATGCCAAACCGTTTCTCAAACAAACATTTAGGGTGATTTCACCACCACATTTTTTGCAGTCCACTGTTGAGTTCAGTGCTTGACTCAGCTCTCCAACATCCACCAAATCATACGCATGGTTGCTCATGAATGACTCAAATTTATTTTGATTACCTAGTTTTTTTTGAAGAAGGTGTACAATTTTCAGATGAGGTTGATGGTGTTGATTCAACAGATGGTAAGGACATGACCAATTTACGAGCAACAGAAATATGTGTCCCACTAAAAGGTTTATTCCTTTTCTTGCTCTTGAAGCTAGTCTTTGGCTTAGTCATTTTTCTTCACAAAACAATAATAAAAAACTATAATAAAATAACAATATAATAAAATTTAAAACAGCAATAGTAACAGAAAACAGGAAAAAAATTTGTAACTATGTAAACAAAAACAATCTCTCACGTAAAATATAACCAAACAAAACAAAACTAAAAAAAAAAAATTTGGAAAAAAACATATTTTGTTGTAAACAATCAGTGTTGCCAAACTTGTTTTTGCAAAAAAAAAAGAAGACAAACACTCTAGAAATAAATTAAAAAAAGTTGATTATAACAAAAAAAAAGCAGTCAAAACTACAACTTTTTAGTTTTTCGGCTCTCCTGAAAAATTGACTTTTTTGTACATTTGCCCCATTATCTTCAAAACTATAAAAGTTATTGAGCTATTTTTTTTTTAAAATATCCATGGCAACACTGTCTACAGTTCGGACTAAGGAAATGTCAAATGAAACAGCTGGTAATTTACCGCGTCAATTCAAACATACAAATAAAATTCATGAACTTTCAAAATTTCTAGAAAATGTAATTTAAATTATTTCTTTAAACCCTTAGTCCCATTAAATTATATAATAATAAATAATAAGTGTGCAAAGTTTCGTTGAAATAGGATGAACGGTTGCTGAGAAAATGGGTTTTACTTTTCAATGTAAATTGACCTCGGTAGTGACCCCCTTAAGGTAGAAAAAAATTGCGGGTTTATATGTTTATGTTATTTTACCTGACGATAAAACCCACCAACAGTCTACCAAAAATGATCATTGGTACATTTTTCAGCCAGAGCAATCATCGACCAACCAATTACACCGGGTATACCGGCTATTTTAATGCAATTTAAGTCTTCCAAAACGATCCATTATCAGTCCACTGAAAACAGAAGCCGGCGGGGGAATTACCACTATAAGAACACTAGCTAAAAAAGAAAGAAATTGTCCATTATTTCAGTTAAAAACTAGGAAAAATTTTCGTTTTCCTACAAATCAATCATCCACCCATTTAAAACTTCAGTGAGTCAGGTAAGGACAATTTGAAAACAATGAAAAAAAATTACAACAGTACCTAATGCAAAGTTATTTTGCTTTAAACGTTTCATTTTTAAATTCATTGGAAATCTTACTTACCATCCAAGAATTTTCGGTTTTTGTCGATTTTATCGGGCTCTCGGGTAGTCCTAGCTGACTAATCAGTACTGCAGAATAAGCTAGTGAGATTCCATTTCCTATATGAAAACTGGCTGCTAAAAGTGAAGCTAAAATCTAAGGGAAAAACACACTTGTCATTAATTTCAGTTATTTTCTTAACTTAAAAGCTAGTTATTTCAGTTTCGGTTAAAGTGTCGGGTAACTAACTTCCACTTATCTAGAGGATAGGAAATCCTACCTTTAAGTTAGATTTTTGTTTTAAAGGAATATCTTACTTGGGGGAATAAGCTCTTAAAAGTGGTTCCTTCATATTTGCTTAGAGATCTGCAAACTAGCTAGCATTTCTCTGAGAGCGTCATCTTTGGTACCTTTGTGCTTTTCTTCGGCGGCATCATTTGAATTTGTCTTTTCTGGTTTGCTATAGAGAAAAATAAACTTTTTAAAGGCCTCTCCCAGACGAGGAAATATTCGTTTGTCAAATCATTTTGATGGTTTAAGCCGGTCTTTCCCAGATGTCTGTATGAGAAAATAGGGATAGAAACATACCTTCCTTGCGCGACAGATAGTTAAGAGGAATACAGGAAGTTCCGCCATTTTCAACGAATGGAAAAGCGCCAATTTTAAAAAACATAACCTAATCACTAAAATTAGATTTGGAATTTTAAGTCGTAATGTCTTAAAACTTATTTATATATTAACTTTTGCGGTATTAAAATTATTTGAAGAGTAACAAGTAGGCTGAAAAGTTTTTTGAAATTTTTTTGGATTGTTGTAGCTTCTACTTGATGGAAATTCATTATAAATATATAATAAAAGACTGTTTTTAGTCAATTTCCACTGGTTTATTTAAATTGCGATGACGCGTTTCGCTGTCGATGCAGCTTCTTCAGATCTACATTTTACACTGTGTACACAGTGTATCTGTATGACCGCGTTAGATTCACTATACCAGTAAATAATGAGTGATTTTCCAGGGGCAGAGTTTTCGTAACACTTTCAAGCCATTGCTTTGCTTGAACGGTATGTTTTCTCATCAAAAAAACATTTTTTTAATCAACACATGAAATTCGTTTTTTTTCAATGTTTTGAAAATATCAAAAGTAGCGGCACTAAAACCACTCTAACTTGTAAACTAATAGTCGAAATGTCATGAAATTTTGACACGTATCGTTTGAAGGTTGGTACTTCCTAAATATCATATGGATTTTTTTGAAAAGGGCGACATCTATGTGTCAGACCAAAAACTTTGTGTTGTGTGTGTTACACAGTGTAAAATTTAGATCTGAAGAAGCTGCATCGACAGCGAAAGGCGTCATCGCAATTAAATAAACCAGTGGAAATTGACTAAAAACAGTCTTTTATTATATATGAAAAGTTTTTGGTCTGACACATAGATGTCGCCCTTTTCAAAAAAATCCATATGATATTTAGGAAGTACCAACCTTCAAACGATACGTGTCAAAATTTCATGACATTTCGACGACATTAGTTTACAAGTTACAGTGGGTTTCAGGGGGTTTTTAGTGCCGCTACTTTTGATATTTTCAAAACAATGGAAAAAAACGAATTTCATGTGTTGATTAAAAAATGTTTTTTTGATGAGAAAAACATACCGTTCAAGCAAAGCAATGGCTTGGAAAGTGTTACGAAAACTCTGCCCCTGGAAAATCACTCATTATTTACTGGTATAGTGAATCTAAACGCGATCATACAGATACAAATAATGCTGAACATCAAAAAAAAAAAATCCACAAAATTGTTTTGGATGACCGTAAAGTGAAATTGCGTGAGATAGCTGACACCCTAAACGTATCAAAAGAACGAGTTGGTCATGTTTTGCATGAACATTTGGGCATGAGAAAGCTCTGTTCGAAACAGGGTACCGCGTTTGCTCACAGTAGACCAAAAACAACAACGTGTTGATGATTCTGAGCGCTGTTTGGGCCTGTTTAAGCGCAATAAAAAGCATTTTTCATGCGATATGTGACAATGGATGAAACAGATCCATCACTACACACCGGAATCAAATCGGCAGTCAGCTGAGTGAACAGCAGCCGGTGAAAGCCGCCAGAAGCGACCAAAGACACAACAGTAAGCTGGGAAGGTTTTGGCCCCTGTATTTTGGGATGTACAGGGAATAATTTTCATCCACTATGCTGAGGAGTGAAAAACCATCAATAGCGAATATTATATAATGTTTTTAGTGCGCTTGAAGGCAGAAATCGCAAAGAAACGGCCCCAAATGAACAAGAAAAAAATGCTCTTTCATCAAGACGTGTCACAAGTCAACGGCTACGATGGCAAAATTGCATGAATTGAAGTTTAATTGCCTCATCATTCACTGTATTCTCCAGATTTGGCAGCCAGCGACTATTATCTATTCGCAAACCTCAAAAAAAATGTTCGCTGGAAAGAGATTTGGTTCCAATAAAGAAGTTATCCCGAAACTGAGGCCTATTTTATTTTCTATTAGTTTCTCCAACCTGAAATCGGTTTTAGCAAGGACACATCATAATGTATAGTATAGTAATACTAAATGAAAAGTCGATTACAAACTGCAATATTTGCTTTTACCAAAACACTGGTACAGTATATTTTTGTTTTGTGGTCTGCCAAATTTGGAATTTTTGATTGAACAAGACAATCAATTCATTGTCAGTAACAAACATCTCCTTCGGATTATTCATCGCGTATTGTTGGCAATGTCTCCATTCTTGTTTACCTCGTGACGAAGAAAAACTACAACCGGATGCCCTCTGACGTTTAACATTACACATCCAAGAACAAGATCATACTAATGTGAAATTAGTTACTTAAAATATTGATTTGAAATTTGGCCTTAACAAAATCGTTGAAAATGGCCATCATTTCTGATGTACTAGGCATCTCTTCCAAATGAGAATGCGCACTCGTCAATGTTCGTTCATTCTCTGGTCTATATTAATTTTTATAAGTTGCCAAATATCCATAGGTTTGTTGTTACAGAACATTGATCGTCCTGAGTTAAATTAGTACTTAATAAAATAAAAGTAAGTAAATAAAATATTGAAAAATACTTACAATAAGCTTAGGCAACTGGCCCTGAAAAAAAAACAAAAAAATCGTCTGTCAAAACACTATTACTCAATGTGGGATTAAATTAAAAAAAAAACTAATGTGAACATACTCTGAATAGAGTAAACTTTAATAAAGAAAGGAATCGTATTAGAAATATAACTAGAGTTAATGGTTATGACGATGACTTAGTAAATAAGCTAATAAATAGACATAAGTTTAGGTTTAATATTCAGAATTCCACCTTTTTTACACGCGAAGAAAATAACACCAAGTATGTCTCCATACCATATAATCCGAAATATAGCAAGGGACTCAATAAGGTATTTAATAAGGTAGGCCTCACCTTAGTCTATAAGTCATCAGACAATCTGAGGAATATCTTAGGAAATCCCAAAGATAAGATTCCTAATTGTGAGAAAAGTGGAATTTATGAAATTAGTTGTAATGATTGTGACAAAAAGTATGTTGGGCAAACTAAAAGGTCAATTAAAACACGATTTTAAAGAACATTTAGCACACTTAAAATACAACAGAACAGAAAAGTCTAGCATTGCCGAACATGCTCTTGAAGCTGATCATACTGTAACATTAGATAATCTAAGATTAATAAAAAATGTATCTGATAGGAGATTGTTGAACGCATACGAAAGTATGGAAATCATAAAATGTAAAAGTAGTTTAAACAAAGACAGAGGGCCTATTCCTTATAGTCCCCTCTACTGGTTACTTGACCGGAACTGATGGTCTTGCCTATATTATTAGTTCTGCTTGAGTAATTCAAGGGTTAGGCTAAGTATAAATAGGGTAGATTTGTAGTTTAGCTTTAGTCAATCATCGCTTCTGATAAAGCTAACATGGTTAGCGAAACGCGCGTCGAGTGCAAAAATAAAGTGTTTGGTGTAGTGGTGATATATAGTGAGTAGTATCATTGTGCCAAAGATTCCACATTCCCAACTTAGTTAATGTGAACATGTGTCAATGTTCGAATTTTTTTGGGGACCCTCCCAAAAGTTGCCAATTGACTAAGAAATGAGATTGGTAGAGTTTCAGCCCAATTGGATAACGTTAATCTGTGGCTCATCAAGGTTGAAGTTTTGACTTTTTATGAAAATTGATTTTTTATGAAAATGTCTAAAAACATTGCAAGGTTCAATTACATCGGCTTTCTAGATTTTATTTTATTTATTTTTTCAATATGTACATAAAAAAGGGTTTGGTTAAAAGTTTTCAAAAGTAAATAAAGCAAAATTTATTATTTAAAGTTTAGGTATAAAAAAAGAAGCAATATAAAGGAAAGAAGTTATTATTATTATTTCCATTTACGATTCATTATCAGATCAAGGTAGTAATGGCTTAGATAAGGTGGCCTTTGAAGAGTCAGGAAAAATTTTTCTACAATCAGATACAACTTGTAACAGAAACTGCCTTTGTTCTCCATCTTTCGTCAAACAGGAATTGGAGTCTTGAATTACTTTTACACCTCTTTCAGCTGTGTCATTGCCAACCTCAAAAGTGTTTACTATTTTGTTAGCTTTTAAATTCATCGGGATCAGTATTTAAAAAACTTATATCAATTTCAAATCTCTTGAAAAAATTTTAGAGTCTGATGAGAAACAAAATAATCAATTTTTGTTGTCCAATAAATCATCCCCTTGTTCAAGATTGAGCCTTGCTTTTACATCTCTATCATCGTCACTTTTTTCTTCAATGGAAATTAATTTTAGACATTTTGCAGCCATGCTTGTTTTGACATTTTTTTCTAAAGTTTCATTAAAAAATGAAACTACGATTAGCTCCGAATTGAGATACCACAGAATTTTAGATATGACTCAGATGATGAGCTACCGTTGACTCAGTGGATAGAAAAACATCGAGAAGACAACTGTCCAACGCGTCCTGAAGTTGATCTACAGCATATAAAATTGATTTTTATGCCTCCAAACACAAGTGCAAAGCTCCAGCCTGTGCATCAAGGTGTGATACATTCTTTAAAATGTCATTACAGAAAGATTGTACTTATGAAAATGTTAGAGACGATCGATAAAGCTAACATTTTTAAGCTACAGTTGACTCAGTGGATTGAAAAACATCGAGAAGATCCTACTGATTGTCTAGAATTTGTTTACGATGCTGACATTCAACAAAGTACAGTGGAAATTGAGATTAAAAAGATGTTTAATCACTTTAATTTTGAAGAATATGTATGTGCTGATAATGAATTAATGACGAGAGAAATATTAACGGATGATCAAATTGTGACATCAGTGACTTCTGGAAAGATTTTAAGCGAGAATGACGAAGAAGACGAGCTTAGAGAAGGAGATAATATTTATGTTCCGTCCATTTCAGAAATGACTAAGAAAATGACTGAAACTCGCAATTTTTTGGAATCTCCTGAAGTTCCTGAACATATATGGAGTAGTTTTTGTGACCTTAACAATTATATAAACACTATTTCTTTTTCAAGTAAAATTGTACAAACGAAAATTACTGATTTTATTGTATAAAGTACATATTTTAATGTTTTCGTTTATACTCGTATATGTACCAACATACATAATAATAATTTTAGTGTGACTTGTTTTATTTTCTTTTGAACGTTTTCTTTTAATTTAATAATTATTATTATTCATTTTTCTAAGTATTAGCGCCTAATCTAAATAAAAACGTAGTAAAAAAATGATGTTCGATTTTGTTTACTGTTTGTAACTTCCGATATAGCGAACCATTTTTAGTAATTTTTTGGAGTTCGTTATAAACGGACTTCAGTGTATTTTAATTAAACAAGAAAACGATTTGTATCAAAATCTTTTTCCCTTTAGTGCTTTTATACAAACTTAAAAGGTAACCGTCGTACGTCCTTAAAATGGTTACAAAATTATAATGAAATCTTGCTAATTTCATCCAAAAAATTGTGAAACAAAGGTTAAAAATTCAGATATAGGATACAAAGTATTAAAGCAATAATAAAATTACTGCCATTAACTCTAATCGTTTAAAACCATATAATAAACTTATATTACTGTCATAAAATTTCTTGAAAAAACTTTACTGGTCAACATGATTTTTTTTCACAAGGAAACTGAATAGAGACCTTAGTTCAGTTTTTTATGCTGAATTCAAATATGTTATCAGATTGTATAATATACTCCTCTATATTAGGATTTCATTGTTATAATTCTTGTAAATATAGAAGTGGGAATTTGTATTCAGAATAATTTGGCACCAGGCAGATTTATTCATGTTGAAACATGTTTTAACTCTGTCCATACTTAATGATGTCACAGGGGAACAGCTGTTTTGGTGTCGAGGTTTTTTGAGCTGATTCTATATCAATTTGATGTCCTGAATTCAAATAACGTATTCATTTGTACCTAGGAGCTCAAATTTTTAAGATATACAATTTTAGAGAAATATAAGTTACATTATTGTAACTCAAATCCGTAAGTGTAGTAAACAAAAGTAGATACGAAATTTTTATTTTAGTTATACAAAATACAATATTATGTCGTACTTACAAACAAAAAAAAAACATTGAAGAAATGACATAGTCACTCAACACTTGGAAAGCTTCTTTTCCGCGACATTCTTGAATATTTTTTTAAACAGTCCCTTTTTAAACTCCAGCAGTAATCTGCCATCATGTGCATGTCCCATCTTCCTTAGTAGCGGTCCTCCATAACTTTAATATCTTGGTGAAATCTTTCACCTTGTTCCTCACTCATGTCTCCTAAATTTTCTGGAAAACGGTCTAAGTGGCTGTGTAAATAGTGTATTTTAATACTCATATTGCACCCTAAGGATTTGAAACTATTAAGCATCTTGTTAACCATTTCAACATAGTTTTGAGCTTTATGTTTGCCTAGAAAATTTTCTACAACTGCAACAAATGATGTCCAAGCTTCTCGTTCAACTTGATTCATTGAATTTATGAAGGCAGGATCCTTAATTAATTGTCTTATTTGTGGGCCGTCAAATATCCCTGCTTTGAGTTTTTCTGTGCTCAACTGATGCATTTTTACCCCTATATATGCAAAACAAGACCCATTCTTATCAAGAGCCTTTACAAATTGCTTCATTAAGCCCAACTTTATATGTAACGGAGGAAGTATGATTTTTTCTCTTTCAACCAAAGCGTCGTTAATGACATTCTTTTCCCCAACGTCCATGTTTTCTCTCTGAGGCCAATCTTTTCTAACCCAGTGGTGTGTTTTGTCCCTACTATCCCAGAGGCACAAGAAACACGGATATTTCGTGTAACCACTTTGCTGCCCAAGAAGAAAGTTTACCATTTTTAAGTCTACACAAATCATCCATTGATGTTCGTAATACTTTATCTTCTGCAAGACCAAAGCTATGGTATTATATTCTTCTTTCAGTTTCGTTGAGTGAGCTAGTGGTATTGAACCATATTTATTCCCATTATATAGAAGGACACATTTTAAACTTCGCTTTGAACTGTCAATAAATAGGCGCCAATCATCTGGAATATATTCAGAAAGTCCCATTTCTTTCATGAGTCCCCTAATTTCGTGACAAAATACAAGATTGTCTTCTTGAGAAAAGAATGGTAGCAGATCTTTTTTCTCTTGTACGGTAAAACGTAATTTTGGTTCCTTGTTCCAGTAAATTTTTGTCGTTCAACCTAGAAGCCAGTACTTCAGAAGCTTTTTTCGATAAATTGAGATCCCTGGTGAGATCATTTAATTCATTTTGATTGAAGCGTTGAGGAACTGATGACGTCCCCTCATAGTCACTGTTAGTTTCATTAGCATCAGAACTTTTATTAGCATCAGAAGAGCGATCAGAGGGAAAATATTCGTCATCAGAGATATGTGGTAGCTGATGAAATGTTGGAATCGGTATTTCATCTGAGTGCGGGGATAGGGCGTATTGCCGAGTCTAAATTGGGATAAGTCCACTTACTGCGGTTATTTCGATTGATTCCATTAGTATTTACTAAACAGAAATAACAATCATTGAAGTGGTTTTTTGGTTCTCTCCAAACCATTGGTACGCCGAATTTTAGACATTTTCTTTTCCCGGTAGTCCACTGCCGTAAATGCTCTGTACAAGTTTTACATACGAGATGCGGGGCCACGTTTTGTCCTGATCACCAAGCTTAACTCCAAAGTATCCAAGATACGCTCGCTTTACAAAGTCAGTAATAGTTTGTCTGTTTTGTTGAAACATGTATTCCCGCATATATAGCAAAACACATCAGGTTGATTTACACAACTTCTTCTTGAACTGGAACCTGAACTCATTTTAATTCTGTTCAATAACACAAAAACACTCTTTTCTTAACATAAAATAACACGCCGAATTCGATCTACTCTCATTAGTAAGAACGCACAAACTGACGAGACTTACCCGAGTTAGGTGATTAAAAGGGTCAGTTCATGTACCTGATAGGCAATGGTTCCACTATTTATAGATTTACCTGGAATTTACTCAATTACAGACTGACAATAAAACCATTGTACCTACATTAATGAATATATAATAATTTTAGAACTCTCATAAATGAATATACCGAATAAAAACCACATTGGTAGATAAGTTGATGTATCTAAAAAAAAGTAGAGCTGATAGAGAAAAACGGATTGCATGTATAGATTTAGCGTCCCAAATATAGTTAAAATCAGCTCTAAAATCCCAGGCACCAAAACAAAAATATTTTTTTGTTGCCCTGTGTGTTCAAACCTGTCCTATCTTGTACAAATGTTGCACTTTTTTAGCAAGCAGAGGGCCAGTATTGTAATTGTAGTGAGTCTGGTAATACGTGTACCTACTTATTTTTCTGCTGTTTATTGTTTTTATTTGTAAGTTTTTTTTATAAACGTTTCAAAATGCCAAGAAAGTGTGTAAATCAACCAAACAATTTCTGCTACGTGTGTAGTGAACTGATCTTCAAATCTCAGAGGCGAAATTTTACACCGCTTGTGAAAAAAAAGGTATGAACTTTATTTTGGGTGTAAAGCTGGTGATTTTGATAAAGACTGGGCCCCAAATTTATGCTGTGTATCATGTGTTACGGTTCTCACTGGTTGGAAAAATGGTACTCATCATATGCCGTTTTCAGTCCCTATGATTTGGAGGGAACAGAAGGACCATTTAACTAATTGTTATTTCTGCTTAACTAACATTAAAGGAATTACGTCCAAAACAAAATATACAGTTAAGTACCCCAATTTGGCATCTGCAATTAGACCTGTGCCACATAGTGAAGAGTATCCTGTACCAAAATTTTCAGATTTCATGACCTTAAGTGATAACTCTGACTCCGACCCAGTTCATACTGAAGGCGGAAAAAAGCGAGAAAAGTGACCCTACATTTGAAGCAAGTAGTTTATCAGAACCTCACTTTTTATCTCAACAAGATCTTAATGATCTTATACGGGATTAAAATTTGTCTAAACAGTCAGCTGAGCTTTTAAGTTCCAGGCTCGAAGGTTGGAATCTACTCCAAAAAGATACAAGGAATTAATTGATTATCCGAAACTTGTTGTAAATCATGGTGGACGCGTCCGCATAATAAATTGTCGTTTGAAATCATGATAACATCCATTAAACTGGCTTTGCTTAACACAAACCTGGTGGGATTTAACACAAACTGCTTAAAATTAAAAGTGTCAAGAAAATTTTCAAAATGCTCATTCACCCTGGAATGTTGTAATAAATTAATATTTATGTCTTCTTCGTTACAGAGAGGCATGATGCTAGCTAATGAATTTTCAAGTATACAATATACCAAGAGCACTTAAAGCATTGCACCTTGGTGGGCGATAAAAAAAAAATGAGCCCCAATACCACCCTACTGAACTTTAAAGTAAGCCATACTTGTTCTGTCGCTTCATTTTTCTCACCAACATCAATTCCATTCAGAATTAAAACACCTCCTAGATACACCGCACCACCTTCTTCCCTACCAACCTTATCTACTCTAAAAAAATTAAAACCCAGTATGCACACTCGCTCATCCGGAATGCTCTCCAGCAGTCAACTCTATATAAATATATATATATATATATATATATATATATATATATATATATATATATATAATTACACATATATACAGAGGATATCGTAGACGCCATAGTGATTTCAGCGACTACTTCTCTAAAGAAGGCCATGTAGTTTTTTGTAATGATGTTTGTGCAGTAATGGCGTCTCTTGGACATCAACACCAGCCAGATGAGTGGCGATTTTTTCATAGACTCATCGAAAGTCAGTTTGAAGGCTGTACTACTCCATAATGGGAATGAATTACCATCAACACCTGTCGCGCATGCCAGTGATATGAAGGAACCATATGAAAATATGAAATTGCTGCTAGAAAAAATTCAGTGTACTAAATATAACTGGAATATCTGTGGTGATTTGAAGGTTATAGCTTTATTGTTAGGTTTGCAACTTAGATACACGAAATTCTGCTATTTCTTGTGTGAATGGGATAGCAGCGATAAGGAGTCTCACTACATAAGAAAACAATGGTCTAAACGTGAATCTCTTATTCCTGAACTTAAAAATGTATCAAATACCCCATTAGTGGATCCCGAAAAGGTGTATTTACCTTCCCTGTACATAAAACTGGGGCTTATAAAAAATTTTGTAAAAAAGATGGATAAAGGTTCTGCTGCATTTATGTATTTGAATTTTCCTAAAATAAGTGACGAAAAATTGAAGGAAGGAATTTTTATCTATATATCAAGGATTTTCTACAGCTGACGCCGTCTTCCTTCTCTCAGCCTTTGATTCCATCCGTTTCTATCTTCCCAGTCTCCATCGGTTAGATCCCTGTCCTCCATAGCCTCGTCCACATCGTCTCTCCACGATCGTCTGTGTCTTCCTCTTTTTCTTCTTCCTATAGGGCTCCACTCCATTATTTTCTTTATCCACCTATTATCTTCGCTCCGTCTTATGTGTCCATACCATTTTAATCGTTTTTCTTCAATGGTCTTTATTGCGTTCTCTTTGATGTTCATTCTGCTTCTTATTTCTTCATTTGTTATTCTCTCCATACGTGTCACTCTACAACATCTTCTCCAATACTCCATCTCTACCGCCTGAATTTTAGATTTATTTCTTTTGTTGATCGTCCATGTTTCTGACCCGTATATCATTATGCTTTGTATTATTGATTTGTATATGTGTGTTTTGTTTCTCTTTGTAATGTGCTTGTCCCACAGGATCGAATTTATTTAATTGTTTTATGCATGGCCGCGTTTGTCCTAATCTAGCTTTAATCTCTTCTTCTGATGTTGCGTTTTTTGAAATGATGGTTCCTAAATATTTAAATCTGTCGGTTCCTTTGATTATTGTTTCGTTATCGACTTCTAGATTCTCCACGTTTTCCTTCTTTGTTGTCAGATATTTCGTTTTATCAAAGTTTATTGCTAATCCTGCTTTAGTGTATTCTTCTTTCAGTTTTCTTACCATATAACTGAGGTCTGCCTCATCTTGCGCTATGATTACTTGGTCGTCTGCGAAACTTAAAGAGTATATAAGTAATCTTCTCGTATTGGGACTCCCATTCCACTACATTTTTGCTTCCATTTTTTTAATGTTTGTTCGAGGTATATTTTGAATAGTGTTGGGGATGTAGAGCATCCTTGTAATAGGCCTTTTGATGTTTGGAGTCTCTTCCCTATTTTATGTCCTTTTTTTATGTTCACTGTATTGTTTTCGTAGAGAGCTTTTACTGCGTATATTAGTTATTTGCCAATGCCTATTTCTTTCATTGCGTTCCATAATCTTTGTCTCGGTACTGAGTCATAGGCCTTTTTTATGTCTATGAAGGCTAGATGAACTTCTCTATTCTTTGCCAGTTTTTTTTTCCATTGTTTGTTTTATAGCGTATATGTGGTCTATACATGATTTTCCGGCCGTAAAGCCTGCTTGGTCTTCTTCAATTTTTCCTTTTATATTTTCCTCCATGATATTTTTAATAATTTTTCCATACAAACGTCCCATACACGATATTATGCTTAGGCCTCTATAGTTTGTGCATTTTCTGCGGTCTGCCTTTTTAAATATAAATACTATATAAGCTTTTGACCATTCCTCTGGTATTTTTTCTCCATTTATCGCTCTGTGGAACATGTTTCTCAGCACTCGATGTAATTTATTAGACCCATACTTAATCATTTCATTTACCACACCCCCCAAGCCCTGCAGATTTATTATTTTTGAGTGTTTTTATTGTCTTCTTTCCTTCTTCATAGTTTAGTTCTATCTCTTTTATTTCCTTATTCTGTTCTTCTTCAGGGTTCTCTGAGAACCCTGAAGGAATTTTTATAGGGCCCCAAATAAGATCATTAATATCGGATGATGAACATTTTGAGGGACTGTTACATCCACCGGAAAAAGCAGCGTGAAAATCATTCAAAAATATCTGTTGTAGATTTCTTGGCAATAATAAAGAAGACTGACTTCATAAAAAGAAATGGGCTGCAACATGTCCTTAAAAATTCACTTCTTGGACTCCCAGTTAGACTTCATCCCTGAAAATCTTGGGGCTGTCTCTGATGAGCATGGTGAGCGTTTTCATCAGCAGATTTCTACTACAGAAAAGAGGTATCAGGACAATATGCTATTGTGATGCATTTTGTTTTGTCGGTATTGACTTCCATGTTGTATCTTTCTGCTACTTAAGTTGGGAATGTCGAATCTTGGCACAATGATACTACTCAGTATATATCACCACTACTCCAAACACTTTATTTTTGCACTCGACGCGCGTTTCGCTAACCATGTTAGCTTCATCAGGAGCGATGATTGACTAAAGCTAAACTACAAATCTACCTATTTATCCTTAGCCTAACCCTTGAATTACTTAAGCGGAACTAATGACATAGGCAAGGCCGTCAGTTCCGGTCAAGTAACCAGTAGAGGGGACTATAAGGAATAGGCCCTCTGTCTTTATTTAAACTACTTTTACATTTTATGATTTCCATACTTTCGTATGCGTTCAACAATCTTCTATCAGATACATCCTTTATTAATCTTAGATTATCTAATGTTACAGTATGATTAGCTTCAAGGGCATGTTCGGCAATGCTAGACTTTTCTGTTCTATTGTATTTTAAGTGTGCTAAGTGTTCTTTAAATCTTGTTTTAATTGACCTTTTAGTTTGCCCAACATACTTTTTGTCACAATTATTACAACTAATTTCATAAATTCCACTTTTCTCACAATTAGGAATCTTATCTTTGGGATTTCCTAAGATATTCCTCAGATTGTCTGATGACTTATAGACTAAGGCGAGGCCTACCTTATTAAATACCTTATTGAGTCCCTTGCTATATTTCGGATTATATGGTATGGAGACATACTTGGTGTTATTTTCTTCGCGTGTAAAAAAGGTGGAATTTGTTTCATCGGTCGGATCACCCACATATTTAATATCCAAATGGTTATCAAAAGAACTTGAGAAGTTACCGTTAAATACTTTCGCAGTGAAGAATTCCTTAGAATTCATTAATAAAACAAAAAATCTAGTTCTTAATGGAGGTGAAGTCTTAATTTCTTTTGATGTTAGTTCTTTGTTCCCAAGTGTGCCAATTCCACAAACTTTACAATATCTCGAAGAATTACTTAGAATGAATGACTTTGAAGACGAAATTATTCGTGAATACTTAACATTATCTAAACTTTGTATGGAACAAAATTATTTCAAATATAACAATCAATTTTATGTTCAGAAAGAAGGAACAGCTATGGGTAATTGCTTATCACCTTTCATAGCCAATTTATTCATGAGTAAGTTTGAAATCGAAGCCAGTCAAAAATTCGAATATTTCCCAAGGGTATGGTATAGGCATGTGGATGATATTTTCGCGATTTTTGATACAAAAAAAGCAAATATTGATCATTTTGTTTCTAAATTAAATAGCCGGTATGATTCCATTAAATTCACTTACGAAGTTGAGAACAAAGGACAATTGCCTTTTCTAGATATTTTAATTATTAAAAATAATAATAGATTAGAATTTGATATCTATAGGAAGGACACAGTAACAGATAGATATATTCCTAATGATTCATTTCATTGCAAAAACAACATAAATTAGCCTCATTACATTTTTTAGTTCATCGTTTGGTCACTTTCCCTCTGAATAGAGTAAACTTTAATAAAGGAAGGAATCGTATTAGAAATATAACTAGAGTTAATGGTTATGATGATGACTTAGTAAATAAGCTAGTAAATAGACAAACTTATGTTTGTTTAATATTCAGAATTCCACCTTTTTTACACGCGAAGAAAATAACACCAAGTATGTCTCCATACCATATAATCCGAAATATAGCAAGGGACTCAATAAGGTATTTAATAAGGTAGGCCTCACCTTAGTCTATAAGTCATCAGACAATCTGAGGAATATCTCAGGAAATCCCAAAGATAAGATTCCTAATTGTGAGAAATGTGAAATTTATGAAATTAGTTGTAATGATTGTGACAAAAAGTATGTTGGGCAAACTAAAAGGTCAATTAAAACAAGATTTAAAGAACACTTAGCACACTTAAAATACAATAGAACAGAAAAGTCTGGCATTGCCGAACATGCCCTTGAAGCTAATCATACTGTAACATTAGATAATCTAAGATTAATAAAGGATGTATCTGATAGAAGATTGTTGAACGCATACGAAAGTATGGAAATCATAAAATGTAAAAGTAGTTTAAATAAAGACAGAGGGCCTATTCCTTATAGTCCCCTCTACTGGTTACTTGACCGGAACTGACGGCCTTGCCTATGTCATTAGTTCCGCTTGAGTAATTCAAGGGTTAGGCTAAGTATAAATAGGTAGATTTGTAGTTTAGCTTTAGTCAATCATCGCTCCTGATGATGCTAACATGGTTAGCGAAAACGCGCGTCGAGTGCAAAAATAAAGTGTTTGGTGTAGTGGTGATATATACTGAGTAGTTTCTGCTACTTGTTTGAATTCATAGAGCAATCTTTGTAGGCCGTGTTCCGATTGTTATATTAGAACAATATCATCTGCATATCCCAGTATCTTTATTTGTTTATCACTTAGTTCGTATCTACCGTTGACTAGTTTTACTTCCTCAATGATTTTCTCCAATATTATGCAGAATAGCAACGGGCTTAAGCTATGTCCCTAGTTTATTCCTACTTTGATATTTATTTCCTTTGTTAATTTATTATTACTTCTTATTTTTGTTGTGTTACCGTGTTTGAGCAGCGTGAAAATCATTCAAAAATATCTGTTGTAGATTTCTTGGCAATAATAAAGAAGAAAACTATAGTGAAATCGTGAGTGATCTTCTGACTTCATAAAAAGAAATGGGCTGGAACATGTCCTTAAAAATTCACTTCTTGGACTCCCACCTAGACTTCTTCCCTGAAAATCTTGGGGCTGTCTCTGATGAGCATGGTGAGCGTTTTCATCAGCAGATTTCTACTATGGAAAAGAGGTATCAAGGCAAATGGAGTCCCAGTATGCCGGCCGACTACTGCTGGACCATGAAGAGAGACATCCCGAAGGCAAAATATGACCGAAAATCATCCTATAAAAGTTTTTAGGTTAGACAAAATTAGCCGTGTATTTATTATTCAGTGTTTCGTAAGTACTAATTATTTTAAAACTTTAAACACGTGCCACATAGATAAAATTTGAGAACATATTTAAACTCAGCATGGAAAAGATAAATATATTCCGTTAATTTAGACCTTGTGAAAAAAAAATTTTTTTTAATAGACCAGCCCTACTTATTTTAAGAAAAAAAAAAATATATAACGTTGTTTACATTAAACACTGACCTAAGCTACAAGAAAAAATAATAAAGAAATCCTTACCCAATGGGATCCATTCTCCTGAAGCTCCGGTGCACGGCGAAAAGTACGTTATTTATTTTGTCAAAAATCTATCTAAAAACACTTTTTCGTTAAAAGAAAAAAATAATTCTAGATTAAATAACTTGAGACTCACTTGACAACTATAAAGTGGGTACTAAAGTGTATTCGAAGGTCGCAGTTTTCCTAAAAACATCGTCCATTTTTTTTGTTGCAAAAAAATTTAATGACAAAGCGGTCGTGTTTGTCATATATATTAATTTAATGTGTAGAACCAAGATAAGCCTTTTATCTTTTGGATTATCTGTAACCTTAACGAGTGTTTTATAGGACAGTAAACTATAATTAATTAATATTTGATTTATTTTTTGCAAAAGTGGTACTGACATGGCAACAAAATCGTTATTTTTAAGTGTACCAGGTGTACAAGTATGAAATGCGGATTTCAGACAACAGATGGTGCACCAATGCTGTTTGTGCTATAAAGATTTGACACTGCGCCGTTTTGTTGTGTCATCAACAAGTGTCAGACGCGCACGAGTGATAAACTGGAAAAGTGGGTGCATAGTGTTGTGTTCAATATGTCGAAATTTATAGCGAAAAAAGAGCATTCGCGGACAACATTAATTTTTTGTTTTCATTTGAAGAAAACTGCTGTTGAATCATACCGATTACTTCGAGAAGCTTATGGTGAACATGCTCCATCGCAAGATACGTGTGAACGATGGTTTCGGCGTTTCAAAAGTGGTGAGTTCGATGTTGCAGACAAGGAACGTGGAAAACCGCCAAAAAAATACGAAGATGTGGAATTGCAAGCGTTGTTGGACGAAGATGATTCGCAAACACAAAAACAACTCGCCGAGCAATTGGGCGTTAGTCAACAAGCTGTTTCCAATCGGCTACGAGAGATGGGAAAGATTCAGAAGACCGGTAGATGGGTACCACGTGAGTTGAACGACAGGCAAATGGAAAAGCGCAAAAACACGTGTGACATTTTGCTCGCTCGGTACAAAAGGGAGTCGTTTTTGCATCCTATAGCTACAGGGGATGAAAAGTGGATCTATTTTGAGAATCCCAAGCGTAAAAAATCATAGGTAGACCCAGGCGCACCATCCACATTGACCGCAAGACCGAATCGCTTTGGCAGAAAGACGATGCTCTGTGTTTGGTGGGACCGGAGGGGTATGGTCTATTATGAGCTGTTAAAACCTGGGGAAACGGTTAATTTACCGTTACCAACAACAATTGACTGATTTGAACCGTTCGCTGCTTGAAAAAAGGCCAGAATACCGAAAGAGGCAACACAAAGTCATTTTTCTCCATCACATACGGCAAAACCAGTTCGCGACACGTTGGAAGCACTCAGCTGGGAAGTTCTACCCCATGCAGCTTACTCACCAGACTTGGCTCCTTCCGATTACCACTTGTTTGCATCGATGGGTCACGCACTTGCTGAGCAGTGCTTTGCTTCGTACTAAGATGTGAAAAAATGGCTCGATGAATGGTTCGCAGCAAAAGGGGAAGATTTTTACTGGCGTGGTATTCACAAATTGCCTGAAAGATGGGAAAAATGTATTCCAAATTTAACATGTTTTTTCAGAAAAAAAATCCGCATTTTATACTTGTACACCTGGTATGTTTTGGTCACCTCTCGTTATTCTATTTTTTTAAAGGGGAATCGGGGCATAAAGAGTCCTTTCAGTGATAGAAACCCACTCTGATAGTCTCGCTACTCACACAACCCTGTAACCTGATCCCATGGGGTAAAAAGTCCCAAGACTTTCCGAGAGATGGCAGCGCAAACAAAAACCCACATGATTTTCAGTTAGTGTCAACTCTCAGAAGATTCGTGTAAAATTTTCGTGTCCTTTTATCTATTAGTGCGCCAGTTACAGCTGGTTAAGTAACGCTACTTTTGATTTTTGCAAAACGATGGAACCAACAGAATATCGTATTTTGATGGGAAAAAATTTGCACAGCTGCCTAAAATCATGGTGAAGGTGGACCAAATGGGCTCCGAATTGCTTTCTTATCCGCCCTAGTCACCAAATCTGGCCACAGCGATTATTATGATAGCTGTCAGCATTTTCTGTATGGAAAAACCCCCGTTCCGGGCTTGACTGAAAAGAATTAAGGTAGGCCGAACGATGGACTATGAGAAGGAGAATATTAATTACTGATAATTGTTCTCAGGCAGACTGGCTCGTTTACATTAGGTAGATTAAATTATACTTAAGTTACTGTGATTCACATGTCTGAAATTCCCAAACCATTAATTTATTTTATATGACAGATACGGCCATATCTTATAAAAGTGTTTATGTAATCGTAATAACGTTTAGGTAACAGAAATATTTTGGTAAGCGCCATGAATTATAGTTTAGAGAGCCGAAGAAGTCGGCCAGCTTTGTTAGATTCCTGATTGCAATTATTAATAAAAGTAATTGTTGTTGAAATTGCCCAAAAAAGGTCGCCATAGGGTAAGAGAATGAACAAGTCGAATGGGAACCTGAGGTTTATTTTATCGAGTTCGGCAAATCGTGCTACAAGGGTTCTTCAATAAGTAAAGAGACAATTGGTCTCAACAGAAACCCATTCAACGAAACCGCTCCATAGTTCTAGGAGTGCAAACTGGCAATCTTGTGATGAGTTTTAATCACCTGTTCGGTCATATAAAGTAAACATAGGACTTCCGGTCGACAGTTCGTAGCACGCGGACGTATTTTCCCGATTGGGGCCTCTGAAGGCGAAGTTCGGGCGTTTTGGTTGGCGTTGATTCCTATAACGTCGGTTGAGGTTAGGTGATTTGAGCAGTAGGTGAACACGTGAGGCCGTGTTTTTTGTATCAATCACGTAATCAGATGGGCGGTCTGACAGAAAAGGTTATACCCAAAACCAGTAGCAGTTCCCGAGGAGATCCTTTATCAGTGTCAAAAAAGAAATTAAGTTTTAAAGACAAATAAATATTTTTTTTTGGGGAGCAATATTGCTTAGAGCGAGTCTACGTTGCTCTCCACCTGTAGAACGGATCCAAACTCGAGAATGTGTAACGCATTACCGAAGGGTCGCCGGTGTTCTGCCTAAGCACGAGACGGATTCAAAGCTGAGTAAATTCTCCAACGAGGGATAGAGCTCAATAAAAGAGAAAGAAAGAAAGAAAGTAAACATAACCTCAAAATATCCAGTTTACCACTGCGAGTCCGTTGGAAGACTGCACTTTAGAAGAGCAGCGTTCTGTTATCAGATTTTTAGTAGCAGAAGGTGTTAAGCCAAATGAAATACGTTCTAGAATGTTATTAGAGTATGGGCAAAGTTGCATGAATCGTGCGAACGTTTACAAGTGGATATATCGGTTCAAAAGTGGCCGAACAAGAGTGTGTGACGAGCAGCGAAGTGAAAGTTTCCGGTCCCTCGTTGGAATCGAGGATTGATGGACTTATTCGTGATAATAGAAGAATTACTGTTGAAATGATAACTCGTGAGGTTGGGGTAAGGTTGGAACTGTTCACAATATTATCCAAAACCATTTACAATGCCCGCCTCCCATACGGCTTGGCTTACCCAACTCCAGTTTAGACCAAGACCACTAAGGAGCGAGATATTGGAGTCAAACTTTTAATGTTACGGACTACTTTTAACACAAACATTAATGAATTATTTACCTAAGAAATAAATCTAATTTAAGCTATATAGGTGTATGTAAAGTAAATCGCAAGATATAAGATCCTGCCTTTCTGCTTTTTCAATGCGGCAATAAACGACTCTATTAGGGTTTTGTGTATATTTGCTAGGTATTACGATAAACGTATTTTTATTTTATCTGCTTTGTATACCGCCCTCACTTGCACCTGCAATCATATTGGATTTATTTTTACCTATATATTTACTACCTGGCAACCCGGTTTGGAGCCCTTTAAGTAGTTTTTCTTACAACTAACAACGTAAGGGTTCTATTTTAATTATGTGGCGTCCGTGGGAAAATTGCAATAGTGGCTATCGCAAGAGAAAACATTTACCACTTGACGCTAAACAAATAGTGAGAAATATTTACGACAGTTTGGTAAAAGGAAATTTGAATAAACACAGTACTTTGCAAGAAACCGTGAACTAACGAAAAACCTCAATTTCTACGATTAAGGGTATTGTAGGAAAACCATCACTCAGGAACAGAAAAAACGGAAAGATATACATTTTGGCCGAACAACCCTTCACAGAATTCTCTTAAGAATGGGATTCACGTTCCGAAAAATCAATAAAAGGCAAATAGTGATGGAGTCACAAAGACTACGAATCTTGCGACATAGTTATTTACAAGAAAATAAAAAGGACCGATCAGATAAGTGGCCAATAATTTACCTTGACGAAACACGGTTCGATACTCATTACACTGTGCAAAAAGGGTGGGTTAAAAGTAAACGAATAACCATTTTGCATGCTGGATCTGAAAAGGGTTTGGTTTTAAATTGTCTACTATTATCTGCACAAAACATAAAGATTCTAGTTTGGACTATCACGAAGACACGACCGCAGAACTTCTTGAAAATTGGTTTCAAAATTCCCTTTTGCCAAATGTTCCCGAACAAATTGTTATAGTTATGGACAATGCAAGTTACCATAGTCGCCTACTAAATAAGGTTCCTAATGCAGCCAACACCAAATCGGAAATACAGGAATATATATTAGAAAATGACATTTATTTTGACTTTAGTTATAAAAAAGTGATCTTTTGGAAGTTTTGAAAGACTATAAATTGAAAAAGAAATATGTTTGTGATAGTATGGCTGAGCAAATGGGACACACTGTTTTGCGGCTTCCTCCGTATTATTCTGCGTTTAATCCAATTGAATATATTTGACATCAAGTTAAATCAAAAATAAGAGCACAAACTGTTTCTCCTACTTTAAGCGTGTCAGTGGTTGAATTGGTAAAAAAAAAGTTATAAATAATATATCTTGTGAAAGTGGGAAGAATTCCATTCAGCACGTTGTTAAAGTTGAAGATTCATATATTTATGTAAATAATATAAAACCACTGATAATTACCTCAGCAAGTTCATCTCTGCAACCGATTATAAACAAAAGGTCGGAAAAACTTCAAAAAGTGGGTTGGGAGATCTTGCCTCGTCCCATATGCAGCCGAGACATGGCTTCGTGTGATTTTTATCTGTTTGAAGATGCCCTACATGGAAAGAGGTTTACCGACAACGAAGAAGTGAAGGAAAAAATGTAAGACTGGTTTCGACGTCATCCGAAAAAATTCTTTGCCACAAGAATCAAGAAGCTAGCAGAAAGGTGGGACAAGTGTACTGGCGTTGAGGGGATTATGTTGAAAAGTAGGTCAAATTTTGTAGCTATCCAATAAACCTTTCTTGAGCTAGAGCTATTTGTCTCTTTACTGATCGAAGGACCCTCGTATATGAAAGATATCCAAATGTTGGAAGATAGCGGGAATAGGTTAATCGAAAAGTGTATGTGTTAGTTTGTGATGGAATTTGATCAGACTTTTCTATTTTTTCAGTTACCATTTTTGTAGGAAACCATATAATTAGTTGGCACGTAACACTTAATATCTGAGTCCAATTTGTACTTACGAACAGTTTCACATATATATCTTTTTAAAAAATTTGAAAAAAAAAAGAAATCAACAAACACACCTTTGAGAAAACTATTAAAAACCATAAAACCCACTCGACATGATCATGACGGGAAAAGATCTAAAACGAAACTGAGTCAGTGAAAATTCACTTGACGAACGAAATTAAACACAGATAAAATAATTTATTAGTAATAAAAATAAAACAAATACTTTTCATTCTCGGTGAAAATAAACTTTTCGTTGTGCTTTCTTATCATTTTTAAAATCTGCGCTCAGTGCATTAGCCGCCTCGCATCCACGCATAAATAGACTGTGAGTCATTTTGGTGGAGGTTTCAGAGGATATACCGAGGCTCAGTTTGTTTACATCTAAACGCGCTCGAACATTAAAGTCCATTTGTTTGGCGTTGATAGCACACAACAGGGGTTATAAACATTAAAATGTCATAAACTATAAGCGCATTTTCCCTGCGAGAAAAAACAAAGATACTTAACGTCCACGATACCCTAGTGCAGGGGTCGGCAACATATGGCACGCGTGCCATCTCTGGCACGCCAAGCAATTTTGAATGGCACGCGTACCTATTCAAAGTTTACACATTAATTCTGTAATCTGTGACATGTTTCGAAATTAAGTAAATAATCGAAGACAGTATTACTTTAACGATACAAACAAAAACGTTGTTATATAGGTCACTAGGTATTATTACCAAAAACTACAAAATATATGTTTTGTAATTTATAATTTTACTAAATGCATTGGTTTGGCTTTAATTTCGGCAAGTATTAAAGACGACAAGCCTCAAAATATAAGCCTAGGCAAAAACACAAATAAACGTCCTCAATTCAGATCAAAAGAGCCGCTATAAGGCGGTTTTTGTTTGACTTGACTTCAATCGTTCCGACGCGCGCCGCATCTCTTTTTATATTGCCGAACTTTAGTTTTTGTTAGATTTAACTTCTAGGCGGCCCTTTGATTGCAATGGGCGCGTTGTAGATAATAATTTTTGTTCTAAGAAATTTAATAAACGTAATTATTGGAATTTTCTAGAAACATTATTTCTTTATATATAGCAAACGGCTACACGTTTGGATCATTTAGTCAGAAGTAACATCCGTTCCAGTCAATAGTCGTCGAAAAGTTTAAAAATTAAAATTACGTTGCGTTATGGCCGCGAAGAAACAGAAGGTAGACGTTCGATCATTTCAAACTTCATGGACAACAGATTACGGTTTTGTACAGCAAAACGATCGGGCCATTTGCGTCCTATGTCTTGAAAGCGTAGTTTTCCGGATTCAGTAATGAAGATGGCACTATAAGAAGACGATATATCGTGAATTGTGAATTCGTATATATACATAGATCTATAGATTAAAAAATTTTTGGTAATAAATCTTATATTTCTATAACTTTATTCTTAAGATAATTTTATTTATTAAACACTAAAAGCAGGTTACGCTCGGACGGTATGCTACCGATGAACTCTCATTTACAGTTTATGACCCTATTGTATAGCAGAGGTTTTCTTCTTAAAATAGGGTGAGCTCTTAAAAATAATTCAAAATAGGTAGTATGGAGACAAACTTGATGTTATTTTCTTCCCGTGTAAAAAAGGTGGAATTCTGAATATTTAACCTGAACTTATGTCTATTTATTAGCTTGTTTACTAAGTCATCGTCATAACCATTAACTCTAGTTATATTTCTAATAGGATTCCTTTCGTTATTAAAGTCTCTATTCAGAGGAAAAGTGACCAAACGATGAACTAAAAAATGTAATGAGGCTAATTTGTGGTGTTTGCAATGAAATGAATTATTAGGAATATATCTATCTGTTACTGTGTCTTTCCTATAGATATCAAATTCTAATCTATTATTATTTTTAATAATTAAAATATCTAGAACAGACAGTTGTCCTTTGTTCTCAACTTCGTAAGTGAATTTAATGGAATCATACCGACTATTTAATTTGGAAACAAAGTCAGCAATATTTGCTTTCTTTGTATCGAAAATCGCGAAAATATCATCCACATACCACCCACAGGGGTTGGAAATTAATAGATAACAGTTTGGAGCCAATTCAAACTTTACTCTCACCTGCTCCAGAAAAACTTCGTAACATTTTTTTTTTGTAATTGCAAGAAGGGTTGTAGTAAAAATTGTGGCTGTAAAAAAGTCGGATTATATTGTTCACCAGTATGTACCAATTGTCTAGGCCAGTCTTGTTCCAAAATGTTGAATCAAATAAAACAGGTGAAGATTCTTATGGTATTAATGAGGAGACAACTGATACATCTTTCTTCTTAGAACAATCTATAGAAATCCAGCAAGAAGAGGAAGAAGAAAGCGAAGATAAAGACATGACTGTTGAAGTATCATTTGAAGATTATCAATCAGACTAAACTTTTCCGAAATCAACAATAATCCGTTCCACTTTAATCATTACCAATAGTACCATTTTTTCAATCAATAGGATACTGTATATTAAAACTTAATCACAATAGATCGTGAAGTATGCCTACTGCGTACACTACCTCATAGGTGCTGCGGAAATGTGTGCATATTGTGTAGAATACGACTTCTCCAACTTTTGGAATCGCGATATCTCATGAATGGTGATTCGTAGGAAAAAAAGTATAAGAACAATTTTTGTAGAGAATTACATGATCTATAACTTTTGTCTGACCTATTTTTACGATAACACTTACCGTTTACGAGGAAAATGCAAAAAACCGATATTTTTGACCTTTGAATAAAATTTTTAACAGACGTAGGATCGGTGGGGACTTTTGATATTTTATTTGTAATAGTGTATTTAAGACCTATACTAATTTTCAGTTAAATGTCTATTTTGATTGGATAATTCATCGAAAATGATCTGGATTTACTGCAAACGGCCTCGCCACTGCAACCAGTTAAACTCCAAACTTTGATCTCCAAGTCATTCAGATAATACGAAAAGCCTACACAAACATATTCAATTGTGTTTATAATAACAACAATCTTTTGAAAATGTGTCTGTGGCATTAACAATGTTTGTTTTACATAAACTATAAAATTTGATTTTTAAATGACTTTTATTTTAAAATTACACAGTAATGTTAAGTGTTAAAGTTGTGTAAAGTGAAGAAATGTGGAGTATTTAAGAGTTTTTAGGTCATTTTTAAGAAAAGCACGCTTATTTACCGCAAGTATTTAAGATCTTAGTGTACTAACGCATCCGCCTTTTTATTTTGTCGCCAATCATGGTTTTTTTTTATAAACAGTGCCCATATTTCAAGCTAAAAGATTCTTCAATTAATTTTTATATTGTTCGAGGCAAATTTCGACAAAAAGTTCTCATTAAATGTTAACAGGTAGTGTTTTGGACGTAGAATAATTGTACGCTAAGCCTGCAAAATCGAAAATAAAATGAAAAATTCACTTTTTCGCAAATATCTTCAAAAATAAAAAAGATATCCAAAAACTAATAACACCACGTGAAAGAACGGGAAATTTTACATAAAAATAGTATATAGATTATTTTTTTTCAGTGTTACCGTAATTCAAAAAAAAATATTTAAATTAAAATGGCTGGTCTATTCCCTTCAGTTGTAGTATAAATAAATAAATAAATAAATAAATAAATAAACTTTATTAATCCAAGAGACCATACACAATAGCATAGGACAAGTCAGGCACTATTTTAATTGAGTGAGAAAAGGTATTACACATGAATTCACATAAATGCAATAAAGCAAACAAAAGTTATCATCTTAATATTAGTAGCCTCTATCTGTTAAAAAATCGTTTATACAATAGTAACATTTTTCTAAAAAAAAGTCAATTAACGTTCTTTTATACAATTTTATATTATCAATATTTCGAAAACTGGGTGGCAATTTATTAAATAGGTGAATGCCAATATAACGGGGATTGTTTTCCGTTGTGGACAAACTGTAGACTGGAATAGCATAGTTATCACCATACCTTGTATTATAATCGTGATAATGATTGTTAGTAACAAAATTCTGTGGTTTCTGCTTCACAAATAACAAGATTTCAACCATGAAAATACAAGGTACTGTGAGGATCCTTAAGTCCTTAAAAATCTGCCCACAGGATGCACTTCTCTGAGCGCCAACTATCGCTCTTATAGCTCTCTTTTGTAGCCGAAAAACCCTGAGGCTATAAGAAGAACAACCCCAAAAAATTATGCCATACTTAATTCTTGAATAGAAATGTGCATAGTAATAAGACAACAAAACATTTCTATTGGTCAAATCTTTCAGTTTATATAAGGCAAAACACGACGATGATAAAGTCCTGCAAAGAGCATCAACATGGCTTTCCCAACTTAAGCTATTTTCCAAATATATTCCTAAAAATTTTACTTCATCCACTTGCTGGATACTTTTCCCTTGTATTTTTAATAGATAACTTTCAGATATTGCTTTAGTTCGAGGAGTAAAATCAACGAATACAGTCTTTTGTGTATTTATACACAATTTATTTGCATTAAACCATTTTAAAAATTTATTTAAAATAACTTGTGCACACACTAGCACTTCTTCTTTACTTTTGTGAGAGCAAACGTAACTATTATCATCGGCAAACATGATGAGACTCTGTTGCTCATCTATATTAGGCAGATCGTTCACAAAAAGCAAAAACAACAGAGGTCCTAAGACAGATCCCTGTGGCACACCTATATTTATCGGTAATATGTCCGACTTTGCTGTATTTACATGTACGAGTTGTGTTCTCCCAGTTAAGTAACTCCTAAGTAGTTCATTAATTTTTCCCCTCAATCCATACGTATTCAATTTATCCAGCAGAAGATCGTGATTTACAAGGTCAAACGCCTTACTTAAGTCCATAAATAGGCCTAATGTTTTCATTTTCAGATCTAGTTTTGTGTAAACTTTATTAATAAATTCGTAAATTGCTGATATTGTGGATTTGCCCTTGAGAAATCCATTTTGTGCCCCATGCAAAATGCCGTACCTTACTACAAATGCCAATATCTTATTAACCATTATTCTTCCACAATTTTTGATAATATAGAGAGCAGCGCGATAGGCCGGTAATTTTCAATATAATCTTTTTTACCCTTTTTATATACCGGAATAATTTTTGCAATTTTCAACGCCTCAGGAAACACACCCTCAGACAGTATCATATTTATCAAAAATGTTAATGGGCCTGCTATAAGATGAACACAAGTTTTTAGCATTTTAGTATGAACTTCATCAACTCCAACGGAATTAGAATTTTTTAGGTTATTTATCACATCCACCACATCCTGCTGATTTATTGGTGTCAGGAACATGGTATGAAGCTCCTGACAGTAGGGCAGTGAACAGCTGGGTTTAACATTAGGTGATGTCTCGTTCAGTTTTTTAGCAATATTTATAAAATATGCATTAAAGCAATTTGCTATTTCAGAAGGCTTCTCAGCAACTACATCATTACTAACAATTTTGGTAATTCTATTATTTTTTTCTTTTTTGTTTCGTATATTGTCATTAATAATTTTCCACGTTATCTTAGATTTATTATCTGATTCAAAATATGTTTTAACGTTATACAGTCTTTTTGCTTCAGAAATAACTTTTCGATATATTTTCTTGTAGCTTTTATAATAGCTTAAGATAACTGTATTATGATTACTGTCTATTAATAATTTATACCAACATTTCAGATTTTGTGATGATGTACAAATTCCTCTTGTAATCCAAGGTTTTTTTTGTGACTGACTTTTACATGAACAATTTCTTTTTACTGGAAATGCCAAAGAAATATAATACTTTAAAGATTGTATAAAACAGGAAAATGCTTCATTTACCTCAGCAGATTCAAAAACCTCATACCACGTTTCCTGCCCGAGATACTTCCCAAACGTCTCATAAGTTCTTTCATTATACGACCTTTGACAAGTTATACTGTTAGCTTCTGGCACTGTAATGCCCAATGTCACAGTTTGGGCGGAATGATCTGATAAGCAATTAAACAATACCGTGCCAGTCAAGTTGTTATCAGCACTGTTTGTGCTTATGTAATCAATACCGGTTTTTGACGTTCTAGAAATTCTCGTGGGCGAATTGATTAAATTTCTAATATTATATGATGAGAACAGATCTATTAGATCTATCTTTGAGGCTGTATTAGACAAGTTATCAATGTTTAGATCTCCACATATTATAAATTCAGTTTTATTGTAGGAGCAAGCTATATTAAGTACCTCTTCGAGCTTTCTTAGAAAAATCTTATAATCTCCTTTTGGAGGTCTGTACACCGACACAACAATTAAACTAATTTCCTGTCCAGTTATTTTTACTCCACATAGTTCAATTACACCTTCAACTGACAAGTCAATAAATTTTGTCATATTTAGCACATAAGAAACTAAATCATTTTTACAAAATATTACACTACCTCCGCAAGACGTCTCTTTTCTACAAAAGATACTGCACAATGTATAACCATTTATATTTATTATTGGATATTCATTATCAGTAAGGTAATGCTCAGTTAAACACAAAATATCAACACGTTCATTTCTTAGTTCTACCTCGCAAATATCTGTTTTGTTACGAATGGAATCAATATTTTGATGCATAATTCTGAGATGCCCGTTGTGAGAGAGAAATAATTTACCTTTTTTAATTGCTATTTACTATCATCATCAGTATTTGTAGGTGTCATTCATTAGGTGGCAATCAACCTAATTTATGATTAAATTAATGTCTCTGTATACCGCTAAATATTTTGAAATTGGTTTTGAACGGGTTTCTCCGGGTGCTGATTAAAAATCCGATGACAGATTTGAAAAATTCAAAATGGCGGATCCAATATGACGGTCAGAGCGTACGTAATTTCTTCGATTAATTTAGAATTTTTGTGTTTTCAGTGACTGTTTTCTTTGTACCAGAATGTTTAAATGAAATATGAATACTTTATACTTAAAGCTTAGACTTTTATCTTTCATTTCCCACCTTTAAAATATATATATTTTTTTTTAAGTTAAGGTTATATGATTAATAATAAGCAAAAAATATGTTTACCATGAACATTTTTTTAAGAGCAAAATTACAAAAAAAAAGAAAGTTTTTTTTTTAAGTGTTTAATGATTTTCTAAAATCACGTATACTTTTAACTGACTTTAACTAAAAAAAATTGTTCGACTTTCTTTTAACCATTTCGTACTGCTTTGAATGTAAAATTACCGGCGGTGCACTACAGTAGGCAAATTTTCATATTTTAAAACTCAATTTTTAAATAATATAAATAACTAGCCGGGCCCGCGGCTCCGCTCGCGTGGACTTGATTCACTACTATCGTCACTGCTTATTCCTTATGTTACCCAACGTAATAAAATATCTCCCATTATTTCTCCTTATCTCCCAATATTTCTCCTTATTTCCCATTATCTCTACATAATTTCCATTATCTAGGCTTATCTCTGCTCATCTCCCATTATTTCTCCTTATCTCCCATTATTTCTCCTTATCTCCCATTATCTCACCTTATTTCCCATTATCTAGGCTTATCTCGACTTATCTCCCATTATTTCTCCTTATCTCCCATTATTTCTCCTTATCTCCCATTATCTCACCATAACTCCCATTATTTAGACTTATCTCTGCTTATCTCCCATTATCTCTCCTTATCTCCCATTATTTATACTTATCTCCCATTATCTCACCTTATCTCCCATTATCGAGGCTTATCTCGACTTATCTCCCATTATTTCTCCTTATCTCCAATTATCTCACCTTATCTCCCATTATCTAGGCTTATATCGAATTATATAGAACATATGTATAAATTTATAAAAATACGTAAATCGGATAAGTGGTTCTCGAGTTATAAGCGCACTAACAGACAGACAGACAGAGAGACGTTACATTTTATATATATTGTATTCTTTGCTACATGATATTGTTCCATATTTATTGCTTTAGGGAGTGTATTGCAAGAGAACGCGCTAGCGGCAAACTTTTCTCCGACTTAATTCACTATTATCGTCACTGCTTATTCCTTATGTCACCTAATAAAATGTAGCCTATAACCTAGCCAGAGAACATACGTATGGTTAAAAAAAAGCACGTAAATCGGATAAGTAGTTCTGCAGTGATAAGCACACTAACGGACGGACGGACAGACAGACAGACAGACAGACAGACAGACAGACAGACGGACAGACAGACAGACAGATAGACGGACAGAGAGACATTGCATTTTATATATATATTATAGATATTCTCTGCTACATAATATTGTTCCATATTTAATGGTTTGGACTGTGTATTGCAAGAGAACGCGCTAGCGGCAAACTTTGTCCGACTTCATTTACTATTATTGTCACTGCTCATTCCTTATGCTACCTATCGTAATAAAATATAGCCTATAACCTGGCCGGAGAAGATATGTATGTTTAAAAAAAAAAGTACGAAAATCGGATAAGTGATTCTCCAGTGATAAGCGCACTAACGGACAGACAGACAGACAGAATACGTTGCATTTTATATATATTATAGATGTAATAAAATATATACCTATAACCTGGTCAGAGAACATATGTATGAATTTAAAAAATCACGTAAATCGGATAAGTGGTTCTCGAGGGATAAGCGCATTAACGGACAGACAGACAGACAGACAGACAAACATTGCATTTTATATATATTATAGATCTAGATTATTTTTATTATTATATAACCTGGCCAAAGAATATATGCATGAATTTAAAAAAAGACAGGTAAATCTGATAAGTGGTTCCTGCGTGATAAACGCACTAATGGACAGACAGACAGACAGAGAGACATTGCATTTTATATATATTATAGATTATACATATACAGATACATAATATTGTTCCATATTTAATGGTTTAGGCTGTGTATTGCAAAGGCACGCGCTAACGGCAAACTTATTTGCGACATCATTCACTATTTTACGTCACTGCTCATTCTTTATGCTACCTATCGTAATACAATATAGCCTATAACCTGGCCAGAGAACATATGTATGTTTTAAAAAAAAAGTACGTAAATCGGATAAGTGGTTCTCCAGTGATAAGGTCATTAACGGACAGACAGACAGAGAGACGTTGCATTTTATATATATTATAGAAGTGCATATTTTTAATTATTCTTATATCGAAATTTATAGTATAATAGTGATATATGCTATGCCTATGCATATATTACTAAATGTTTGTAATTTATTGTATGCCCGTTAAAGTCATGAAAACGAAAATTTCGTTTTTAGTTTTACAAATTATAAAGCGATAAAAATAAAAACTATTTGTATCATCGAAAAGCTGAAATACTCCTCTTCAAAAAGCTATCTTTTAATTTTTGTTGTTACATTCGGTTAACCCAGAGGTTCCCTAACTGTGCGTCACGACTCTATTCTAGGCGAGTCGCGAGGCGATATGCACAGGTCGCCCGCACGCATCATAAGCAGCTACTGCGCGGCGCGGTGCGCGTCTCATCAGCGACTCAGTAATCCCGCCCCTCCATTTCCTCGCGTTTTCGTTCGTTCATCGTTCTGTCTTTTGTTTCGGTGCTTTATTTATTCGTCGATTACAAGCGTTAATGAATGCAGTGTTTTGATTTCAAGTGTGATGTATTTAATTTACGCGCGCGTATTCATTACTTAAAATGGATAGCTTTATATAAATAAATAGAAAACGTGTTGAAGACGCAGGAGAGAGTAGAAAAGAAAAACTAAAAAAGTACAGAAAATATAATGACTAATATTTAGATTTTAGATTTACCTACGTTAGCAAAGGAAATATGGAACTTCCCCAATGTGTTGTTTGTCATAAGGTGCTGGCTGCTGAAAGAATGCTTCCTAATAAATTGAAACATCATTTAGAAACAACTCACAGTAATTTACAAGAAAAGCCGCGAGATTTTTTTGCAAGAAAATTGCGAGAACTGAAATTTCAGTCGACATTCTTGTTTTCCAGAGCATCTACTCCTTCCAAAGCGCTGCTCGCCTCTTACAATGTCGCATTTTGATAAATATTTTTCAGAGAATCTGAATCAATACGACTCGATTAGAAACCCATTCCAATAGGCCCCACCACCAATCTACACTTTCAACAGTCGAGGAAGAACAGCTGTTAGAACTATCTTGTGATACGAGCCTAAAACCACGATTCGATAAAGACAAACTGTTTCAGTTTTGGAGCGATGCATCTCAAGAATATCCTGCTATCAATACTACGGCGATGAGGGGTTTTTTACCATTTGCTACGTCGTACTTGTGTGAAACTGGCTTTTCTGCAGTTGCAGTAATCAAATCGAAGTACAGGTCACAAATACATTTAGAAAAAGAAATGAGAGCAGCAATTTCAAAACTTTAGCCCCGATTTGAGAAGTTATGCTCAGAAAAGCAAGCTCATCCTTCTGATTAATGGTATTGTTTGTAGTTTTTTTTTATGTTTTCTAATAAATAATAATTAAGATTCTATATTCTTTGGGGTTTTCTTTGAATATTAAAGCAATTTTATTGTCTGCTAGAGCTACACACAGGTATCTTCTTTTAGAAGGGCGTCGCAAAAAAATTGCAACTTGTAAAGGGAGTCGTATTAAAAAAAGATTGGCAACCCCTGGGTTAACCTGTTTGGCGCGCTACACTCTTTACATTACCAATCGAATTTTTAACAAATTCTCACGCTAATAAAAAAAGTCTGGGAAAAAAATCCATGTGCTGTTTTTTTGTAAAATTTCCCGCTCTTTCTGGTGGTGCTATTATTTTTTCGATATCTTTTTTATTTTTCGAGATATTACCGAAAAAATGAATTTTTGAATTTATTTTGGATTTTGTGGGCTTAGCGTACATCAGACTTTAGGGTTAACATTTAATCAGAATTCAAAAGCCCTGGCGCACAGTGGGGAAAAACGAAAAATCGTGTTTCAAAATTGTCTAGAGCCTTCAATTTTGGTTCGATTTGGACGATTTTTTTTTTAAATTGAAGCTTATTAAATTCCGAACAAAGTTGTCGGAGCCGATTTCTCTATTAAACTTTTGTTTCAAAATGGCGGACGTTGGTTTCTGATTATATAGCGACTGAGACACAGAAAACGCTTACAGTTTCAAACCAAGTTGTGCTAAAATGCGTGTATGTATGTTTTTTTATATCGCAGATAATATATCTAATATCACAGTTACAAGATTAATAATAATGAACCCAAAATGGCTGCCATGAACAATAAAAGTATTATAAATATGAATAAATGTACCATTATTATTTTATATCCATAACATTTGCATAAATAATTTCTTTAAGGTTGTTAATTATAAATATATTTCAACAATTGACTTAAAATGACAAATCAAATATGGCGGATGCCAAAATTGAATCGAGCAAGAAAGTTTCTCTGTGGCAGTCAGATCATTCAAGTTATTCAAGTTTAGTTGCGGGAATTAAATTTTCATGCAGTTATTGCTAGAATATTGCTGCTGTAAATTTTAAGTATCGTAGACAATTTTCTAGCAGATACAAAAAAACAGCGATACACGCAGAAAAGGACAGCTCACACAGCTAGAAAATGGCTACAACAGCTAAAACTTTTTGTTAAAATAGGGACAGCTAAATATTTTGCTGCACTAGCCACATTGTTTGCTGTTGTAGCAAAAAAGTGGCTGCTGTTGCTAAACAGTGGCTAATGCAGCAAAATATTTAACTGTCCCTATTTTAGCATTTCTCTGCGTGTATTTTGTAAGAGTAATAATAATCTTTATTAACGAGAAAACCCTTTAGTCATATACAGAACTACTGAATTATAGGAATAGACTAGAAAAATAAGAAAATAAATATGTCTAACCTTAACTTACTCTTACATAAAATATTTAACTGTCCCTATTTTAACAAAACGTTTTAGCCGTTGTAGCCATTTTCTAGCTGTGTGAGCTGTCCTTTTCTGCGTGTATCGCTGTTTTTTGTATCTGCTAGAAAATTGTCTACGATACTTAAAATTTACAGCAGCAATATTCTAGCAATAACTGCATGAAAATTTAAATCCCGCAACTAAACTTGAATAACTTGAATGATCTGACTGCCACAGTCTAAATGCCACAGAGAAACTTTCTTGCTCGATTCAATTTTGGCATCCGCCATACTTGATTTGTCATTTTAAGTCAATTGTTGAAACATATTTATAATTAACAACCTTAAAGAAATTATTTATGCAAATGTTATGGATATAAAATAATAATGGTACGTTTATTCATATTTATAATACTTTTATTGTTCATGGCAGCCATTTTGGGTTCATTATTATTAATCTTGTAACTGTGATATTAGATATGTTATCTGCGACATAAAAAAAAAACACACATACACGCATTTTAGCACAACTTGGTTTGAAACTATAAGCGTTTTCTGTGTCTCAGTCGCTATATAATCAGAAACCGCCATTTTGAAGACGTTCGCCATTTTGAAACAAAAGTTTAATTGCAAAATCGGCTCCGACAACTTTGTTCAGAATTTAATAAGCTTCAATTTAAAAAAAAAATCATCCAAATCGAACCAAAATTGAAGGTTCTAGACAATTTTGAAACACGATTTTTCGTTTTTCCCCACTGTGTGGCGGCTGGGCTATAACTTTTGTAAACAAAAATCAAAATTATTAATCGTTCACCCAGAAACCGAGAAAATGTGAATTTAAACTTTTGATGCCTACCTTGTAGTCTTCGATACACCAGGAACAGGTGACAGAAAAATTAATAAAAGATTATACGCGGGAAAACAATTAGCTGTCTAATTGGAAAACTATGAAGCCAAATATCAGGTGTACAAGTATGAAATGCGGAATTTTTTTCTAAAAAATCTTGTTAAATTCGGAAGAATGATAAAAAGTGCTTTATTCAAAGTATGCTCCATCGTTTGTTATACATTTTTCCCATCTTTCGGGCAATTTGTAAATACCACGCCAGTAAAAATCTTCCAATGCGCTGCTCAGCAAGTGCGTGACCCATTGATGCAAACAAGTGGTAATCGGAAGAAGCCAACTCTGGTGAGTAAGCCACCCGGGGTAGAACTTCCCAGCTGAGTGCTTCCAACCGTTTCCCCAGGTTTTAACAGCTCATAATAGACCACGCCCCTCTGGTCCCACCAAACAGCATCATCTTTCTACCAAAGCGATTCGGTCTTGCGGTCGATGTGGACGATGTGCCTGGGTCTAGAAATGATTTTTTACGCTTGGGATTCTCAAAATAAATCCACTTTTCATCCCCTGTAACTATACAATGCAAAAACGACTTCCTTTTTTGCGCTTTTCCATTTGCCTGTCGTTCAACTCATGTGGTACCCATCTACCGGTCTTCTGAATCTTTCCCATCTCTTGTAGCCGATTGGAAACAGCTTGTTGACTAACGCCCAATTGCTCGGCGAGTTATTTTTGTGTTTGCAAATCATTTTCGTCCAACAATGCTTACAATTCCACATCTTCGTATTTTTTTGGCGGTTTTCCACGTTCCTTGTCTGCAACATCGAAGTCACCACTTTAGAAACGCCGAAACCATCGTTCTCACGTATCTTGGGATGGGGCATGTTCACCATATGCTTCTCGAAGTAATCGGTATGATTCAACAGCAGTTTTCTTCAAATGAAAACAAAAAATTAATGCTGTCCGCGAATGCTCTTTGTTCGGTATAAATTTCGACATATTGAACACAACAACACAATACTATGCACACGCTTTTCCAATTTATCACTCGTGCGCGTTTGACACTTGTTGATGACACAACAAAATGGCGCAGTGTCAAATCTTTATAGTACAAACTGCATTGGTGCACCATCTGTTGTCTGAAATCCGCATTTCATACTTGTACACCTGGTACCAAAGAAGACTTGGAAGAACGGAATATCCAGAGTAGTGAACTTAAGGGAGGAAAAGAGTACCAATGAAATAACAGAAAGACATGGAAATTAGGCCCCGCAAAACATTGAAAGACGTTTTGAACCCGATAAGTTGTCGAGTCTCTCTTGGCAAAACTTATTTTGTAATTTTTTTTATGAGCTACATAACTACGTCGGGTTCCGTAACGTTAACTTTGTTAGACAAAAATTGCCACCTAAGTTTTTGTAGCGTTTACATTCTACTTACTTATACAGGGTGGCCCAAAATTACCGAAGGGGTTTGAATTCCTTATAACTTTTTTATTATAATTTTGTTTTTTATTTCTTTTCAGTATTTTGTAAAGAAGACTTGGGGAATTTAAAATGGAATAGTACACAATTGAACAACGTGCCCAAATCTTTAAACTCTATTTCTTTTATCAACGGTCCATTGTTTTGACTCAGCGTGCATATCGTCGTTATTTTAATGTGCGGGTTGGACCCTCAGAGTCAACAATAAACCGTCTGGTTGCAAATTTTCGACAACAAGGGGCAGTAAGGAACCGGCAGAAGACGGACGGTGCTCACGGATGACAATATTGAACGGGTACAGGAGAGTATTCGGGAAGATGGAGAAACATCAACCAGGAGACGTTCGACACAACTTGGCCTCTCACGAGGGTCGCTGAAGAGAATTTTGCATACAATAAGAATGTTTCCATACAAAATTCAGCTTGTCCAAGAGTTGAAACCGACAGATTACCAGCAACGACTTGATTATGCAATTTATTTCCGGCAAAAAGCAGAAGAAAATCATGATTTTATTCATAATTTAATTATGAGCGACGAAGCCCATTTCCAATTAAATGGGTTCGTTAATAGGCAAAACTGCAGGATATGGGCTACGGAAAATCCAAGAGTAGTTCAACAGCGACAATTACACCCACTTAAGTGTACTATGTGGTGCGGTGTTTCGTCGGAAAGGATAATTGGCCCATATTTTTTTGAAAATGAACCGTTTCCATCACTGGTGTTCGATATCGGACAATGTTGGAAAATTTTTTAAGGCCAGCCGTGGAAAACCATCCGCAAGTATGGTTCCAACAGGATGGAGCCACAGCGCACACTGCGAGGGACACAATGGCTCTTTTACGTGACATCTTTGGTGAACGAATTATTTCGCGTACAAGCGATTTTAATTGGCCTCCGCGTTCACCGGATTTAACCGTTCCAGACTTTTTCCTTTGGGGTTATTTGAAAGGAAAAGTCTATATTAATAAGCCTAGAACCATCCAGCAATTAAAAACAATATACGCGACGAAATCAACAACATAACACCTGAAGTTTTGCGAAAGGTTATGGAAAATGTTTTGGAAAGAGCACGAATATGCGAAGCAGAAAATGGCCACCACTTGCGAGATATAATTTTTCATAATTAAATTAAAAATATTCTCCATTAATATACTGTATTTAAAAAAAAAAAATTATAATTATGTCTTAAATAAAAAGTTATAATAAACTCAAACCTCTTCGGTAATTTTGGCCCACCCTGTATTTGCCACAAGATAACATTTCTTCCAGGTCTTTGTTAAATTGAACGACTTCCTATTATCTGCGGATATTAGCATGGGTATCTGATCTTCGAGAGTTCAAAGTAGATGCATGCAATGTTCTCTACAAAGCTGTAGATTTATCATACCCGACGAAATTAATGAAAAAATAAAATCGGCGAACACGTTAGTACGTCAAGGTCTTAAATTTAGACTATTTTACAGAATTTTGAGGGCGTACATTCAAATATTAGGTCTTTTAAACCAAATCAAAAATTACTTTAAGCGCGATAAAGATACACAAATAATATTTTCATAGATAAGATACAGTCTGTCAAGTAAGAACGTGTCCGCAGTAATTCATTTTGGGTAGATGCGATTCTAGCGATTCAACAAAAACTCGGTAGAGGGAACCTTTTTCTACGACTCATACTAGTAAAAGTATCAGTCGATTTCGAACTTTCGTCGAAATCGCGTAAAATCCAAAATGAGTCACTTATTTGCGCGTCAGTTCGAGGCAGTCTTTCTTTATTCCCATTCAAAGGGGCCTAAAATGACGTATTCCGCGGCCGCTAAATATATTAAAAAGTCAGTGTCGTTTGTGAAGAAGTGTATAAATCATTTTAACGATACGAGAAATGTCGACGACGAGCTAAAACGTGGCTCGGTAGATAAAGTCACTCCAAAAATCGAAAAAACGAATCGTGTCTTTGTTTTCACGGGACCTGAAATTAACGCTGCGTCAAAGAACCGCAAAATTAAGAAAATCGGGTTCGGATGTGTTCCACGAGATCATTCGACAACATCTTCGTGCTGATGATGTCAAATTCCAAAGCATGTTAAAGACACCTTTGCTGGGCGAAAATCACGTCACGAAAGGATTCACTTGGGCCCACATTAAAGTACTAGAGTGGCCCCAGTGATCTCGAACGTCAAAATGCGAAATCAGTAGTTGCCCATAGTATATTTGTACCCAAAATCGGTATATGAAAAAAAATACAATGTTCAATCAAATTTGTTTATTTTAAACTTCTTTATCTTTGTAAAATAATAGAAACTTAGAATATGCTAAGTACACAATTAAAACTAATAAGAGTAATTTTTTTTACAATATTTTATGAAAAGGGTGTCCCAAAATTCATGCAAGATTTGAATTTGGCGCCAGTTGTATGGTAAAGTGTTGCCAACAAAACAAAAAACACAGCGTGACAGCTGACGATTCAGGGTTATTAAAAATGGAACGCTACACGAAAGAACAACGTGTTTTCATTGTCGAGCAATATTTTCAACTGTGAAGAGATTAATTGAAAAATTCAGGGAGACTGCATCAATTAGTGATCTTAAACGCTCCGGCCGTCCTTCAACAAGTCATTCGACACAAAACCTTGAAGCAGTTCGTGAGAGTGTTGCTGAGACTCTAGAAACATCAATTCGCACCGTGGTCAAGAATTGGACATTTCGAGGAAGCTCTCTACAGCGTATTCTCACGAAAGATTTACATCTTCATGCTTACAAAGTTCAATTGACTCAAGAACTGAAGCCTACTGACCACAGACAACGAAAAGAGTTCGTTGAATGGATTATGGAACAAGTGGATACTGATTTTTCGAAGAAAAGCATCTTCAGCGATGATACTCATTTTACCATCTTGATGGCTTCACTAATCGACAAAATTGTCGCATTTGGGGTTCAGACAATCCATAAGTGACTGTTGCGACACAAATTCATCCACAACGTGTCACTGTTTGGTGCGGATTTTGGGCTTGAGGCATCATCGGATCATTTTTCTTCGAAAATGCGGTTGGTCAGGCAATAACAGTGAACGGTGATCGTTATCGCGATATGATAATCCAGTTTTTTGTGCCTAAATTCCAAGATATGGATGTGGACGACATGTGGTTTCAACAAGACTGTGCCACATACCACACAACCCGAGAAACAATTCAATTACTGTATGAGTTATTTCCTGGTCGCGTAATATCCCGATTTGGTGATCAGAATTGGCCGCCCAGATTATGCGATTTAACGCCGTTGGACTTTTTTCTTTGCGGTTTTTTAAAGTCTAAGGTTTATGTCAACAAGCCCACGACCACCCATGACTTGAAGGAGGAAATTAAGTGCTGTATCAACAAAATTCAACCACATTTATGCAAAACGGTCATGGAAAATTTCGACAAAAGAGTGTGTATGTGCCAGCAAAGCCGTGGAGGCCATTTACCTGATATGTTATTCCATACATAACCCTATACTGTATACTTTATGAGTCAATAAAAAAATTACAATTTTTAAATAAAAACCTGTGGTTTCTATCAAAATTACTTCTTGCGTGGTTTTTGGGACACCCTTTATGAGTGAATAAACACTAATGCAGGGGTCGGCAATCTATGGCACGCGTACCATCTCTGGCAGGCCAAGCAATTTTGAATGGCACGCGTACCTATTCAGAGTTTACACATTCATTCTGTAATCTGTGATATGTTTCGAAATTAAGTAAATAATCGAAGACAGTATTACTTTAACGATACAAACAAAAACGAAATATTATATAAGTCACTAGGTATTATTACCAAAAACTACAAAATATATATTTTGTAATTTATAATTTTACTGAATGCATTGGTTTAGCTTTAATTTCGGCAAGTATTAAAGACGGCAAGCCTCAAAATATAAGCCTAGGCAAAAACACAAATAAACGTCCTCAATTCAGATCAAAAGAGCCGCTATAAGGCGGTTTTTGTTTGACTTGACTTCAATCGTTCCGACGCGCGCCGTAACTCTTTTTATATTGCCGAACTTTAGTTTTTGTTAGATGTAACTTCTAGGCGGCCCTTTGATTGCAATGGGCGCTTTGTAGATAATAATTTTTGTTCTAAGAAATTTAATAAACGTAATTATTGGAAATGACACAAAATGTCCAAAAATAACAGAGAGACGCTATCAAACGGAGTTTTGTATTTAGTGTAGCATTGGATGAAAGTGTCGATATTAATGACATTGCCCGTCTGGCAATCATTGCGCGATATTTCGATGATGGTAGTGTGTATGAAGAGCTGATTTGTCTGCTCCCATTGCAGGGAACTACAAGAGGAGAGGATATATTTTCAGAATTTGTTAAACATTTTGAAAAGCGGAACATTGATTTAAATACAATTTTTTGCGTAACGACAGATGGCGCTCCTACTATGATTGGGAGACATAAAGGATTTGTTTCCCTTCTTATTGAACGCATGGGTCGATCAGTTTTGAGTTTTCATTGCATAATTCACCAAGAGAGTTTGTGCGCTAAAATCTCCGCTGGAAGTTTAAAATCCGTGATGGATAGGGTGGTTAAAATAGTTAACTACATTGTCGGTCGTTCTTCACTGATCCATAGACAATTTAAGGCATTTCTGCAGGAATTAGAAAGTGCATATTCAGATATACCATCGCACACTAATGTGCGCTGGCTCAGCCGTGGTAAAGTGCTGTCTAGATTTGTGCAATGTCTGGGCGAAATTAAATCGTTCTTGTTGGAAAAAAATCAAGTGGATGCTTATCGTGAACTAGAAGATAAGAACTGGATCTGTATGTGAATGTTTCTTACTGATATTACAGGTTTCAACAACTCATAATAGACCACGCCCCTCTGGTCCCACCAAACACAGAGCATCGTCTTTCTGCCAAAGCGATTCAGTCTTGCGGCCGATGTGGATGGTGCGCCTGGGATTCTCAAAATAAATCCACTTTTCATTCTCTGTAACTATACGATGCAAAAACGACTTCTTTTTGTACCGAGCGAGCAAAACGTCACACGTATTTTTGGGCTTTTCCATTTGCCTGTCGTTCAACTTATGTGGTACCCATCTACCGGTCTTCTGAATCTCTCCCATCTCTCGTAGCCGATTCGAAACAGCTTGTTGACTAACGCCCAATTGCTCGGCGAGTTGTTTTTGTGTTTGCGAATCATCTTCGTCCAACAATGCTTGCAATTCCACATCTTCGTATTTTTTTGGCGGTTTTCCACGTTCCTTGTCTGCATCATCAAAGTCACCACTTTTGAAACGCCGAAACCATCGTTCACACGTATCTTGCGATGGAGCATGTTCACCATAAGCTTCTCGAAGTAATCGGTATGATTCAACAGCAGTTTTTTTTTTCAAATGAAAACAAAAAATTAATGCTGTCCGCGAATGCTCTTTGTTCGGTATAAATTTCGACATATTGAACACAACAACACAACACTATGCACACACTTTTCCAATTTATTACTCGTGCGCGTCTGACACTTGTTGATGACACAACAAAATGGCGCAGTGTTAAATTTTTATAGCACAAACTGCATTGGTGCTCCATCTTTTAACTTGTATATCAGGTTTTCGAGTTTTTGTCACAATAAATGAGAATATCTTTGGTTGTGATTTTTATAATCGGGTGTGCTTGTGAAGAATTGTGTTTCCTAAGTGCGGCTTTCCCTGATGTAATATTAATATCCCTATTACATCTTTTACAATACGACTTTCTTGCAGCCACCCTGAAAATTCTTCTTCTCATTCGTTTCTATAAAATTGTAGGTATTTTTTTCTTTTTATACTCGCAGTTGTAGCAGGTTCTTCTTCTGACGAAATTTTGACTTGGTATTATAATAATATTTTTGACGCTATTAGTAACTCGAAGAAAGTTTCTCTTCTAAATAATAAAAATTAGTGAAACAATAAAATTTGAATTTATGTTTATATAGACAAGCGAATTAGCTCAGGTGATCTCCTAAAAACGTCCAGTTAAGAGTTGTAGGACACAACGGTATTCCCCAAAAGATATCGGGAACATTCTGGAATAACTACTTATCATATAATCGAGGCATTCTCCATAAAAATATAAGTGAAAAGGATTGCTAATCTGGAAATGTAAAATCGGTAAAAAAATCGGGAAAATTTCCTTGTATTCTCAGAACTGGTAGAAAAATCGTTAAATTTCGGTAGGACAGACCCCATATCGGTAAATATACCGAAAAATCTGTAGGTTCTAGACCACTGAGTGGCCCTCACAATCGCCGGACGCCAACCCTGCTGAAAACGTTTGGTCCCTTGTAGAGAGAAAGCTCAGAAGAAAAACTCCGAGGACTTTAACTCAGTTGTCTCGCGAGATTCGCAAAATTTGCAGAATATGCAGGAAATTTCGTCGGCAGTATGCCTCGAAGATGCCAGGCGATTATTGATAAAAAAGGCGATTTGACAAATTACTAAGGTAATCGCGCCGTGGTTAGCACAGCAAAAATTACGTTGATGGCAAGAAATGTTCTCGAAACACATGTTTTTCAAGAATACGACCGGTTACGTTTTTACTCGACAGACTGTACGTTATTTTGAAGTAACACACACACACAATATTTTTGATTGGATTTTAATTGGGTGCGTCCTATATGTGTAAAAATTCTTAAACAATAGTTTAATCTAAGTAAATAAACGTATTTCCTGAAACGTGCGACATTCGTGATATCCAGTGACTTATATGTCCAAAGGTTATCACTATCATCCGATGTAGTTATTCCGATACGTCACAATAAGAGATTTCTTACTAAATACACAATAAAAATACTAAGTAAATATGGCGGATGACAAGAAAAACGATGTAAATATTGAAATTAATGAACAGTTCGAAGAAGATACTTCGTTTTTAAATGAAAAATCCGAAAATGATGGTAAACAGTCTATGGTGTTGCCATGGAGAGATTCAATTAAACAGGTAACAGGCTATTACACAATATATTTAGTGTTGATTGATCTTGGCTTCTCTTCAGTCAATAAAGTTCATAATTATTCCCAGACATTTCTTGCGCTTGTTTCATAATATTTTCTACAATTTACCTCCTATCTTTAGTGTTCCGTGTGGAACACTTATAAGATCATTTTTGTGTCCGTCTGTCTGTCACACCCGATCTTCTTCGAAACTATTTGACATAGAAAGTTGAAATATGGCACTAATATAGGAATTGACGGCCTCATTACAGCCGTGTAGTTGTGAAAGTTAAATTTTGACTTAAGGGGTTCGTTTTGAGGAGTGAATTCGGAAGTAAAAAAATATTTTTTTACTAGGTCATCGAGTGGGGTGTTAAATGAAAGTTTATAAAAACACGAGTTCCAAAATATATATACACTGTGTCCCAAAAAGTGTTATACAAATGAGGAAAGAGTATGTTACATCCTATAAAAAATTTTATTCCTGATAAAAAGTTCTGCAATACATGGAAATCCATAATCAAGCATCAAAAGTTTAAAATATTTAATGGTATACAGGGAAAATAAAAAATGATGGTTTATAAGGAAGAGTAAAGTGTCTTTAAATTTAAATACAGAGTAAAATATGACTTGAAAATGTTAATAGGAACTAAGAAATTATGCTCACGTTTAGATTTGTGGCCTTCCTAGTTAAAAATTCAAAAAAGTTCCAGTAATTGTTGGATTATTTATTGAATAATGGAAAACGAAATTAATTAAAAACTAGGGCACTGATTTTAAATGTATCATATTTTTGTTAAAAATTTGATAACCTCTCTATCTGCTTTGCAACAATACATCCATAAAAAATTTGTGCCAATATCATTTTATTTTGAAATTGCAACATTACTTAATTACTACGTATGTACTACTCAGTATATATCACCACTACACCAAACACTTTATTTTTGCACTCGACGCGCGTTTCGCTAACCATGTTAGCTTCATCAGGAGCGATGATTGACTAAAACTAAACTACAAATCTACCCTATTTATACTTAGCCTAACCCTTGAATTACTCAGGCGGAACTAATGGCATAGGCAAAGCCATCAGTTCCGGTCAAGTAACCAGTAAAGGGGACTATAAGGAATAGGCCCTCCGTCTTTATTTAAACTACTTTTACATTTTATAATTTCCTTACTTTCGTAGGCGTTCAACAATCTCCTATCAGATACATTTTTATTAATCTTAGATTATCTAATATTATAATATGATCAGCTTCAAGGGCATGTTCGGCAATGCTAGACTTTTCTGTTCTACTGTACTTTAAGGGTGCTAAATGTTCTTTAAATCGTGTTTTAATTGACCCTTTAGTTTGCCCAACCTACTTTTTGTCACAATCATTACAACTAATTTCATAAATTCCACTTTTCTCACAATTAGGAATCTTATCTTTGGGATTTCCTAAGATATTCCTCAGATTGTCTGATGACTTATAGACTAAGGTGAGGCATACCTTATTAAATACCTTATTGAGTCCCTTGCTATATTTCGGATTAGATGGTATGGAGACATACTTGGTGTTATTTTCTTCGCGTGTAAAAAAGGTGGAATTCTGAATATTAAACCTTAACTTATGTCTATTTATTAGCTTATTTACTAAGTCATCGTCATAACCATTAACTCTAGTTATATTTCTAATACGATTCCTTTCGTTATTAAAGTTTACTCTATTCAGAGGAAAAGTGACCAAACGAAGAACTAAAAAATATAATGAGGCTAATTTGTGTTGTTTGCAATGAAATGAATCATTAGGAATATATCTATCTATTACTGTGTCTTTGCTATAGATATCAAATTCTAGTCTATTATTATTTTTAATAATTAAAATATCCAGAAAAGGCAGTTGTCCTTTGTTCTCAAATTCGTATCATCAATATTTGCTTTCTTTGTATCAAAAATCGCGAAAATATCATCCACATACATATACCACGCGAAAAGAATAACACCAAGTATGTCTCCATACCATATAATCCGAAATATAGCAAGGGACTCAATAAGGTATTTAATAAGGTAGGCCTCACCTTAGTCTATAAGTCATCAGACAATCTGAGGAATATCTTAGGAAATCCCAAAGATAAGATTCCTAATTGTGAGAAAAGTGGAATTTATGAAATTAGTTGTAATGATTGTGACAAAAAGTATGTTGGGCAAACTAAAAGGTCAATTAAAACAAGATTTAAAGAACATTTAACACACTTAAAATACAGTAGAACCGAAAAGTCTAGCATTGCCGAACATGCCCTTGAAGCTGATCATATTGTAACATTAGATAATCTAAGAATAATTAAAAATGTATCTGATAGGAGATTGTTGAACGCATACGAAAGTATGGAACATATAAAATGTAAAAGTAGTTTAAATAAAGACAGAAGGCCTATTCCTTATAGTCCCCTCTACTGGTTACTTGACCGGAACTGATGGCTTTGCCTATGCCATTAATTCAAGGGTTAGGCTAAGTATAATTAGGATAGATTTGTAGTTTAGTCAATCATCGCTCCTGATGAAGCTAACATGGTTAGCGAAACGCGCTTCGAGTGCAAAAATAAAGTGTTTGGTGTAGTGGTGATATATACTGAGTAGTGTCATTGTGCCAAAGATTCCACATTCCCAACTTAGTTAACTAGGTATGTACATAACATAACAACTAAACATATGGATTAATTCTAACTTTATAGCACAAGTGCTTCAATGTATCCACCGTCCCTTTCTAAACAGGTGATTACTCTTCGAGAAAAATCTTTGATTACATCTCTAAGTACGTCAGGAGTTATAGCTTCACATGTTTCCCCAATGAATCTCTCAAGATGTTTGAATGGCCTTTTAAGATAAACCTTTTCTTTTAAGTAGCCCCATAAAAAAGTCTAGAGGGGTGATGTCCGGAGATCTTGGGGGCCAAGTAAACTGCACAGACCTCCCTATTACTCTACCGTTAAAAATGTGGAGGAGATAATCTCGAACATTTCTCGTAGTATGACATGAGGCACCACCATGTTGGTACCATATACGTTGTCTTTCAATTATTGGCAGGCGAGTAAGAAACTCAGGGAACCCATTATTTAAAAATTTTAGGTAACGTTCCGCATTCATATTATTTCGAAAAAAGAATGGTCCAACTATTCTATTTTTTTTAAAAAAAATTCCACACTATACATTGGTGTTAAACGAGTATTGATCTCGAGTTTGAATATTGAAGTTAGGATTAACATCGCTAGACCAACGATAGTTTTGAGAACTTACTATCCCATTAGACGTAAATGTCGCTTCGCCAGAGAAAAGTATTTGTCTTGCCATAAACCTATTATCTTCCAACTCTCCTTGAAATCAAGCACGAAATTTAAATCTTCGTTCAAATTCTCCTGCTTTTAAAGTATGGTTAAATTGTGGTTTGTATGGTTTAAATTTATTTGATCTTAAAGTTCTCTCAACTGTAGTTTTACTCACATTTAATAAAGCTGATCTTTTCCGAAGTGAATCTTTTGGCTTTTCTACTACCTACGGCATTACTTGATTTTGATTATCTTCATTTGAAGCCCATGCCCGATGTTTCTTTTTAAATTTATTTTCAACACTTCCATAAATCTTGAATTTATTTATTAGATATCCTACAGTTGCGAAGTGTATAGTTTTATCAGGGTGTTTATTATTAAAGATTTCCGCTGTTTCTCTAACAGTTATATCTATCTCCAACTGTAAGAACAATTTCAATTTTATCTTCAACACTCAATTTTACTGGCATTTCTAATTATTGCAAATACAGCCTGACATTAGCTTTGAAGTTTATTGCCAGTTGTTAGGTATTTCCAAAGATATGTTCATTTATTTTTAGCCTAAAATTTGTAATGATTTCGTTTTCTTTTATTCAATAAATAACACAGGGGAACAGCTGTTTTGGTGCCGAGGTTTTTTGAGCTGATTCTATATCAATATGATGTCCTGAATTCAAATAACGTATTCATTTGTACCTAGGAGCTCAAATTTTTAAGATATACAATTTTAGAGAAATATAAGTTACAATATTGTAACTCAAATCCGTAAGTGTAGTAAACAAAAGTAGATACGAAATTTTTATTTTAGTTATACAAAATACAATATTATGTCGTACTTACAAACAAAAAAAAAACATTGAAGAAATGAAATAGTCACTCAACACTTGGAAAGCTTCTTTTCCGCGACATTCTTGAATGTTTTTTTTAAACAGTCCCTTTTTAAACTCCAGCAGTAATCTGCCATCATGTGCATGTCCCATCTTCCTTGGTAGCGGTCCTCCATAACTTTAATATCTTGGTGAAATCTTTCACCTTGTTCCTCACTCATGTCTCCTAAATTTTCTGGAAAACGGTCTAAGTGGCTGTGTAAATAGTGTATTTTAATACTCATATTGCACCCTAAGGATTTGAAACTATTAAGCATCTTGTTAACCATTTCAACATAGTTTTGAGCTTTATGTTTGCCTAGAAAATTTTCTACAACTGCAACAAATGATGTCCAAGCTTCTCGTTCAACTTGATTCATTGAATTTATGAAGGCAGGATTCTTAATTAATTGTCTTATTTGTGGGCCGTCAAATATCCCTGCTTTGAGTTTTTCTGTGCTCAACTGATGCATTTTTACCCCTATATATGCAAAACAAGACCCATTCTTATCAAGAGCCTTTACAAATTGCTTCATTAAGCCCAACTTTATATGTAACGGAGGAAGTATGATTTTTTCTCTTTCAACCAAAGCGTCGTTAATGACATTCTTTTCCCCAACGTCCATGTTTTCTCTCTGAGGCCAATCTTTTCTAACCCAGTGGTGTGTTTTGTCCCTACTATCCCAGAGGCACAAGAAACACGGATATTTCGTGTAACCACTTTGCTGCCCAAGAAGAAAGTTTACCATTTTTAAGTCTACACAAATCATCCATTGATGTTCGTAATACTTTATCTTCTGCAAGACCAAAGCTATGGTATTATATTCTTCTTTCAGTTTCGTTGAGTGAGCTAGTGGTATTGAACCATATTTATTCCCATTATGTAGAAGGACACATTTTAAACTTCGCTTTGAACTGTCAATAAATAGGCGCCAATCATCTGGAATATATTCAGAAAGTCCCATTTCTTTCATGAGTTCCCTAATTTCGTGACAAAATACAAGATTGTCTTCTTGAGAAAAGAATGGTAGCAGATCTTTTTCTCTTGTACAGTAAAAGGTAATTTTGGTTCCTTGTTCCAGTAAATTTTTGTCGTTCAACCTAGAAGCCAGTACTTCAGAAGCTTTTTTCGATAAATTGAGATCCCTGGTGAGATCATTTAATTCATTTTGATTGAAGCGTTGAGGAACTGATGACGTCCCCTCATAGTCACTGTTAGTTTCATTAGCATCAGAACTTTTATTAGCATATTCGTCATCAGAGATATGTGGTAGCTGATGAAATGTTGGAATCGGTATTTCATCTGAGTGCGGGATAGGGCGTATTGCCGAGTCTAAATTGGGATAAGTCCACTTACTGCGGTTATTTCGATTGATTCCATTAGTATTTACTAAACAGAAATAACACTCATTGAAGTGGTTTTTTTGGTTCTCTCCAAACCATTGGTACGCCGAATTTTAGACATTTTCTTTTCCCGGTAGTCCACTGCCGTAAATGCTCTGTACAAGTTTTACATACGAGATGCGGGGCCCACGTTTTGTCCTGATCACCAAGCTTAACTCCAAAGTATCCAAGATACGCTCGCTTAACAAAGTCAGTAATAGTTTGTCTGTTTTGTTGAAAACATGTATTCTCCGCATATATAGCAAAACACATCAGGTTGATTTACACAACTTCTTCTTGAACTGGAACCTGAACTCATTTTAATTCTGTTCAATAACACAAAAACACTCTTTTCTTAACATAAAATAACACGCCGGATTCGATCTACTCTCATTAGTAAGAACGCACAAGCTGACGAGACTTACCCGAGTTAGGTGATTAAAAGGGTCAGTTCAGGTACCTGATAGGCAATGGTTCCACTATTTATAGATTTACCTGGAATTTACTCAATTACAGACTGACAATAAAACCATTGTACCTACATTAATGAATATATAATAATTTTAGAACTCTCATAAATGAATATACTGAATAAAAACCACATTGGTAGATAAGTTGATGTATCTAAAAAAGTAGAGCTGATAGAGAAAAACGGATTGCATGTATAGATTTAGCGTCCCAAATATAGTTAAAATCAGCTCTAAAATCCCAGGCACCAAAACAAAAATATTTTTTTGTTGCCCTGTGTAATCCAACAATTACTGACGTGTTTACTGGAGTTTTTTTTTTAATTTTTAACTAGGAAGACCACAAACCTCAACGTGAGCATAATTTTTAAGTTCATATTAACTTTTTCAATTAATATTTTGCTCTCTATTTAAATTTAAACACACTTTACTCTTCATTATAAATCATTATTTTTTAATTTCCCTGTATATCATCAAATATTTTAAACTTTTGGTGCTTGATTATGGATTTCCATGTGATGTAGAACTTTTTATCAAGAATAAATTTTTTTTGTAATATATAAAATAAACTTTTTCTTCATTTATATAAAACTTTTTGGGACACACTGTATAATGTAATACTTGCGCACACTTTTTTGTATTGTTTTTAAAAAATTGCAAAAAGTCGCGGTCTGCCTTATCTCGAAAAGGACCTACTGATCAAAAAATTTTGAAGAAATTCTGGAATATTCTCCACAGGATATAGATTGAACGAAAATTATAACGAGTGCATTACCTTTAATAATTTATCTGGCATATAAAAAAACAAAAATTTCAAGGTCATCAGTTTTCAGTAAAGATCGGAAAAAAACTTTGTCGAAAACTTATTTGGGATGTGTTTTGTGAAGTCATTGATCATATAATACCTTCATAAAAAAAATGTTTATTTTAGAAGCAATCAACATACGGAACACTAATTCCGCAAGTTCAACCAGGTTCAACTTGCACTTGACCGGTTATTTTTTTAGGTTTTGGCATGTTGTATGGCGAACACCTTGGTAATACAACCGGGAATAAATATGTCGTTCAGTGCAGTCCTTCTGCCGCAGTTACAAAACACCGACAGTAGTATCGTAATTGATAAGTCACAAGCGTCTTGGATAGGTAAGGAATTTTTTTCCCATGAGAATTTCCATAAACTAAAATTCGAATTTTAAAAACAACTTGAAAAAATACATAGTTTAATATATCTGTAAGTCAAAAATAAAGAACATTCACTGTTTTTTTCTCAATTTGTTTTCATTTTCTTTAGAATTTCGTTAAAGTCCCGTTGACCAGCCCTGCCGGACGCCTGTCAGCGATGTTGCCAAATTTTCATTTTTTTTCTTAAAATAACACGATTTTTGGACAAAAATAAAAGCAACAGGTTAAAAAATACAAAAATATACTTTTTTTTTTAAAGTTATCAATCTCACTGCACAATTAGATGGTAATTTACTGCCATTGATTTAATGAGACATGTGATCAGTTAAATACACCATTTCTTTCTGCCTTAAACTCAAACAAGCATGGCTCGTTGATGCTGTAGAAGATATCGTCACTAAACGAACAGTGTTGAAGTGTTCACTGCTTCAAAGGCAAACGTAAAATAAAGTTCTTTGACTTCTCCCCGGGCATCCCAGGCAAGGAACAAAAAAGAGGGAGCGTGGTTTATGACACTCCCACTTTAAGACAACAACATTTGCTATGAAATGAAACAAAACAGGTTTCTAGAACGAATGGTTTTCATTTTATGAGGGAAAAACCACGATTTTTTTGCAAAAAATCAAATTTTACAGCTTTAACCTCAGGGAGGTACGGATTAATGTTATCTAAATGAGCTAAAACTGTGCAAATCTTATTTTTTAGACAAATGGCAAATTTTAGGAAGGTTCCGCCAGCATTACGATGAAAATATTTCCCCCCCCCCTATACCTTGTGATCATTAGGATGGTCACAAGGTACACTGTGTGGTTTTGAAGATTAAAAGAAAAATTTAACGCAAATATAGCGACTTAGGAAGAAAAATATTCGTGTATATTATTTTCTTCAGTAAATAATTGCTTTTATAGCAATAGTTATTTCTGCCGCACGTATTTTAAACTAAAAAAAGTAAAAAAATAATAATAATTCGAGACAACATAAAATAACCAGCTTTCGATTTTAAGCATGGCAACACAACAACTTATTATCAAAAATCAAACAAATTCTTTTTGACATGGGTATTTACTGCAACCATGAGCGTACATGCTGAAAAACCATAACTCATCAAGTCCAATTTTTCTCATAATTTTAGAGGAGAGCCATTTATCATTATTTTTCCTCAGTCCCTTTTGGCATTACCCAATTTCAATAAATTCAACAATTTTCATAACACCCTGTAGATATATGTACGTACACCTTCCTTATTTTTGCAGCCAGCATTGTTACACTAGCTGTCCCAGTAGGATCACTATGTATGGGCCCACTAATGGATAAGTTCGGCCGGAAAAAAATGTGTATTCTGACCTCGCTACCGTTTTTACTATCGTGGGCCCTCCACGCTTTTGCTACAAATGTTTGGTACATCTATGTAGGCAGAATTATAGCGGGTTTCGGTGCAGGTAAGAAAAACTTGAATAAAACTAGTTTTAGTTAACCCTTTGGTGATTTGCTGAGAAAATGGATTATACTCTATCTTTAAAAGTCGTGAAGTAATAAATCAGATTGCTACTTTCACCTGTCTTATTTTATTTAGTAAATATGCAGAAATAATAGGCAGGTAATTTAATTTATTCTATTGGGGGGTGATATGGGTTTCTAAATAATTGTGATGATATATATAATATATAGTAAATAAGCATAAATAATAGGCATTTAGAGGGGGGGGGGGGGGGCAGGTAATTTCGTTTAATCTATTGGAGGTGATGTGGGTTACAATAAATTCTGATATTAATAATTCATAGTTTTTTGTTGTTCAGAGTACAAGCATTCGAAGTGAGATCAGATGGACAATTTACAATCAATTTCCAAAGACCTAAATTAGGACCATTATCAGTAAATGAAAAGACAATTGTTATTAACTGTTTTAAATCATGGAAACATAACCATTTCGGTGCAAAAGATATAAACGCCTATAATTTTTTTAATGTTTTCGAGGATGCTTTGATCCATTGGTTGCTTTATGCTGGTTACATTTGGAGCAAAAAAATGTACAACAATTTCGCCCACATGAAGTCCTTCTCCAGGGTGAGAGGGGGCATTATCCATTAACAAAATTGCTTTAATAGGAAGACGGTTTCTGTTCAAAAATTTAGTCACAGATGGCACGAACTCTTCTTCAAACCAGTTAGTAAATAAGGTCGCATCCATCCATGCGCTCTTCTGATTTTTGTAATAGACTGGTAGGGCTTTGGGTGAGATGTCTTTTAAAGCTCTTGGACGTGCAGACTTGCCAATCACCATCAGTGGGATTTTGTGCTTGCCAGATGCATTGGAACATACCATTATAGTTAATCTTTCCTTACTTAGTTTGTGCCCAGGAGCTGATTTTTCCTGTCGAGATGCCAATGTTTTTGATGAAAGCATTTTATAATTCAGACCAGTTTAGTCACAGTTGTACACCGTACCGTTTTTTCCAGCGGTCAAGCCATCCAGAACTTGCGGTAAACTGATCTATCTCTGGGAAATGCCTACTAATCATTATTGCTTTCTGTTGTAAAATTGGACCTGTCAGAGGCACACCTTTTGATCTCTGTTGGTTAAACCACATGAATAAAGCTTCGTTAACCTTTTCGTAGTCGCCGGTTTTTATTGATTTTCTTCCTGAGGACGAGGATGCTTGATTTATACACCACTCTTCTATTTTTGTGCGGTTTCTTTTCCAATCTCCAACTGTTACATCACCTACTCCATAATCTCGTGCAACAACTTTAATTGTCTCTCCTGCTTCAATTCTTCTGATGGCTTTTAATTTTTCTTCAATAGGAACGACGATTCTTTTACGCTTGTTTTGCTCCATTATAATACGACAAACAAAAATTCAAACCAAGCAGTTCGTATTAATTACACTTAACTACCTGAACTCCAACCAAATAAATTATGTGAGTATACTCGTACTTCTCAGTAGTAAACGCTATAACGCACTGCATTCACGCAAATTTACATGCTGAAAGAGTCCAAAAACATAAATAGCGGAACCCCTCACACGGGCCAAGGGAATTCTCCGAAGGCTCCAACGATTTTAAATGGAAATATGTACATTCATTTTTTAGAAGCTCGGTTAATACGCAGCATAGTCGCGCGTACCTTGGATAATCAGGTTTTTAGATTGGCTCGGTTAATCCGGAGCTCGGATAATGGCGACTCGGTTAATCGGGGTTCTACTGTATCAAGAGAAATATAAATTTTGTCTTTTAAACCTCTCCCAAGAAAATAATGGAAAATATGGAAACGAAATATGAAACACATTAAGTCAGTTTTTATTAACTGTTGTATTTTTTTTTAGGTTTAACCACAGTCGCTTTAGTATATGTTAGTGAAATAGCCCATCCAAAATACAGACCAATGTTACTATCATTAAACAGTGTCTTTGTTACTTTTGGAATACTTCTAACTTGTGTTTTAGGTAAAATAGTTTTAATTTTAATGAACAGAATAAACTACACGGTGCGGCGCTTAAATCCCTACAAATTTAAATTTGAATTCTCCGCCATATAGTAGTTCCGCTATAGGTCGTGGTTGACGTTCGTGAAATCCACAACTTCTAGTAAACAATCATAACGTCGAAATACCGAGCCGTTGCGAACACGTACGAAGTACAACCGAAGGGGCGCCATTATCGAAAGTCTGGACGTTCGGCGACTGAAATAATTCGCTTCTTCGGGTACCCGAGAACAACTGGTACGACATCAGGCGTGAATATGTATCAACAGGATGGTGTACCGGCACACATGAGCCATTTAGCTCAAAACTGGTTATCGGATAACGTGGACATGTTCTGATCTAAAGAGTTTTGGCCCCCCAATAGCCCGGACCCCTCGACTACTATGTTTGGAGAAAGAGATACTAACAAGTCCAGACACCCTAATGCGACATCTTTACGCACTGCTATAGAAGCAGCATTTGCCAGTATGCACAGCCCTGCTTTAAAGAGAACGCGCGAGCGCTTCAGGCTATGGATGGAGGCGGTCCTTGCGGCTGAGGGAGGTTACATCTAATAAATCCACTCTGGAGAGGTTACACAACTGACTTGCATTTTCATTTTAATTTTTTGACGAATAAAATTTTCTTTTAAAATAATGTTTAATTTGTCTGGATTTCAGCGCCGCACCCTGTATATTACGTAGAAACGTTGCAACAGATAAATTATAGTACTACATGGGGTGAAAAGTCCCAAAACCTTCCGAGAGATGATAGTACAAACAAAAAAAAAAACGTGATTTTCAGTGAGTGTCAACTCTTAGAAGATTCGTGTAAAATTTTCGTGACATTTTGTCTATTAGTTTACGAGTTACAACTCTTTGAGAGGCAACAAAAAGAATTTCGTGTGTTGATTAAACATTGCTTTTTGATGGGAAAAAATATAGTCAGAACCCATGAATGGTTTGGGTAGTGTTGTGGCACATTTGCTCCATAGAAAGCAACTATATATCGATAGTTTAGTAAACTTAAATGCGGTCGTACAAGCACCGATGGTTCACCGCATTCCGGACGTCGTAATAAGGCAATTACTCCAAAAAACACAAAAAAATCCACCGTATTGTACTGAATGACCGCGAAGTAAATTTTACATGAATATTTCCATATGAAAAAGCTATTTGCTGAAGGGTGCCGCGCACTCTCACGATCGATCAAAAACGTGTCGAAGATTCCGAACGCTGTTGGACCCTGTTTCGGCGTTATCCAGGAGTTTTTGTGTCGATTCGTAATAACGACCGAAACATGGATCCATCACAACAGGCAGTCCCCAGAGTGGCTGTAACCTCACGAAAGTCGACCTAAGCATCCAAAAACACAAACATAAGCTGGAAAGGTTTTGACAAGTATTTCGTGAGATGAGATGAATAATACCGATCGACTATGTTCAGAAAGGGCTAACAATCACCGGAGAATGTTACGTTAGTTTATTGGACCATTTGAATGGTGAAATAAAGAAAAAAAAAACGCATTTGGCGAAGAAAAAAGCAAATGGGAAACGGAAACTTATTTTAAAGAGTTCGACAAATCGTATCAAGTTTTTTCTTCAAAGAAATAAAATAAATTAAGTAAATGAAATAAATGAAGTAAATGAAGGAAATGAAGTAAATGAAGTAAATGAAGTAAATGAAGTAAATGAAGTAAATGAAGTAAATGAAGTAAATGAAGTAAATGAAGTAAATGAAGTAAATGAAGTAACTGAAGTAAATGAAGTAAATGAAGTAAATGAAGTAAATGAAGTAAATGAAGTAAATGAAGTAAATGAAGTAAATGAAGTAAATGAAGTAAATGAAGTAAATGAAGTAAATGAAGTAAATGAAGTAAATGACGTAAATGAAGTAAATGAAGTAAATGAAGTAAATGAAGTAAATGAAGTAAATGAAGTAAATGAAGTAAATGAAGTAAATGAGGTAAATGAAGTAAATGACGTAAATGAAGTAAATGAAGTAAATGAAGTAAATGAAGTAAATGAAGTAAATGAAGTAAATGAAGTAAATGAAGTAAATGAAGTAAATGAAGTAAATGAAGTAAATGAAGCAAATGAAGTAACTGAAATAAATGAAGTAAATGAAGTAAATGAGGTAAATGAAGTAAATGAAGTAAATGAAGCAAATCGTATCAAGTTTTTTCTTCAAAGAAATGAAATAAATTAAATAAATGAGATAAATGAGATAATTGAGATAAATGAAATAAATGAAATAAATGAAATAAATGAAATAAATGAAAATAAATGAAATAAATGAAATAAATGAAATAAATGAAATAAATGAAATAAATGAAATAAATGAAATAAATGAAATAAATGAAATAAATGAAATAAATGCAATAAATGAAATAAATGAAATTAATGAAATGAATAAAATTAATAAAATAAATAACTTTTCTCCCCATGTAGTACATTTTGTCGCATTTTTTGCCAGCACTTCATATTTTAGCATGATTCAGCTTAATAATAATACTTTCCTAGTACATTTCTTTATATTTCATTCATGTGTTTTAGGATATTTGTTCGACTGGAGACTTATGTCAAAAATATTCTTTGTTCTTGTACTACTATGCATCATAGGCCTGTGCGTAATCCCTGAAAGTCCATACTGGCTGATGGTATTTAAAAATGACCCGATAGCTAGTGCTGTAGCTTTAAAAAAAATCTATTCAAATAATCTGGTAAGTTCGACTACCTTTTCATTCAGATTAAACTGAAAAAGTAAAAACCAAAATCAACTTTTCAACTCTAATTTCTCAACCCATCTTAAAATGCGTTCCGCCGTGTGACGGCTCATCAGCCTGGCGGTAATTGTTGCCAGTTTAGCTGGACGATCCTCTGTCAGTCTGTGGCCTTAATAGCTCCCGACGGAGGGCAAGTATGTTTTTAAATTTTAGTTTTTCGTTAGCCAGAGATACAATTTGTTATATCTTACCACTATGTTAACACTACTACTCTGTTAAGTACTTCGAGTTGTGTTCTCATGTTCGTCGATTTTAGCCCGACTGATGAGCCATGATACGGCAAAACGCGTCCCATGGACTGACAAATGAAAGAACAGTGGATCACAGCTAAAATATGGACTTCGATCATTTTTAGTAGTTAATTTTGATTTTTATATACGTAGGGTGGAACCCTGACGATCGCGCTGCTTAGCGGCAATTATTGTCTGCCCCTGACAGTCTATGGCATTAAAAGCCCCCCACGGAGGGCGGGCATGCTTTCAAATTTTAAATTTTCACCGTTAGAAAATAGATATGTTAAATTACAGAATACAACAATTTGTAGTATTTTTTATGCATTTTGATTGTTAAATAGTTGTTGTGCACTTTTACCCCTCGTGATCCTAACTTTTTCTTCGTTTTTAGCTGGCCAATCAAGCATATAAACGCGTATTAGAAAGCCGAAACCATTCTAGTCAACAAAAAGAAAAAACCGACGAGAAATCAAAGCTATTAAAGGAAGACTTAAATTTATACAGGGAGCCAATAGTATGGAAACCTTTCCTTATATTAGTCTTCTTATTTGTCTTCCAACAATTATCAGGTGCATATGTCATTATCTTTTACGCTGTAGAAATTTTCCGAGAACTAGGCGGAAATCTGAGAAACAGTATTGACGCTTTTTCGGCTTTAGTATTACTTGGCGCTATCCGATTTATTTTTGCTATCATTTCTGCCCTTATATCGAAAAAGGTAGGAAGAAGACCCCTTCTATTCATTTCCGGTTTTGGAATGGCTTTAACGAGCTTTGGATGCGGTATCTACTTACTCTCGTCACAAAATCTACATTCAAACCCGTCACTCTCCCCGTCTGAAAGTTTAAATATCATCACAAAATTACCCACGAACTATCTTGAAATTAACGATTTTCGAACAAACTTGACTACAGTGCCTTTTCAACCGAAAAATTTGACAACTTTGCCTCATGGCTCAGCTGTCACTCATTCTGAAATTCTACCAACGCACTTTTTATCACCCGTAACCTCAAATACTCCACCCGAACAACTTGAATCGCTTGGAAAAGCTGAACAACAATCTTGGACGACTGAAAAAACAACAAGACAACAACATAGCACTGTTTCTAGTGCTCGGATATGTATGTTTTAGTTCTTTTGGATATCTTGTCGTTCCCTGGACTCTTATAGGTGAATTATTTCCGGTGAAAGCTCGCGGTACCATGAGCGGGGTAATGGTTTCTCTTGCTTACGTCCTAATGTTCTTTGTGGTTAAAATATTCCCTTTTGTACAAGAGTTAGTGTCTTGGGAACATTTATTTTTAATGTTAGGGGTATTAAATGTAGGAGGGTTAATATTTTTATACGTTTGCTTGCCTGAAACACTAGGGAAAACTTTTGAGGAGATTTCGAGAGGCTTCCTAAAAACACGTAAAGAACAAGCGAGTTAAATTATTGTTATTAATTTATTTTTAAAACGTTTATTTGAGGTATTTCTTAATAGAATAATATATATAAATAATTGAATTTTAATGTAAATAAATGTAAAGATGATTTGTTTTTTTATTTAAAATTCTTATATTATTTGGTTTTATGATAGGTGCTCCAACGCAACATTACAAATAAAAATCGTCTGACAACATTGCAAATGTCTTGCTTCAGATCATAGACACAGAGGATGGACTGAGTATTTCGTATCCCGCTGTGAAGTAAATATGGACGTGTGAGAGAGACAAAGCGAATGAGTGGCCAGTAGCTGTCTCTTTTTAGAATGCCGCTAAGCTAGGGCGCTCTTAAAAATAATATTTCTAAGTGTTTTATTTGAACTAAAATCAGATATGGGGCTTTTCTCGCCTTGAATTCCTTCTCGGGGTACAGCACCTTGTTTATTAGAGGCCTACAGAAAAGAGACAGGTATTGGCCGCACAATCGCTTTATCTCTTTCTAGAGAGTGGTCAATTTTATGAAGTTAATGCTCAGCCCATCTTTTATGTCTATGCTTCAAATAGTTTAACGAAATCAGGTCACCGAATATACGTCAACAGTGTATAATTAGTTGCATACTAATAATTTCTGGAAACGTATTTTCAGTTATTTGAGGCAAAAATTTTGTGTTTTTGATTACCTGTTAACTAAAACTCTTTAGTAAATAAAAATTATTGGCGAAAAATTGTAGATTTAAGGAAAAAAACTACAGGTAGGTCAATATAACAGTAGTCACGTTACAGTGACGTGTAAAATCGATCTGTCAAAATTTTTTATTTTCGTGGTCGAAAGTTGTCCAAAAAATTGTGCAATTTTACAAAATCAAACAAGAAAATTTGAATAAAGCCGGCTGTAATATATTGTTAAAAGACTTAGTGCTGTGTTTTACATAAAATAACGGGTAAGTAACGGTACTTCATTTTAAAAAATGTTGAATTAAGTTTTTTTGGGTTAGAAAATCAATGTTGAAGTCAAAAGTCAATGCTTTTATGAAAAATGTCACTGAACTGTGGTCGTTCAGGTTTCATAATCGTTCACCTTGCCATTGAAAAGTCAACTTCATAAAAAATGGGTTTTGCTGAATAAAAGATATTTTCTCGATTTACGTTTTTCTCCGACAATTTAATTAGAATTGTTTATGAAACAGGTACTTAAAGCGGGGATACACTGTTTATTTTGGCTAATCAATTTTTGCATTATAAGGGAGATTGAAGCAGATCTGAGTGCATTAACATTTTTTACTAAGCGAATTTTGACGTGATTTTTTGATATGTACATGTAATCCTACTTTTGATTGAAATCTGATGATTTTGATGAATTTATGGTCCTATTTATAGCCTTAGTTATTGATTACGAGTTAGTACTACATAATATTTAGTTAAAATTCCATTAACGGAACAAATTTACAAGATTTTAGCAGTTGGAAAATTATGAACAGAACAGTTATTTTGCTATTAATGTGACATTTACAATGCAAAGCTACTGATTTTCAAAATGTTTCAAATGGGGCGGCTGTTGTAAGTTTCAAAATTAAAAAATGTTTCTAAATTAGCAGTAAATCCTTGAAAATATTACAGTATTTTCTGGTTGTTTTCATGATAGTTTCAAGCTATTTAAAAAGGTTTCAAAGTTTTGAAAAGACTTCCAAGCTTTTAGATTTTGAAAACTATATCTGAAGTATCAACGAGACCTTTTAAACTTTTCATTGAGGACTTTAATCTATGTACTTGACTTCAAAATTAAAAAATAAAATCCTAAATTATCAGTAAGTTCTTGAAAGTACTCGGCACCCTTAAAACATTTTCTGGTTGTTTTCAAGATAGTTTCAAACTGTCTATGAGGCTTGAAGGTTTTGAAGGGTTTTGAGAATATTGAAAACACCTTACCATTGTTTTTCGTTTATAGTGTACTTTAAACTGTTTATACCAGATGTACAAGTATGAAATGCGGGTTTTTTGTCTAAAAAAAAAAACATGTTAAATTCGGAAGAATGATAAAAAGTGCTTTATTCAAAGTATGCTTCATCGCTTGTTATACATTTTTCCCATCTTTCGGGCAATTTGTAAATACCACGCCAGTAAAAAAAAAATCCTCCCCTTTTGCTGTGAACTATTCATCGAGCCATTTTTTCACATCTTCGTACGAAGCAAAGCACTGCTCAGCAAGTGTGTGACCCATCGATGTAAACAAGTCGTAATCGGAAGGAGCCAAGTCTGCTGAGTAAGCCGCATGGGTTAGAACTTCCCAGCTGAGTGCTTCCAACGTGTCGCGAACTGGTTTTGCTATATGTGATGGAGCATTGTCATAAGGTTGGATTGGCTTGCCTGCTATTTGACTGGACGTACACAGACTGTCCACTTTAATAACTACTTATCAGATAGTATACATGTCCCCTCTGGAGTTTCTTAGGGATCGCACTTGGGTCCTCTTCTGTTTAACTTATTTATTAATGACTTGACTCATCATTTTGCACATAGTGAGGTCCTCCTTTTTGCTGATGATTTAAAGTTGTATATTGAGGTGTCTGTATTTGATGATTGTTACAAACTTCAGACAGAGTTGAATCAGCTTGTATCTTGGTGCAAGGACAATGCTATGGAGCTAAATGCGACTAAGTACCATTCTATCTTTTTCAGTAAGTCCCAGACTCGGTTAGATTATCCATACAAGATTGGGGATGCTGTTCTTGAACGAGTGTCTGAACTCAAAGATCTAAGGCTTATTATTGACTCAAAATTAACTTTTATACCTTGTATACAGAATATCATTTCCAAGCCTCTTCAGCTTTTGGGATTTATTAAGCGTATTACACTGGGCTTTAATAGTATAGCTGCAATTAAGCAGCTGTACTGTTCCCTAGTTAGAGCTCGCTTAGAGTATTCCTCCAGTCTATGGACTCACATTCAACACATTGAGAGAGTGCAGCACAAATTTCTGAGATATATTGCCTTTAAGATCAATAGACCTGAGCTTACCTACCCTCAGATAGACTCTGAGCTTCACATTCAAACTTTACAAGATCGCAGAGTTGCTATCGATCTCAAAATGCTTTATAATATTCTCCATAGTAACTACCATTGTCCCTTTCTGCTGGACAAAATTGCTCTGCATATACCTTCCAGGGTGACCCGTTCGAGGCACACTTTTTTTGGACCAACTACGGATGCCATAATTTTGTATCTAGGTCATGTCGCCTTGCCAATGAGCATCCCAGTCTGGACTTTTTCGTTGGAAGATCTGTGTTTTATAGACAGTTGTGTGGAGTATGATGTGCATTTTGTTACTTATTGTTACAGTCATTATTTCCTTTTCCATTTTTATTATTATTACTAAGTTGGGAATGTGGAATCTTTGGGACAATGATACTACTCAGTATATATCACCACTACACCAAACACTTTATTTTTGCACTCGACGCGCGTTTCGCTAACCATGTTAGCTTCATCAGGAGCGATGATTGACTAAAGCTAAACTACAAGTCTACCCTATTTATATATACTTAGCCTAACCCTTGAATTACCCAAGCGGAACTAATCACATAGGCAAGGCCGTCATTTCCGATGAAGTAACCAGTAGAGGGGACTATAAGGAATAGGCCCTCTGTCTTTATTTAAACTACTTTTATATTTTATGATTTCCATACTTTCGTATGCGTTCAACAATCTCCTATCAGATACATTTTTTATTAATTTTAGATTATCTAATGTTACAGTATGATCAGCTTCAAGGGCATGTTCGGCAATGCTAGACTTTTCTGTTCTACTGTATTTTAAGTGTGCTAAATGTTCTTTAAATCGTGTTTTAATTGACCTTCTAGTTTGCCCAACATACTTTTTGTCACAATCATTACAACTAATTTCATAAATTCCACTTTCCTCACAATTAGGAATTTTATCTTTGGGATTCCCTAAGATATTCCTCAGATTGCCTGATGACTTATAGACTAAGGTGAGGCCTACCTTATTAAATACCTTATTGAGTCCCTTGCTATATTTCGGATTATATGGTATGGAGACATACTTGGTGTTATTTTCTTCGCGTGTAAAAAAAGGTAGAATTCTGAATATTAAACCTAAACTTATGTCTATTTATTACCTTATTTACTAAGTCATCGTCATAACCATTAACTCTAGTTATATTTGTAATACGATTCCTTTCTTTATTAACAGGTTGACTGCCGACCACTCCGATCGGAGTGCGTCGGGTCTCTTCGCCAACGCCGTCTACTCCGATCGGAGTTCGACATGCGTTCTTACGAAACGTTTTAGTATTCCATCGGCGTTGTATATGAAACGTGTTTCTAGTGGTGGCGCTGCTTAAAAACGCAAGTTCTAACAGGTGCTTAAGTGGTTCCGCGGATTTGCTTTTGGTTTGGTTGTAATCTGCCGTACAATATGGACAATCAACCTGGGCCTTCTGGTATTAAAAAAAGACATTGTAGTGATGAAAAAAAGGTATATGATAAGAAAAAGAAGCTAACTGACACTGAATTATTGCAGCTATTGGAAGAAAGCGGAGGTAGTAGTGACGAACATTACGTACCAGACACAGACGATAGTGATGTAAATTCAAGCTCCGAGTCCGAAGAAGAGAATTTTATAGACCCTATTCGGCCACATCAAACACTTCCTAGCCTTGATGAGATAAAATGGAACGACAGAGGTGCGTTAAAACAAATTTTGTTCCAGAAAACCCAGGAATTATTGGTGCAAATTCCAGGACAGGGTGCACCTATCGATTTTTTCGAAATGATCATTGATGATGATTTTTTACAAACTATTGTAGAACGAACGAACTCTTACGCAGTCGAGGTTTTGCTGCGCCCAGAAACAAGTACAAAATCACGTATTACTAATTTTAAAGATCTTACTCTTGACGAACTAAAAATTTTTTTGGCCCTGTTACTTCACACTGGCACAATATCCTTGAGCCGTCTTAACGATTATTGGAAAACTGATCCGCTATTTAATCTACCTGTTTTTAGAAAATATATGTCAAGGAATAGATTTTTGCTTATCTTGAGGTGTTTGCATTTTACATCTCCAGATATGGATCCGGCAGATCGGCTAGGAAAGATTAGATTTGTGGCAGATTTTTTTTAACAACAAGATGGGAGAAATTTACTATCCTGGAAGAGAGTTGTCTTTGGATGAAGCTATGGTACTGTATCGGGGTCGTCTCCAGTTTAAACAGTATATCAAGAATAAGCGTCATAAGTATGGTATGAAGTTATACATGCTAACAGAGCCTAATGGACTTATTTTGAAATTTCGTGTCTACGAAGGTGCGACAGATGTTTATGGTGGAAGCGGACATACTGAAAAGATTGTTTTACATTTATTGGAGGCAAAATTGGGTGTGGGGCATGCTGTTTATCTAGACAATTTTTACAATAGTGTTAATTTAGCTAGGAAATTACTTCAACAAAATACATACTGCACTGATACGCTGAGAGCTGAGAGGAAAGATAATCCGAAAGAGGTAATGAGTGCAAACTTAAAACGTGGTGAGAATAAATCTATGTTTCGCAATGGAGTGCATGTCGGAAAATGGCGCGATAAACACAATGTTCAATACATTTCAACAGAATTTGGAAGCGAAATGGGCATTTTTAAAAACAAAAGAAATCAAGAATCTGAAAAAACCTTCCGCAATCATTGGATATAATGCTTTTATGTCCGGTATAGATAGACAGGATGGCATATTATCCTTGCAGCCGTAAAACCATTCGGTGGTACAAAAAGTTATTCATGCATGTGCTGCAAATGAGCATGATAAACGCCTATTTTTTGTACAATAAATATTCGCGGTCTGACCAGTTACGATTATATGACTTCCGATTGGATGTCATAAGAAATTTACTAGCCAGACGACCAATTACTAATTTGCCGCAAATTCCTCCAGGCCAAATAAATGTCCACAGCATTAGCAAAGTAGAAAAAATTGTTAGTGAAAAAAAAGGAACTAAAGAAACAAAACGGGTAAGCAGAAAGGAATGCAAAGAATGCGGAAAAATAAAATAAGAAAGCAAACAGTGTATGAATGCAAAGTGTGCCCTGGACAACCAGGTTTTTGCCTTAATTGCCTTGAGGATTACCATAAAAATGTACAAAAATGATTTAGAAATAAATGTTTTGAGTTCGATTTATTATTTCTTTACTTATTTAATTGGACACTCCGATCGGAGTGTTCGGCATCTAGTAAAAATTTTCACTTGCAATGCCGATTACTCCGATCGGAGTGAAATTTTTTTTTTCTAATATTTTGAATGGCACATAAAAAAAACACATCCAAGACTCATTTTAATTCATATTTACCACAATAAAATAAAAATATTTGGAAAAATCTTACCGGCGTCAACCACACACTCAAAAATATAGATCGGCAGTCAACCTGTTAAAGTTTACTCTATTCAGAGTATGTCTCCATACCATATAATCCGAAATATAGCAAGGGACTCAATAAGGTATTTAATAAGGTAGGCCTCACCTTAGTCTATAAGTCATCAGACAATCTGAGGAATATCTTAGGAAATCCCAAAGATAAGAGTCCTAATTGTGAGAAAAGTGGAATTTATGAAATTAGTTGTAATGATTGTAACAAAAAGTATGTTGGGCAAACTAGAAGGTCAATTAAAACACGATTTAAAGAACATTTAGCACACTTAAAATACAGTAGAACCGAAAAGTCTAACATTGCCGAACATGCCCTTGAAGCTGATCGTACTGTAACATTACATAATCTAAAATTAATAAAAAATGTATCTGATAGGAGATTGTTGAACGCATACGAAAGTATGGAAATCATAAAATGTAAAAGTAGTTTAAATAAAGACAGAGGGCCTATTCCTTATAGTCCCCTCTACTGGTTACTAGACCGGAACTGATGGCCTTGCCTATGTCATTAGTTCCGCTTGAGTAATTCTAGGGTTAGGCTAAGTATAAATAGGGTAGATATGTAGTTTACCTTTAGTCAATCATCGCTCCTGATGAAGCTAACATGGTTAGCGAAACGCGCGTCGAGTGCAAAAATAAAGTGTTTGGTGTAGTGGTGATATATACTGTTTATTATTATTGTTATAATTTTCCTTTTTCTCTTTCCCTCATTCTTATTCTAAAATTTTCTGTCGTCTTAAGATATTTCATTGCATTGTTTTAAAATTGGGCATTGCCCGTTAATTAAAAAAATTTAAAAAAAATAAAAAGAAAAATGACTTGTGTTGCCTCTTTCGGTATTCTGGCCTTTTTTCAAGCAGCTAACGGTTCAAATCGGTCAATTGTTGTTGGTAACGTTTAATATTAACCTTTTCCCCAGGTTTTAACAGCTGGTCCCACCAAACACAGAGTATCATCTTTCTGCAAAAGCGATTCGGTCTTGCGGTCGATGTGGATGGTGCGCCTGTGTCTACCCATGATTTTTTGCGCTTGGGATTCTCAAAATAAATCCACTTTTCATCCCCTGTAACTATACGATGTAAAAACGATTTCCTTTTGTACCGAGCGAACAAAATGTCACACGTGTTTTTGCGTTTTTTCATTTGCCTGTCGTTCAATTCATGTGGTACCCATCTACCGGTCTTCTGAATCTTTCCCATCTCTCGTAGCCGATTGGAAACCGCTTGTTGACTAACACCCAATTGCTCGGCGAGTTGTTTTTGTGTTTGCGAATCATCTTCGTCCAACAATGCTTGCAATTCCACATATTCGTATTTTTTTGGCGGTTTTCCACGTTCCTTGTCTGCAACATCGAAGTTACCACTTTCGAAACGCCGAAGCCATCGTTCGCACGTATCTTGCGATGGAGTATGTTCACCATAAGCTTCTCGAAGTAATCGGTATGATTCAACAGCAGTTTTCTTCAAATGAAAACAAAAAATTAATGCTGTCCGCGAATGCTCTTTGTTCGGTATAAATTTCGACATATTAAACACAACAATACGACACTTTTCCAATTTATCTCTCGGGCGCGTCTAACACTTGTTGATGACATAACAAAATGGCGCAGTGTCAAATCTTTATAACACAAACTGCATTGGTGCACCATCTGTTGTCTGAAATCCGCATTTCATACTTGTACACCTGGTACTAACATTTTAAAACCGTTTTTTGGCACAGTCTTTTTTATAGATGGATATATTGCATGGAAATCTCTAAGACGCTACCAGGGTAATTATCAGCACTTGTAGTGCTCTTCCAAATACTTTAAAAATACATTTTTATCAGGAAGAGGTGAATTTTTTTTGATGATTTTAAGGATTTCGGAGGTTACAAACATTATTATACAGTGCGTGAATCTATATTTTTGTTCCAAATTAGATAAAATAAACCGAAATTTTACCGATAGTTGAAATGACACTTTTTAGGCGTTATAATAGACCTTGACTTCTGCTTGAGTTCAAATAAATTTCCATAAGAATTCCTGATAATGCTTTCCATGTGTATTCATTTTTATGCAAAAATGCGGAGATTTTTTTTTCAAATTGACGCTTTGTATCATTTTTGAATTGAAAAAAAAAATATTTTTGCAAGTTGTAATGAGATGAAATTACAAAAAAATACAATTAATATGTACACTGCGGCTCACGGAAGTGTGGATACCTTGTTAAACTTCAGTTATACAGTGAATAACTATTATTTTCCTGTTAAATTTAATTTTGTTGAACCCTTTACGATTTTTTTAAGACTATTTTGTTTTGAATGAAAATAATTCGTTACTTGTATATTTTTTTTAGAAGGATTTGTTTCGTCAAAAACTAGAATAAGAAAATCAAAATACTTATACGTCCTTGAAATGTCACCCAGCACTTCAAATCTTACTTCCTGTACTCATCCCTTGTTTAATATGTTTGTTTACACCATCGTTTCTCAACCTTTTGAGTGTTGCGATTCCCTAAATAGCCAAAAAATTAAGTAAATACCTTGCGACCCCTCAATACAATATCGTTATCAAAGTTTCACATTACTAATGTGGCAAAGAATGTTTACACTTGCCACAAATACCGACAAACAAGTTCAAACCAGAAGATATGCTCGTTCTTGTCTCATATTACTGCGGCTTTTTCGTCCCGTGCGCTGTGATACGCTAGGACATGTTCGTGCAAGTTATCCCGCTCTGGTTATAAAAACAAAAGAACGAGAAGAAGAGTTTTATTGTTAATTACGTTTTTTTACGGAAACAAGTAGAACGATTTCTTCTCTCATATGCCCCTACAAGTACTGCGGATGAAGAAATAATGAACAGCTTCTACGATGATATATCCAATGCAAGAAAATCTAAAAAAAAACACTTCAGTCGTAGAAACTATACAGAGAAAACAACTTACCAGGTCCGGACATGTAAGAAGAATGACAGAGGGGAGATTGCCGAGAACCACAATGGAATGGGTACCAACTGAAAGAAGGAAGAAAGGACGACCCAGAAAATCTTGGGGAGAAGGAATAAGCAAGGCTATCAGTCAAAGAAATCTACAAGAAGATCAATGTCTAGATAGAAAAAAATGAAAGAAAAGTCTGGAAATCGGAAAGCGCCGACAGACGCTATAAACCGAATATATATATATATATATATATATATATATATATATATATATATATATATATATATATATATATATGTGTGTATATATACAGTCCTGGCCAAATTATTAGACGCACTGCAAGATTTCATGTAAAATATTAGTTACCGAGTGATATTGTACCGTTTTATTATTTTAAATTGATTTGTTTTTTATTTTTATATTATCCAATCAATTACCTATTTATTTGACATAAATAAAACAGCATTAATTTAGAAAAGCATAAGTTTATTAAGTTTTAAAGAAAAGTGAAATTAATGTTAGTAAAAGTCAATATTTAGTTGAGCCACCTTTAGCTGCTATCAAAGCTTTAATTCTGCGCGGCATGCTATCAATGCAAGATTGTACTGTCTCCTGCATTTGAGGATGATGATTCCACACATGAATAATCTTTTCTAGGAGCTGGGTTTTGTTGGTAATCACATCTTTAGCCACTTCTCTTTTCATCAGCTCCCACACATTTTCAATGGGGTTCATATCAGGACCAATCCAACAGAGGGATATTTTTTTCTGCCAAAAAAGCTTTAACAGACCGAGCAGTGTGGCAGGGAGCTCCATCTTGCATGAAAGTGAATGGTTCCCCATTTGGAAACCATTCTCTGAGCTGCGGAATCAACCGATTTTGTAATACTTCTTTGTACTGATCTCGCCTCATTATTCCTTTGACGACGTACAGACGTCCAGTGCCCTTGCCGCTGATGACTGACCAAATCATCACTTTGGTGGGATGTTTAACCGTCGGGACGACACAATCAGGATGAAACTTTTCTCCATGACGACGACGCACATACTGAGCTTTATTCTGCAAAATTTCGAATGTGCTTTCGTCACTGAAGCAGACCTGTCAAAAATAGGAAAAATATATAAACTTCCATGTTTATTTGCTTTATTTAACTGAAAATGATAATAATGTATCAATTTATTGATTAAATTGCTGTATCTTACCGATCTCCAGAAGTCCACATCTTTGTCTTGCCATTGTTTGGCCCACTTCAGGCGCTTTGCTTTCATTGCAGCTGTTAACTTGGGCTTCCTGGCGGGGTGACAGGCCTTAAAATCTAATTCTTTCAATTTTCTTCGAACAGTACGCTCAGAAGCATTTACGCTAGCATCCTGGAGTTGTGATTTTATTACCCTTGTGGTAGCAAATCTGTTTTCTACACAAATTTTCTTCAAACATCTCTCTGACCGTGGAGTGAAAATTGGTTTTCTACCGCATCTTTTCTTTCTTTTCGGGCTTAATTCCTTCCCTGACTCAATTATTTTTTTTATGCGTCGTACACTAGCTTCAGAAACCTCCAATCTTCGTGATATTTCTCGGTTTGTAAATGTTTTCGCAATCACAAGGGCCTTCACTTCAGCTTTTTTACGTGGTGAAAGATCGCCTTTTCTACCCATAATGAAAATAGTCCAATGACTTTTTTAAAACACTGCATACAAAATAAACTAATAACTGAGTAGTATAAAACTGTTAAACAAACAATCACAGTCCATAAAGCCACAGAAACACGTCCGTACCTGACTCGATTCCGATCGCGACTGATACAGGTTTGTACTTATTTACGTTCATGTATCACTTTGTCAACACAGTGTTGCCATATGTTAAAAATAAATACAAATATGTAGTCTACAACAATTCTTTTAAATAAAAATCAATAATATTGTAGTTTAAATATACCATTATTGCATAAAAACTCTTAAGAAACATAAAATTACTAAAAAAAATACAGTGCGTCTAATAATTTGGCCAGGGACTGCATATATATATATATATATATATATATATATATATATATATATATATATATATATATATATATATATATATATATATATATATATATATGTATATATATATATATATATGTATATATATATATATATATATATATATATATATATATATATATATATATATATATATATATATGTATGTATATATATATATATATATATATATATATATATATATATATATATATATATATATATATATATACTTTATTCAGTAAAAGGACGTTTCGTATACGTGTCTTATTTTTTGCACAGATTGCGACCCTCCCCTCCCCCCCTAGGGGTCGTGACCTCCAAGTTGAAAAACGATAGTTTACGCTTTAAAAAACGGAGCTTCGACTTCCAAGCTCGCTAATTCTTGATCAGACCTTGTTCTACTCACTGGTGTTTTTTCTTCACGTCTCGTTTTGAATTTTTACATTCAGTGGCCGATGGTAAGCTCCATAGAAACCCGTTCAATCATTCTCACTTTACGTCGAGAAAAGCTATCAGTGCGTAACATCACGAAAAAATAAAGAGTTTGTGCTTCGACGATGAATCTTACATTACAACGCTAAGACAGACAGGAATTCTTAGGGATCACGAGTAACATCCAAGGCAGAAAGAAGATAAGTTCATCAGATTGATGAGGACGCGAAATAGAAGATTATCTGTCCTAGATATTTCTGCGGAGTTTAATCTGGGACGCGATAAAACATCAGTCAGTACAATAACGAGATGTCTTCAGGAGGGTAATCTTCATGGTCGTATTGGAACCAAAAAACCGTTATTACGGCGGGGCCATAAGGCCAAATGGCTTCAGTGGACGCAAAACCATCGTTCCTGGAGAATTGAACTGTGGAAAAACGTGTTATGGACCGACGAATCGAAATTCGAAATTTTCAACCAGAGAGGGAGAATCTTCGTGCATCAGTCTCAGACTGAAAAAATGATACAAGATCGTTCCGACTGTCATGCATGGAAGTGGGTCTGTTTTAGTGTGGGGGAGCTTCTCGTTGGCTGGAGTGGGGGACTTAATCGATGGCATTATGAGGAAAGAAAAAAAAAACCTATTAACGGAAAACGCCATACTATCTGGGTTGGATTCGTAATGATGATTGACAACGATCCTAAACATACTTCGAAGCTTTGTACTAGTTAACCATAAATAAGCATTTGCAGGGGGGTACCGACAATAATCTTAACAAAAAAGGAGTTTCTTTTACCGACTTCAAATTTTGGACGACACATTCTTAACACGTAAGCTGAAAAGTTGTCAGACACATAGATGTCGATCTTTTCAAAAATCCATATGATTTTTAGGAAGTATCATTCTTCAAACGATACGTGTCAAAATTTCATGACATTTCGACCATTAGTTTACAAGTTACAGTGGTTTTAGCGACACTACTTTTGATATTTTCAAAACAGTGGAAAAAATCGAATTTCGTGTGTTGATTAAACACTGTTTTTGGCTTGATAAGTGTTACGGGGACTCTGCTCCTGGAAAATCACTCATCATTTACTGGTGTGCTGAATTTAAACAGTGTTGTGTTCTCGGTGTGGGTTTGTTCTTGAGAAAATGAACACTGTATCTACTTATTATTGACTTATTTATTAATAAAAAATGTTATAAATTAATATTAAACTATACTGAAAAAAAAGGTTGGCGTTACGAATAAAGAATAATGAATACTGAATATCGAATGTTGAATGACTGTGAATGTTCTGCGAAATCCCTTTTTATATAATAAGAATTTCTACTTTCAAATACGTCATGTATGATTATTTAAACTTTTTTTTACTTTCTATAGCTAATCGTTTAAAAAAATAATTACAGCGACTAACAACTAATAATAATTGGAAAATAAAATATCTACATACAGAGTGTTGCTGGTATACAACAACAGATACAAATGATGCTGAACGCTCTGGACTCCCAAATGAGGTAGTTACACCAAAAACATCAAAAAAATCCACAAAATTGTTTTGGGTGACCGTAAAGGGAAATTGCGTGAGATAGCTGACACCCTAAAGTTATCAAAAGAACGTGTTGGTCATATTTTGCATGAACATTTGGGCATGAGAAAGCTCTGTTCAAAATGGGTACCACGTTTGCTCACAATGGCCCAAAAACAACAACATGTTGATGATTCTGAGCTCTGTTTGGACCTGTTTAAGCGCAATAAAAATGATTTTTTTCATGTGATATGTGACAATGGATGAAACATAGATCCACCATTACACACCGGAATCAAATCGGCAGTCAGCTGAGTGGACAGCAGCCGGTGAAAGCCGCCTGAAGCGACCAAAGACAGGATAGTCAGCTGGAAAGGTTTTGGCCTTGTATTTCGGGACGTGCATGGAATACTGTGCTGAGAAGGGAAAAAAAAACCATCAATTGCGAATATTGTATAAAGTTATTGGTGCGTTTGAAGGCAGAAATCACAAAAAAACGGCCCCAAATGAACAAGAAAAAAGTCTGTTTCATCAAGACAATGCACTTTGCCACAAGTCAATGGTTACGATGGCAAAACTGCATGAATTGCTTCTTCATCCACCGCATTCTCCAGATTTGCCCCCCAGCGACTATTATCTATTCGCAGACCTTAAAAAATGCTCGCGGGAAAGAGATTTGGCTCCAATGAAGACGTTATCGCCGAAACTGAGGCATATTTTGAAGGTAATCCTTCTACAAGAAAGGTATAGAAATGTTAGAAAAGCGTTAGACTGATTGTATCGCTCTATATTGATGAATAAAGTCGAATTTCGCAAAAAAAGATGTGTTTTAAATAGCTAGACCGAAAACTTTTCAACCTACATGTTACTTGACCCATTGTAGTTCATCAGAGAAGAGCAGTTATGATTTAAAATATCATCTTATATGGCTTGGTTAAATTTTTTTAATGCAATGCATATTGTATTGTTAAACATGAATTTTAATTTAATATTAACAAATGTTAACACTTAAAGATAAGAATTTAAATACAGTTCATATCCAAATTACTAAAACTGAACAAACATATACGTAATCTTGTTACTTTGTTTATAATAATAATTATATTTCATTGCAATGAACCCTATGACTTTGAACGATTTCATTTTTCGATAAAAAGATGAGTGTTTGCGTATGGTTAAGAAAGGTTATATAACCGTAATGACCTTCAAACGACATTCGGCAATGGTCGGCGAATGATAGGATAATTTTCTGACATGTTGTGGTGTTATTGAGGGTGTGCGGTAACATTTTGAGGATCGGTGGAGACGGCATACTTGTCGAAACCGACAGGCCGGAGAGCCCATATTACAAATGCTAGATATATGTATAATAAGTGTCTCGATATGTGCGATGTACCTCGAGACTGGGATAATGCTGTAGTGGTCCTGCTCTTCAAAAAAGGAGATAAGTCTAAATTAACCAACTATAGACCAATCACACACACATTATTTATGAAAATAATAACTGCGTTTACCAACCCAGAGAACAACCCGGATTTAGAACACATAGGACACCATCTCGCCGAAATTGTTTACGTTAGCGCTAAAAGATCTTTTTAAACAACTTCCATGGATAAGTAAGGGAGCATATACCAGGTGTACAAGTATGAAATGCGGATTTCAGACAACAATTGGTGCACCAATGCAGTTTGTGCTATAAAGATTTGACACTGCGCCATTTTGTTGTGTCATCAACAAGTGTCAAACGCGCACGAGTGATAAATTGGAAAAGTGTGTGCATAGTGTTGTGTTGAATCATACCGATTACTTCGAGAAGCTTATGGTGAACATGCTCCATCGCAAGATACGTGTGAACGATGGTTTCGGCGTTTCAAGAGTGGTGACTTCGATGTTGCAGACAAGGAACGTGGAAAACCGCCAAAAAAAAATACGAAGATGTGGAATTGCAAGCATTGTTGGATGAAGATGATTCGCAAACACAAAAACAACTCGCCGAGCAATTGGGCGTTAGTCAACAAGCTGTTTCCAATCGGCTACGAGAGATGGGAAAGATTCAGAAGACCGGTAGATGAGTACAACATGAGTTGAACGCAAATGGAAATGAAAAAAAAAAAAAAAAAGCGCAAAAACACGTGTGACATTTTGCTCGCTCGGTACAAAAGAAAGTCGTTTTTGCATCGTATAGTTACAGGGGATAAAAAGTGGATTTATTTTGAGAATCCCAAGCGCAAAAAATCATGGATAGACCCATACGGCAAAACCAGTTCGCGACACGTTGGAAGCACTCAGCTGGGAAGTTCTACCCCATGCGGCTTACTCACCAGGCTTGGCTCCTTCCGATTACCACTTGTTTGCATCGATGGGTCACGCACTTGCTGAACAGCGCTTTGGTTCGTACGAAGATGTGAAAAAATGGCTCGATGAATAGTTCGCTGCAAAAGGGGAAGATTTTTACTGGCGTGGTATTCACAAATTGCCCCAAAAATGGGAAAGATATATAACAAGCGATGGAGCATACTTTGAATAAAGCACTTTTTATCATTCTTCCGAATTTAACATGTTTTTTTAGAAAAAAAATCCGCATTTTATACTTGTACGAGGCTGGTTTGAAAAGTCCGTGTAAAAATAAAAACTACTTATGTGTTTGGGGTAAACCTTTTTTATTTTTCGACATAGTCTCCTTTTAGGCTTATACACTTCGTCCAACGATGTTCTAGTTTGTTGATCCCTTCTGAATAATAGGATTTGTCCAAGTTTGCAAAATATCCATTAGTGTCTGCAATCACCTCCTCGTTTGAATAAAATCTTTGTCCCGCCAGCCATTTCTTCAAATTGGGGAACAAATAGTAGTCCGAGGGAGCCAAGTCTGGAGAATAGGGGGGATGTGAAACGAGTTGGAATCCTATTTCCATTAATTTTGCGACCACAACTGCTGAGGTGTGTGCTGGTGCGTTGTCGTGATGGAAAAAGACTTTCTTGTGGGCCAATCGCGGGCGTTTTTCTTGCAGCTCGGTTTTCAAACGGTCCAATAACGATGAACAATATTCACCTGTAATAGTTTTACCCTTTTCCAGATAGTCGATGAGGATTATCCCTTGCGAATCCCAAAAGACAGTCGCCATAACCTTTCCGGCCGAAGGAACGGTCTTCGCCTTTTTTGGTGCAGATTCCCCCTTGGTAACCCATTGTTTAGATTGTTGTTTGGTCTCAGGAGTATAGTAATGTATCCATGTTTCATCCACAGTGACGAAACGACGCTTAAAGTCCTCCGGATTCTTCTGGAACAGCTGCAAACCATCCTTGCAACACTTCACACGATTCCGTTTTTGGTCAAGCGTGAGCAATCACGGCATCCATCTTGCGGATAGCTTTCTCATGTCCAAATGTTTATGCAAAATATTATATACCCGTTCAGTCGAGATGCCCACAGCACTAGCAATCTCACGCACCTTAACTCTTCTGTCATCCATCACCATATCATGGATTTGATCAATGATTTCTGGAGTCGTAACCTCCACAGGCCGTCCAGAACGTTCAGCGTCACTTGTGCCCATATGGCTAGTCCGAAAATTTTGAAACCACTTATAAACTGTTCTAATCGAAGGTGCAGAGTCACCATAATGTTTATCAAGCTTCTCTTTAGTCTCCTGAGGCGTTTTGCCTTTCATAAAGTAATGTTTCATCACCACACGAAACTTGGTGTGCGTTCATTCAAGAGATGCTACTAACTAAACATGACCTCGATACGCGCCGGTGGTGCCATCTCTCGGACTTTGCACGGACTTTTCAAACCAGCCTCGTACACCTAGTACACTGCCGTCAGAAAGTAATTGTCCAACTAGAAATTTCAATGTAAGTGCCAAAATTTAATACCTAATTAAACTTTTTTATTATATTAGGTAAATTTAATTGTTCCTAACAAGTGTCCATCATAAAATTGTTTAGATAAGCCTTTTTGGTGAAATCACAAATTAAAAACCAATTAGAACAAATTTCCAAGTTTTGCGTGATAATCGTTTTGAGGCGATTTCTGAGAATTTCAGTTGAAGTAAGAACTCATTTCAAGTTCCTAGGGATTATGGAAAGTCCTAGTGACATTTTATGATAAAAACTATGCTAGAAATACCATTGCCCTTTTGGAAATTAACCATTCGCAAACAGTACTTTGTCATTGATACAGGCTCAATTGTTTTGTGAAAATACCAGAAACGAAAGAAGTTTCCGTTGAAAATCGGGCTCTGATAATTGCGAGACATCAAAATGGTCACTCGAGTCGACAAATTGCGAGTGATATGCGGATGGACACGGAATTCCTAACCAAAAACGTTCAGGAAGGCCTCGAAAAACGCCTCCCGCTGAGAGCTATAACAATGTCCAGCAGACGTAATCGCCGCCTAACCGCACCAGGAATCACGGCTCAAGTAAGCCTGGAGCGGCCCATCCCCATCAGCGTGACAACCGTGAAGAACACGTTAGCAGAAGGTGGACTAGACGGAAGAGTTGCGCTGAGGAAACTACTTCTTAGGCAAGTGAATAAACGTAAACGATTAGAATGGTCCCGAGAACATGAAAATTGGACATCAGAACAATGGAATTTCATCCTTTGAAGACGAATCTAAATTCGAAATTTTCAGTTCAAATCGACGAGTTTACGTGCGGCGGTCAGCTGGAGAGAGAATGTTGGAAGCCTATCAGTTGCCTACAGTAAAACATGGTGGAGGTTCAGTAATGGTTTGGGGTTGTTTTGGCAACGGTAAAGTTGGAAAAATCTTTAAGATAGAAGGAATCATGCGAAAAGAACAGTATCAAGAAATTTTGCTTGCTTCCTTCTGGAAGAGATATTTTTCAGGGGAAATTTATTTTTCAGCATGATAACGACCCTAAACATTCTGCTAAACAAATTAGGGAACTTTTGGATCAATGGAAATCCGATGACGTCCTGGAAGTGATGACTTAGCCTCCACAATCACCCGACTTGAACCCCATCGAATTGCTGTGGGACTCAATCCAATCAGAAAATCACTTGTGGGAACTTTTACAAGCAGAATCGGTTAAAATAACCGAAGAAACTCTGAAGAACTGGACAGAATGCCGAAACTCTGTGAAGCAGTAATTAAAAACGAGGAGGTCACACGGATGAGAAAAATTCCGGAAAACCATGAAAATTTTTCTGATTTTCTAGACTGTAAATAATGTGAAAATAAATAATAGTTCATTAAAATTTAAAAAAATATATATTATCTGGGTTTTTGTTGCCTTGGGACTGAAGTAAATAGGTGGGCAAATACTACTCTGACGGTAGTATATCACAATGCAACATTTCAGATAGTATTGAAAGAAAACACCAATAAGATGAAAAGAGGTACGTCAAAGGGACACCATCTCGCCGAAATTGTTTACGTGGACGCTAGAAGATCTTTTCAAACAACTTCCATGGACAAGTAAGGGAGCATATAACTCTTTCATATACAAATATTCATGTAAAAATATGCCTCGAGAGCGTTTTGTTGATATCTTCACGATGTCAGCTGTCTCTCACTTTCACTTTGCGGTCATTCGGAACAATATGGTGGGTTTTTTTTTGTGTTTTTTTGGAGTGACATTTGGACGTCCGGAAATAATAGACAAAATACCACGAAATTTTTACGCGAATCCTTTGAGAGTTGACACGAACTGAAAATCATATGTTTTTTTGTATTACCACCTCTCGGCAAGTCTTGGGAATTTTCACCCCATGTAGTAGTAGAATTAGTGATAAAGAAACCAATAACGAGTAGTAACATTGTATCACATTCCCGGCGAAACCGAAAGTGACTCTCAATTATTTTTCTATCTGGAATGTCCATCTCCTTCAATGATACCGGGTAATTACACATCTCTACCTAAGCGTTTACTTATGTAACTTCATGGCGATCAAATATAACAGTACAGCAAGTCGGAAGTTCGACAAAAGTATCGGTTTATCGATACTTATACATATATCATTGCAAAATTTACAGGTGTTTTTTCGTACTTATATTTAACAATAGTAGGTGCTCGAGATAGGATTTCTAGAACTTCGTTTACATTTAGATAAGATTGGAAAATTTTTTAGATTTTGAACATATGTAATTGATATGCCACGATAATATTAAGTATTGTGCGCCCAAGACAAATAATATGAATAAAAATAAATATTATTTTGCATTAAATTAAGTAAAAGGAACTCAATAACACTATCCGTTCGACCTTCAGTCATATATCAACCTTTCAACTGCACCTATATTGGCCCATGCTCCATTAAAATCTAGTTTTGAAATTTTTCGACTTACGACGCTGGAGACAAGCGTCGTAAAAATCTTCTACGAAGAACAACCTCTGGGGAGGAGGGAAGTAATTTTAGCGCCCTTGGCAGTTTTTACAGTCTAAACGGTCAATTAATTTCGCCAAATATGCGCCAATAAAATGTTACTAAATTGGAAAAAATATTTTAAAATTATGGAAATTGTTGCACAATGTAGCAAATTGTTTAAAAATTCGTAAAAAGTTGCATAAAAATAATTCACGTTTTTTCAAAAATACTTCGCCATTTTGGAGCCACCATTTTGTTTTTTGAAATTTGAACTTCATATTCGTAATCAGTGATCCCAAAAACCCATGTATACTGAGTTTCATAACAATAAGTCATTTTTTTTCCAAAAATAGTCCGCCATTTTGGACCCGCCATTTTGTTTTTTGAAATTTGAACTTCATATTCCTAATCAGCGATCTCAAAAACCCATGTATACTGAGTTTCATAAAAATAAGTCACGTTTTTCCAAAAATAGTCCGCCATTTTGGACTCACCATTTTGTTTTTTTAAATTTGAACGTCATATTCGTAATCAGCGATCCCAAGACCCATGTATACTGAGTTTCATAAAAATAATTCACGTTTTTCCAAAAATAGTCCGCCATTTTGGGCCTGCCATTTTGTTTTTTGAAATTTGAACTTCATATTCGTAATCAGCGATCCCAACATCCATGTATACTGAGTTTCATAACAATAAGTCACGTTTTTCCAAAAATAGTGCGGCATTTTGGACATGCCATTTTGTTTTTTGAAATTTGAACTCCATATTCGCAATCAGCGATCCCAAAAACCTACGTATACTGAGTTTCATAAAAATAAGTCACGTTTTTCCAAAAATAATCCGCCATTTTGTTTTTGAAATTTGAACTTCATATTCTTAATCAGTGATCCCAAAAACTCATGTATGCTGAGTTTCATAAAAATAAATCACGTTTTTCCAAAAATAGTCCGCCATTTTGTTTTTTGAAATTTGAACTTCATATTCGTAATCAGGGATCCCAAGACCCATGTATACTGAGTTTCATAACAATAATTCACGTTTTTCCAAAAATAGTCCGGCATTTTGGACACGCCATTTTGTTTTTTGAAATTTGAACTTCATATTCGCAATCAGCAATCCCAAAAACCCACGTATGCTGAGTTTCATAAAAATAAACCACTTTTTCCAACAATAGTCCGCCATTTTGTACCCACCATTTTGTTTTTTGAAATTTAAACCTCATATTCGCAATCAGCGATCCCAAAAACCCATGTATACTGAGTTTCATAAAAATAGCTCACGTTTTTTTTTTCCCAAAATAGTCCGCCATTTTGGACCCGCCATTTTGTTTTTTGAAATTTGAACTTCATATTCGTAATCAGCGACCCCAAAAACCCGTGTATACAAAGTTTCATAAAAATAACTCACGTTTTTCCAAACAGAGTCCACCATTTTGGGGCTGCCATTTTGTTTTTTAAAAGTTTGACTTCATATTCGTGACCAGCCATCCCGAAAACCCTCATATACCTAGTTTTATCGAAATCGAGTAATACCTTCATATTTTGGCCAGCGTTTCGGGACATTTTTCTTCTGTGCGGCGCCAATACGAACAACATTCATCGAATTCACCTGATGTAGATGTGTGTGACTTTTTCCTGTTCAGTAGACTCAAAAAACTGCGCCGTGAAACGCATTTTGATATCATTGGGCAGTAAAACAAAAATCATGGCATGTATCTTTAGTTTTATTGAGCCTGTTCGGGTACCTTTTGATGGTGTTGGTACATTAAGTAATAGTAAGAACCGCTGAAGTTGCCTCGTGCGATTGTAGGCGAAACGTCGGACGCGTGCTCTAAATTGATGTGATTTAATCCACCCCATGCACCACGATTAAGATGAGTTGCTAAACCCCTTAGAGTATAAATAAACAAACATTAGGTTGCACAAAAAAATGATAATGACCAAAAATCGATTTTGGTAATTTTCATACGAGACAATTATCGATCAGCAATTCTAGTTTTTTATCACGCCGTCGTCACTATCAGCTCATGTATAGTTCTACCGGTCCGAGCCAATGATATTCGAGGTACCGCACGCGTACGGTACCAGTCAAGTGAAAGCACCCAGTCAGTAAGGACGGTGTGCCAATATAAATTGCTTTTGCTTCGCGCCCATTGCCGTCGATTGAAGTATTAAAAATTTGTAGGAATTTCTTTTGAAGACTGATCGATTATTAATCATTTTAAAGTGAAAGTGGTGTGTATCGTGTGAAGAAAGAAAGTTTTTTTTATTATTTTAGTGGAATATTGTAAGTTTTTTGGACGTTTTCCTCGATTTTTTTTTAAATTTTAGTACGAGGCATGCGAGTGCGGTCGTAATTGAAGCAGAAATATCGCATATTTAATACAAAAATAACATATCGAGCAAAAATAGTCACTAATCGGTTCTTGATTTTCCTGATTTCTAAGTTCAAGTCAAACCGGCTATGTATACATACGACAAGTTACGAAAATAGTTTACTCGTATTTTATTGAAGTAGATTAGTCCTTGTACCAAGTAGAGAAATAATCGCTATTTTTAGTGTTCCGTACGGAACACTTATAAGATCACTTCGGTATCTGTCTGTCCGTCTGTCACACCCAATTTTCTTCGAAACTATTTGTCATAGAAAGTTGAAATTTGGTAATAATATAGGAATTGATGGCCTCATCAGAGCCATGTAGTTTTGAAAGTTAAATTTTGACTTAAGGGGTTAGTTTTGGGGGGTGAAATCGGAAGTGAAAAAAATTTTTTTTTACTAGGTAATCGAGTCTGGTGTCAAATGAAAGCTTATGAAAACACGAGTAAAAAAATATATATATAATATAATAGTTGCGCGCACTTTTCTTTGTATTATTTTTAAAAAATCGCGAAAAATCGCTGTCCACCCGCCTTATATCGAAAAGTACTTATCAAAAAATTTTGGATAAATTCTGGAATATTCTCCACGGGGTGTAGATTGAACGAAAATTATCACGAGTGCATTACCTTTAATAATTTATCTGGTATATAAAAAAAAAAAAAAATTCAAGGTCATCAGATTTCAGTAAAGATTGGAAACAAACTTTGTTGAAAACTCATTTGGGGTGTGTTTTGTGAAGTCACTGATCATTTTATACCTCTGTGACAAAATTTTTTATTTGAAAAGCAATCAACGCACGGAACACTAATTGCGCTAGTTCAACTTGCACTTGACCGGTTATTTCTTTCTAATTCGCAAATTTTTAAAATTTCGTACGCCTATTAGGACAAAGGTGCCAAATTTTAATTTTTAAAAAAGTTAAATGATGAATTTTCAAATTAAAAACATGAAAAACTAGAGTTAAAATTACAAGTAATCATAATAGTACGAGGCTGGTTTGAAAAGTCCGTGCAAAGTCCGAGAGATGGCACCACCGGCGCGTATCGAGGTCATGTTTAGTTAGTAGCATCTCTTGAATGAACGCACACCAAGTTTCAGCCATATTGGTCTATTTCTTTGTGTTTGGCATTCGTGTGAATCAAGGAAGTCGAGTGATTTTCAAGAAATGGACGAAAGAGAATTTCGTATGGTGATTAAACATTACTTTATGAAAGGCAAAACGCCTCAGGAGACTAAAGAGAAGCTTGATAAACATTATGGTGACTCTGCATCTTCGATTTATAACAATTTATAAGTGGTTTCAAAATTTTCAGACTGGCCATATGGGCACAAGTAACGCTGAACGTTCTGGACGGCATGTGGAGGTTACGACTCCAGAAATCATTGATCAAATCAATGATATGGTGATGGATGACAGAAGAGTTAAGATGCGTGAGATTGCTAGTGCTGTGGGCATCTCGACTGAACGGGTACATAATATTTTGCATAAACATTTGCACATGAGAAAGCTATCCGTAAGATGGGTGCCGCGATTGCTCACGCTTGACCAAAAACGGAATCGTGTGAAGTGTTGCAAGCTGTTCCAGAAGAATCTGGAGGACTTTAAGCGTCGTTTCGTCACTGTGGATGAAACATGGATACATTACTATACTCCTGAGACCAAACAACAATCTAAACAATGGGTTACCAAGGGGGAATTTGCACCAAAAAAGGCGAAGACCGTTCCTTCGGCCGGAAAGGTTATGGCGACTGTCTTTTGAGATTCGCAAGGGATAATCCTCATCGACTATCTGGAAAAGGGTAAAACTATTACAGGTGAATATTATTCATCGTTATTGGACCGTTTGAAAACCGAGCTGCAAGAAAAACGCCCGCGATTGGCCCACAAGAAAGTCCTTTTCCATCACGACAACGCACCAGCACACACCTCAGCAGTTGTGGTCGCAAAATTAATGGAAATAGGATTCCAATTCGTTTCACATCCCCCCTATTCTCCAGACTTGGCTTCCTCGGACTACTATTTGTTCCCCAATTTGAAGAAATGGCTGGCGGGACAAAGATTTTATTCAAACGAGGAGGTGATTGCAGACACTAATGGATATTTTGCAGACTTGGACAAATCCTATTATTCGGAAGGGATCAACAAACTAGAACATCGTTGGACGAAGTGTATAAGCCTAAAAGGCGACTATGTCGAAAAATAAAAAAGGTTTACCCCAAACACATAAGTAGTTTTTATTTTTGCACGCACTTTTCAAACCAGCCTCGTATATGTACTCAATTTTTGTTAAGTTTCAGGAGTAATATCCGAATATCTTTATGCCCGTGAAGCGTAACTGTAGACACTTCTGACATTCTGGTATTTCAATTGACGTGTGCTGACAGTTTTCCCAATTTTAAACTTTGTAAATACATAGTTCGTGTGAAAAAGTGGTTTTATTTTTCGTTTTCTGGAGTTAAAATACCTCTTTACCGGAAATGAAGAGATTATTAAGGTTTTGCATAGAAAATTGTGTATGTCAACACGTAGGCTGAAAAGTTTTTGGTCATTTTTTCAAAATTCGACTTTATTCATCAATATAGTCTCCTTCAAGAGTGATACAATCAGTCTAACATTTCTATACGTTTCTTGTAGAAGTCTTTGCCTTTGTAGCGAAATCTCTTTCCCACGAGCATTTTTTTGAGGTCTACGAATAGATAATAGTCGCTGGGGGCCAAATCTGGAGAATACGGCGGATGAGGGAGCAATTCGAACTTCAATTCATGCAATTTTGCCATCGTAACCATTGACTTGTGGCACGGTGCATTGTCTTGATGAAAAGGCACTTTTTTCTTGTTCATTTGGGGCCGTTTCTTTGCGATTTCTGCCTTCAAACGCACCAATAACTTTACATAATGGTCTCAGCATAGTCGATGAAAATTATCCCATGCGCATCCCAAAATACAGAGGCCAAAATCTTCCCAGTCGACTATTGTGTCTTTGGTCGCTTCCGGTGGCTTTCACCAGCTGCTGGCCACTTAGCTAACTGCCGATTTGATTCCGGTGTGTAGTGGTGGATCCATATTTCATCCATTGTCACATATTACATGAAAAAATCCTTTTTATTGCGGTTAAATAGGTCCAAACAGCGCTGTGAGCAAACGGGGTACCCATTTCGAACAGAGCTTTCTAATGCCCAAATGTTCATGCAAAATATGACCAATACGTTCTTTTGATATCTTTAGGATGTCGGCTATCTCACGCAATTTCTCTTTACGGTCATCCAAAACAATTTTGTGGATTTTTTTTATGTTTTCCGGTGTAACCATCTCATTTGGGCGTCCAGAGCGTTCAGAATCATTTGTATCTGTACGACCGCGTTTAAATTCAGCATACCAGTAAATGATGAGTAATTTTCCAGGGCAAAGTCCGCGTAATACTTATCAAGCCATTGGTTTTCTTGAGTGGTATATTTTCCTATCAAAAAATGGTATTTAATCTACACACGAAATTCGATTTTTTACTTTGTTTTGAAAATATCAAAAGTAGCGTCACTAAAACCACTCTAACTTGTAAACTAATCGTCGAAATGTCATGAAATTTTGACATGCATCGTTTGAAGGTTTTCGTTTCCTAAAAATCATATGGATATTTTGAAAAGGGCTCTCTGAGGAAAGCTGAGAGCCACAAACAGAACTTTTCAGACATACCATAAGAGCGTACTACTCAGTATAGATAGTATATATAAGAGCGTAGCTTAGCCAACAGTCCATCGTGCCAAACACGGTCGAATACCTTTGATATGTCAAGAGCAACCGCTTGAGATTCTCCAAAGTGTTCAATTGCGTTATTCCAAACATATGTTACATAAGTCAGAAGATCTCCTGTTGATCTATGTTTACGAAAACCATGTTGGTGATCGCTAATAGTATTGTAACTTGTAAACTAATCGTCGAAATGTCATGAAATTTTGACATGCACCGTTTGAAGGTTGGTACTTCCTAAAAATCATATAGATATTTTGAAAAGGGCGAGATCTGTGCAGTCCAAAAACTTTTCAGCCTACGTGTTATTGTCGTTAGTAAATAATTTCTTCTCAAGCCTTTAAAATTAAATATAGTTTACTTCTGCAGCATAAGATGACTTTTCTTATTCGAAAAGAGTAAAATTCTTTTAATTTGTTACCTGAACTAGCTTAACCAGCAGCAAGGAGTAGTTTAATTATAATATTATTTGTCAGTTTGAAGATCAACAATTTTTTCTAATTAAATTATTAACGCTAATGACCCCCTTTTAAATAAAACTGCTTATTTATAGTTGTAGCTGCTGGTACCTATTAGTAGCAGCATTGTCAATAGTGCAAGGTCATTGAAAACAACTTTCTTTAGACAATTTTGCTGTTTCGGCGACCGGTATTTAACTATTATTTCGTATAGAATAATTTAAAAATGTTATGATAAAAAATACCTTAAAATTATTTGAAATTTTACGGTTATATATATATATATATATATATATATATATATATATATATATATATATATATATATATACACTAGAGTGACCGGATCTCATAGAGGAGGAAAAAAAATGTCGGAATCTTGTTCGTCTGGACCCCACAAAACGATTCCCCTTTCCAGATATTGAGATAGCCGAATCGGTTTTATAACGTCTTCCGTCTTCCGATGCCTAATTTCCACTCCTCCCGGTTTCTCTATCCCTCCTCCTCCAGATCTCTCTCTAGTACTTCCTTGTTGATTCCTGCTCTCCAGCTTTGGCGTGGTCTTCCTCGCTTTCTTCTTCCATGAGGGTTCCAATTTAAGATCTTTTTAGGTAGTCGGTCTTGTGACATTTTCTGTACATGTCCGTACCATACCAACGGTTGGGTTCTGATTTCGTCCACTATATCGTGCTTTATTTCTAAAGCTCGTCTTATCATGTCATCTGGTATGCGGTCTTTCCTGGATTTTCTGGCTGCTCGTCTCCAGAAATCCATTTCTGTAGCTTTTAGTATTTTTTCTGTTCTTTCCTTCAATGGTCACACCTGGGAGCTGTAAGTTATTATACTTTTCACTATTGAGTTGTAAATTCTCTTCTTATTTTAAGTGGTTATGTTTTTGTCCCATAGAATACTAGCATTGCAATCACTTTTCTTCCTTGGATATTCCTCTCGAATATTGCTTCTTCCAGTGTTCCGTCCCTAGATATTCTCGCTCCCAAATACTTATAACTGTCACAATGTTTGATGGTGTGTCCTGTGGCCAGTTTCAAGTCTTGCTGTTGTCCTCCGACGCACCTGTACTCGGTCTTTTTAATAGTGACTTCTAGGCCCCATTTTTCATATTCCTCCATAAGTTTTCGTGTCATGTATTCCATATCATCAATGTCCTGAGCGATTACTACCTGGTCGTCCGCGAATGATAGCGTGTACAATGTAGTATCGTCATCTAGAGGTAATCCCATACTGCTGCATTTCCTTTTCCAGTTCTTCAGTGCACTCTCCAAGTAGATTTTAAAGAGCGTTGGGGATATACAGCAGCCCTGTTTGAGACCCTTTGTGACCTGGAACCCTGTTGTTATACCATATTTGGTTTTCACACTACTTCTTGCGTCTTGGTATAAGGATTTTACGGCTTTAATTATTTCGGTGCTTACATTACTCTGTTCTAGTGTTTCCCACAATCTCATTAGGGGCTCGCTGTCGCTGTCTATTTTTAAGTATTTTTCCGTATATTCTGCTAATAGATCCTGTAACCTATATTTTTTAGCGTTTTACATACTTCTTTAACTTCTGATGTTGTTATCCTTATTGGGGATCCTCGTATAACTATATTTGGGTTTCCGTGTTGGGTACTTTTAAACTCTGGTTTATCTTCTGTTAGCATATTTGTAAAGTATTGGTTCCATTTTTGTGGTGTTATTGGTGAGAAGATTTCTCTTTTCCGTTCTGTTCTCATATTTTTAAGAAGTCTCCAGCTTTCTGTGCTTTTTCTTCCTCCTATGTAAGTGGCGCTAAATAACCAAGATGTTGACGCGCCTTAAACCCTAAATATCTATCTATCCTATGTAAGTGTTGAGTCTTGAGCATGTCTTTTCCCATTGGTTGTTCTTTTTGTCACTAATCATTTTGCGTACTCTAGCTTGGGATTCTTTGTATTTTAATTTGTCGTTTGTGCTCTTTGAACTTAAGTATTTGTGATAGCTTTTCCGTTCTTCTTCAATTTCGTATTCAATTTCTTCATCCCACCAATATGGTTTTTGCTGTTTTTCCCTTTTCTCTTGGTACCCTAATGCTTCCAGTGCGGCTGCGTGTAGGCATTCCTTTATATACTTATATTCTTCTTCTATATTAACAAATCCCGTCCGTCGTATCTTTTAGTCCAGTCTACTCTTGTATAGATTTCTTATACTTTCATTTTGTAAGCTCTTTGTATTATATCTTATTGTTGTTTCACTTGTTGTGTGCTGTGTACTTGTATCTTCCAGTTTGCTTTCCCGTGTTGTTCGTGAGGTTATCTTTCCTTTCACAAGGCGACCACTCGCTGCCACATGAAGCCCCTCTTTGGACTCTTACATTTAGGAAGTTTAATCTAGATCTCTGTCGTATTATCATATAGCCGATAATACTTTTTAAATCTCTTGTTGTTTGTCTCCACGTATATTTATGAATATCTCTATGCTGGTAGTGTCCGTTTATTATTGTAAGGTTGTTTTGTTCACATATCTCTATAATTCTTCTTCCGTTGTCGTTAGTAACTTCTTCGCCATATTTTTCTACCACTTTATCGTGTTCTTTCTTTCCTATTCTTCCATTTAGATCACCCAAAACTAATATCTCTCTTGATGTTCCAATTTTGCGTATTTTCTCATTTAGTTGTTCAAAAAATGAATCCTTGTTATTAGCCAGATCATCGTCATTGACAGCATATACCCCCAGCAAGGTTGTGTTATTACCTAGTATTTTAGGATTCATCTTTATGATTCTTTCACTAATCGGTTCCCAGGTGGTTATGAATTTCCTCAGTTTTCTGTGTATTAGTATGGATACTCCTTGTTTTGCTTTATCTTCTTTGGGCACTCCACTATAAAAGTGATCGTAATGCCCCCAACTTTCGGAGCCTTTTCCTTTCTGCTTTGTTTCCGTCAGTACTGCAATTTCGACACGAAGATTTTCTAATTCATTTACAACTTCATTTACTTTCCTGGAGAGACCTTGTATGTTCCATGTACCACATATCGTTATCCTTCTTCTTTGCTGTTTTCGTCGTTTTACGGTTATATACAGGTGGTTTTATCATTTACTTTTAACGACCTAAATTGAAACGTGCACACCGAAATCTAACTAAAAATAGGACCAAAATATTCGTTTTCAAATCAGATTAAATCCATAAAACGCTAATATCATGTTAAAATTATACAAACTATCCTCCGTGTTCCAAGGTCTTAGCTTTCGATTGTATTTTATTTTTTTATCATAAAAATGTCACTATGTTGACATTTTCGAAATATAGCTGTATAATGTTCTTTTCATTTACTAACCAAAAGCGAGAGTATCCCAGTATGTTTGCCAAGAGAGAATGTCTTCGACAAAATGTGACATAGCCCGTATTTTTGTAAATTGTGTACCTGGTTGACGATTTCAACGGGATGCAGTGAAGGGTTGATTCCTAATCTTGGCTTCGGGCATTAGCTCAATACGTGTTGTTGAGAATCTGTAGCTTGATAGTTGTCAAATACATGCAGTGGCGTGCAAAAGGTTCCGGCCAGTGACATTTCGTACTCTACTTTATTAAAAAAAAAGACTAATAACTTTTAATCATTATGAGATGTGAGTATGAGATAGAGGAAACAAAATAATATAGTAAAAGAATATTATTTATGTTTGTGAATATATTTATTATTATTATTATTCTTATATTTATATGTGCAAAAGTTTCCGGCCACATAATATACATTGACGCAGTAGGACGTTCAAAAAGGTATTTACGAATAATAGCGCGTTGAATGTTCACATTTACTTCATGAAACGTCGTGGGAGCATCAACATGGCTCGGCATATGCAAATCCAAATTCGTGAGAGAGTAATAAAATTTTCAAAAGGAAAGTCTTCTCGTGAGATTGCTTCATTATTATCGATAGGTAAATCAACCGTGAACGATATTGTAAAATACTGTTGTGGATATGGTTTAAAAGATCGTCCGCATAGTGGAAGACCAAGAAAAACGTCTAAAAAAGTAGATCGTAACATTAAACGCAAATCAACTGCGGATGTCAAGAAAACTGCTGCCGAAATTGCACGCGAGCTAAAGGATGAAAAGCTAGCTAATGTTAGTCGTAAGTATTGTGACACGAAGACTACATGATGTGGGACTTTTTGGCCGTATAGGTATTAAAAAAACATTAATAAATAAAAAGAATAAGAAGGCCCAATTACAATTTGCCAAAGATCACCTAAATTGGACAATCAAAGATTGGAAAAGAGTAGCTTTCTCAAACGAATCTAAATTTAATCTTTTTGGAAGCCATGGTAGACAACATGTACGACGTCCTATTGGTACGAGAAATGATGTTCGGTACCAAATTCCTACTGTAAAACACGGTGGAGGAAGTGTGATGGTTTGGGGAATTTTCTCTGCACAAGGAGTCGGAGTTGATCGAGATCAACGGAAATATGAACGCTGATATTTACAAGGACATTTTAGAAAACAATTTGTTATCATATGCTGAAGAAACGTTGCCGCAGAATTGGATATTTCAGCTGGATAATGACCCCAAACATACATCCAAGTTGTTAAAACAGTGGTTTTCTGCTTCAAATGTGAGAGTTTTAAGCTGGCCATCTCAATCACCGGACTTGAACCCAATAGAACACTTATGGGAAACGTTAGATCGTCAAGTTCGAAAGCATACATATTCAAATAAAGCCGCATTATTCAAATAATTGAAGGACGAATGGGATAAAATTTCACCTGCTTGTATTAATCGATTAATGGAGTCAGTGCCACATCGTTGTGCGGCTGTTATCGCTGGAAAGGGTATGGCTACAAAATATTAACATAAAAATATAATTTAAGTCTATTATAGAGCATATAGACTAATAATTTTTCTCGTAGTAAAAAGTGGCCGGAAACTTTTGCACATATAAATATAAGAATAATAATAATAATAATAATAAATATATTCACAAACATAAATAATATTCTTTTACTATTTTACTTTGTTTCCTATATCTCATACTCACATCTCATAATGATTAAAAATGATTGGTCTTTTGTTTAATAAATTAGAGTCACTGGTTGGAAACTTTTGCACGCCACTGTATATCAAATCGACGAGACGCACAGACTCTTAATAAGGAATATAAACTCTTTTGTTTGCTTCTAGAATTAAGAAAATAAAGTAAATATAGGCAAATAAATAACTCTGCTGTTGCAACTAAGATCAGTAGTGACGTCATTGAAATGTAAATAATATAGAGTGTTTTATCATTTTTTTTTTTAATATTTATTATACAGATTAAAGTAGACAAGATCCTAACCTAGTACAATGTCGGCCAAGGCCATACGCGAAGCTACAGGCAAGAGCCTCATAAACAAACATTTGGGCGGCAACACGGCGGCGGTCCAATGCCGCTTTGCTAGCGTAGACCAGGACACAAAATTTTCCCAGCTGGTTGCCGACAATCCTTGGTTGAAAACCGAAAAATTAGTAGTCAAACCCGATCAGCTTATCAAAAGAAGGGGCAAATTAGGTAGGTATTTATTTATATTCTATTTTAAATATTATCTTTTAAAAAAATATGTTTTGAGTTATAAAATTGTACATCCTCTTAACAGAAAGACTGCGGTGGTCGTTTTTTGGCGGTCATTTTCTCTTTACTCTCACGAAATTACTTGTTTTTTTAATCTTTTTTTGTCACCAAGCAAGGTTTTTTTGGCTTGATTTTAAGACAACCAGTATACAGCATTCGTCCATAAAAAACAAATTTGCATAAACACGAAATGTAGCTTTAAAAAACAATAAATTAATTATTACGTCAATCATAAACGTACTAAAGTGGCGACTAAATAAATGCTAATTATATGTTAATTAGGTTCGTTCGAGTGAATTCATTATGTGCAATTAAGACGGGAAAATTATGTTATTTTATGGAATAAAATTTTTGAGAAATGAATTTCCTCTTGACACAGTTTATAACCAAACTTTTCATTCAAACAATTCCCAAAACTAAATTTTCAGGACTTTTGTGCGAATATTATTATATAAATAAACTTATTATAATAAAAATAACAATAATGTGTAATATTCCCCACTTTTCTCACACAAAGAATAACATACGTCAAACCCAAAAGCTCAGACACCACAAACCCATCAAACTACCGACCTATCACCTGCCTTCCAACCCTATACAAGAACATCACAACTACAATTTCCAAGAAAATAGGACAACACCTAATAGACAACAATATTCTCACAGAAGAGCAAAAGGGGCGCAGAAAAAATAGCCGAGGATGCAAAGACGCGCTGATCATAGATAGCGTGATCATGGGACAAACCAGAAAAGAACGCAGAAACCTTCACATCTGTTACATAGACTATAAAAAAGTCGTCGACTTCATATCCCACAGCTGGTTAATCAGACCCTTAGAAATCTACAAAATCAACCAAAACTTCAGGCAATTTCACGCGCAAATTATGAAAACATGGAAAACCAAAATCCACCTAAAAACACAAACCAAACGTATCCAAACAGAAGAGCGGTACATCAGACGGAGTATATTTCAGGGAGACTCAATTCACTCTCAAATACACTAAAACAGAATAGGCTATGTCTTCTGTATCAGACACCAGAAAGTCAACCAACATAAAATAAACCACCTCCCATATATGGATGACATAAAACTCTACGCTGCCACAGAAACGCAGCTGAAAGAACACGTCAAAATCACAGAAACATTCACCTTAGATATCAATATGGAATTTGGTATAAGTAAATGTAAAGTGCTCCACATCAATAAAGGCTAATGGAAAGGCCACTATGAGACAGGCTTCCATTAAAATACCAAACTCCACCACACTCACATCAAAACTGAGCTCAGAACCTAATTCAAAGGCAGATTCACAAAACTTATACAAACAAAACTCAACTCCAAAAATCTCACTAAAGCCATTAACACGTTCGCTATACCGATACTCACATATTCATTTGGTATCATCAAATGTTCACACACAGACATAGAAAACATTCACATCCTTATACGTTCTCAATTCACCAAATACAGGAAATTACACCCCAACGCATGCAAAGACAGACTTACCATCGAGAGGAAGACAGGAGGAAGAGGAATCATAGACATAAGATCACTACACAAAACAAATACAAGCACTTAGGAAATTCTTTCACACCAAGCAAACCAGCCTCCACACAGCAATAGTGAAAGCAGACAAAAACTACACACCTCTCGACTCACACCCAATTACAACAGGAAAAGATGAAAACGTGGTCAGAAAAAACACTCCACGGAAAACACAGATACCACATAGCACAAGACCACGTAAATAAAAAAACAATCATACACCTGGTTACAGGATGGGGAGCTATTTCCTGAAACAGAAGGCTTCTTACTTGCCATCCAGGATAAAGTCATATTAACCAAAAACTACCAAAAGCATATCATCAAAGACCCAACTATTACAGAAGACAGATGCAGGAAATGCCACCAGCAGAAAGAAACGATGGAACATATAACAAGCGGATGTAAAATATTAGCCGGAATGGAATACATAGCCAGATATGACTCAGCTGCAAAAGTAGTTCACCAAGCACTAGCCACAACATACAAACTCGTAGAAAAGACGGATTCCTTCTACAACAGCAACATTTATACTTGAAAATAAAGATTACAAGCTCCACTGGGACATCGGTATCCATACAGATAAAACAGTCTCCGCCAATAGACCCTACATTACTTTTCAATACAAAAAAATAAAAGTCACCTATCTGATTGACATAGCTGTCTCCAACGACACAAACATCCAAACGAAATACACAGAAAAAATCTCTAAATACACAGACCCTGCAACAGAAATAAAAAGGCTGTGAGATCAAGAAAAAGTCATCATTGTCCTCCTCGTCACATCAGCCACAGGCTTTACACCAACAACATTCACACTACACTTAGTACAATTAGGACTCAACACAAACATACACAAAAACATTAAGAAATTAGTGAAAACATGTAACATTGTCAGGTCATTCTTTAATACACCATGGTAATAGCGTCTGTGCTGACTTGGCTTAGGCCCGTAAGCCAAACATCGAACCACACTGACCAAATGTGAGAAAGAAGAACAAAAATAAGAATAATAATAATAATGTGTTCTACGGTCAGCAAGTCTTAAGTCAAGACCGAGGGATTTTTTACTAGCTTGTTAGGATGGTGTGCCTGTTCACGCTATATCATATGGTTATAATGCGGAGTTGCGGGTCCTATATTATTATCTTAGACTTTGGTACGGTATTGATGACGTTCCCAGACCTCTGGTAGTAGTAGTAGTCGGTTATAGAAAATGACCTTTTGATCCGCAAGACGTTTGCAAGCCGACCAACCTGATATAGTACTTCTCGATCCTCATCAATAATTTATATAATATAAGAAAAAATATTTAACAGGTAATTCACAACATTTTATTTGCTTGGTTCTAAAAAATATAATAAAATAAAAGTTGAGATGGATTGTTTTGCTTTATTTATTTTAAACTAGAAAGAATTTGGTTGGACGTCGATAAGAAAGGTTACTTTATGGTAAAATCGCCGCTGTCGGGGAGGCTCATGTATATTATACGATACGTCTTTTATTTATTTAATTGTTTTTTTTAAAGAAAATATATGTAATTGAGTTTTCGGCGCCCGCAGAAACAATTATAGTAGTCAAAGAGTAGGAAGAACGTTCTAAGTACTAAGATTTAAACTACGAACTTCGTGCTTTGTTCTTTCGACAGTCGGTAACAATGATGGTCCTAGTCATCGGAATTTTAGGAGGAATTAAGAACACATTTCTGAAGAACTTTAAGAAGATACCGGCTTGCTGTGGCTCGGCTGATTTACTAGTAATGAAGATGAAGAGGTCAGTTATCCTTGGTTCTCTCAGATTGCTCAGGCAGATGGATTTGGTGATTTGAACGGACGTAAGGCGTGATCATTATTTTCGGACCACACCGCGTTAGAGTCGGTCTCGGTCGGAGCCACATGATTTGCCGCGTCGGATTCTTTTTCTCTTTTAGATATTAAAAATAATAATAAAAACAGTGCTAGTAATAGGTGACATAATTTTAAATATATCCGTTTATTTTGGACATATAACAGGTCATTTGAGTTAAGGAATGTAACTTTCAGTAATCTTCTAAAAAATTTACTTAAAAATGTTTAAGATTCATAAAAAATAAATAGACTTACGGAAAACCTCGAACTTTATGTGTTTAAAGGGTCAAAATTTTTCATAGATTTTTTGAAACGTACGTAATACGTAAAAAAATCCACAAAATAGAAAAAAAAACACTCACTTTTCTTTCATGTTACTCAAATATGTCTTTGTTCCTTCAGTGTTTTTAACAAGGAAGCGATCCATTAAAAACTGCCATTGTTTAACCAGGAAACTTAACACCAAACACAACAATACACTTGATGAAATCAGCTGTTCAAAGAAACACTGACAAACCACTCGCAAAACCTAAAACTGTATCAAACTCTTTTTTTTTGGGTTTAGTCCAAGAACGAACGCGTACTTAAGCAAAACGTCACGTTTTGTTTTTGACTGTGTTTATTTTTTTTTCTGGCAGCGAATTTGTGTGTATATAGTTCGTTTTGCGTTTGGTTAGTGCGTGTGATATGAGTCGATGTTTTTTGAAGGTTATTAGGAATGCGTTTCGATGCAATCTATATTTAAATTGGACATCCCAAATGCAATAAATGCTAAATACAGTAGGTTATCCGAGGTAACGTGGGGGGCACCCTCGTCGGATAACTGAAAACTCGGATAATCCTGATTTGTTTTTTATTCATTCAAAAAATAAACACCAATACTTTAAACCGATGTATTAACGTTTTTAACATATAAATAACATACATTATAAAACAGTGAAATAGGTATCTATGCGCTTCTGTTTCATATTGCATCTTCTTTTTCTCGCTGCAATGTTTCTTCATCTATTAAGAAGATGCAACTCCGCTGGGGTTGCCTCTGGTTGTTGTTCGATATACCTCAAAGCTTTTTCCAAAGAAGCAAAACCTTCTTGATGAGAGATCTTAGTGGGAGACTGTCATCCACCGCCGCTTCGTCATCGTCATCTGATTTTTCGGTTTCCTGAAAGGCATTCATTATTTCTTCTATACTCATTTCTTCTTCTAAATCATCTGCTGTAATCAATTCAACAACATCTTCTCTTGTCAAATTTTCGCAACCTTTTAATTTTTGCATTAATTCAAATAAACTTTTTTCTTTTTCTTCTATCTCGCTGTTAAAATTTGAACAGGACGTTTCTCCATGGCTTCTCAATATCAAAGCTAATTCATTTAATGGAGTATCATCTTCACTGTCATTATAGTCCTCAAAATCAATAACTTTTGCCCAAGATTTTTGAATAGTGTTAGTACGCACAGAATCCCAAGCTTGACTTACCCAGTAAATAACATTTTTCAGTGTAACCTTTCTCATCCCATTGATAATATCCTCCTTTTTGTATTCTAACAGATGTTCAAGATATAAACGCCTATAATTTTTTTTAATGTTTTCGAGGATGCCTTGGTCCATTGGTTGCATTTTGCTGGTTACATTTGGAGGAAAAAATTTTACAATTTCGCCCACATGAAGTCCTTCTCCAGGGTGAGAGGGGGCATTATCCATTAATAAAATTGCTTTAATAGGAAGACGGTTTCTGTTCAAAAATTTAGTCACAGATGGCACGAACTCTTCTTCGAACCAGTTAGTAAATAAAGTCGCATCCATCCATGCGCTCTTCTGCTTTTGTAATAGACTGGTAGGGCTTTGGGTGTGTTGTCTTTTAAAGCTCTTGGACGTGCAGACTTGCCAATCACCATCAGTGAGATTTTGTGCTTGTCAGTTGCATTGGAACATACCATTATAGTTAATCTTTTCTTACTTCGTTCGGAGCCGATTTTTCCTGTCGAGATGCCAATGTTTTTGATGGAAGCATTTTATAATTCAGACCAGTTTCGTCACAGTTGTAAATTTGATCACATGTGTATCCACAATCTTCGATTTGCTTTTTAAAGTTTTGCTTAAACTTTTCAATTGATGACACATCAGCAGAAAGTTTTTCACCACATACAGTCAGTTGTCGTACACCGTACCGTTTTTTCCAGCGGTCAAGCCATCCAGAACTGGCGGTAAACTGATCTATCTCTGGGAATGGCCTACTAATCATTATTGCTTTCTGTTGTAAAAATGGACCTGACAGAGGCACACCTTTTGATCTCTGTTGGTTAAACCACATGAATAAAGCTTCGTTAACCTTTTCATAGTCGCCGGTTTTCATTGATTTTCTTCCTGAGGACGAGGAGGCTTGATTTATACACCACTCTTCTATTTTTCAATTTCCAACTGTTACCAAACCTCACACTCCATAATCTCGTGCAACAACTTTAATTGTCTCTCCTGCTTCAATTCTTCCGATGGCTTTTAATTTTTCTTCAATAGAAACGACGATTTTTTACGCTCGTTTTGCTCCATTATAATACGACAAACAAAAATTCAAACAAAGCAATTCGTATTAATTACACTTAACTACCAGAACTCCAACCAAATAAATTATGTGAGTATACTCGTACTTCTCCGTAGTAAACGCTATAACGCACTGCAACATGCTGAAAGAGTGCAAAAACATAAATAAGGGAACCCCTCACACGGGCCAGGCGGATTCCCCGAAGGCCTCGACCATCTTAAATGGAAATATGTACATACATATTTTAGAAGCTCAATTAATACGCAGCATAGACGCGCGTACCTCGAATAATCAGGTTCTTAGGTTGGCTCGGTTAATCCGGACCTCGAATAATCGCAACTCGGTTAATCGGGGTTCTACTGTATATATATATATATATATATATATATATATATATATATATATATATATATATATATATTTATTTATATTTATATACAGTCGACACTGTTTATAGTGAAACTCTATATAGTGAAAAACTCTTTATAGTGCAGTTTTTTTCAATTACCAATATAAAATACATACATAGCAATATATACGGATTTTTTCTTTATATAGTGAAAAACTTTCTATAGTGAAATTTCGGTTACCATTTTTGTCTTTCACTATATACGAG
>CM032448.1:136448487-136938487 GCA_019049505.1 Pachyrhynchus sulphureomaculatus | reverse complement strand
GATAGTGAAGACGAAGTCGTCTCCGAAGCTGAAGTTGATCCCGAATTTGAAGATAATGACGATGATTCCCAAGCAACAACATCAAATGCGAATGAGGATTTGTGGACAGAAATTCAACAAAATCCTGAATTATTTATTTTCCAAGAAAATGTTGGTGTGAAATTGGATACGACAAATTTTACAGTACACACGCTGGTGGACTTATTTTTTTCGGATGAATTTCTTGCATTACTGGTGGAACAAACTAATTTATATGCTGCGCAAGAAATTGAAAAACGCAAAGAAATAAAAAAATCTAATAGGTTATCAAAGTGGGAAGACATCAGTGCTGCAGAGATGAAAGTTTTTATTGGACTTTTGTTGCAAATGGGACCTTGTACTTTTCCATCAATTGAACATTACTGGAGCACAAACAAGCTATATAATGTAAACTTTTGGCGCTCACATATGAGTCGAAATCGATTCCAGTTGTTACTACTTTTATTTTCATTTGGTTGATAACTCAATACCATCTGACGACAGATTATACAAGGTGAGACCAATACTAAATCATTTCAATAATATTATGCATGAAAACTATGTACCAGATAAAAATACTTGTATTGACGAATCCATGATGCTATGGCGGGGAAGATTGCTTTTCCGCCAATACATTAAAAATAAAAAACACAAATATGGTATCAAACTGTATGAACTATGTGAGTCCGACGGTCTTGTAATGAAAATAAAGATTTACAGCGGAAAATCTGAGGAAACTGACAATAATGTAGGTCACACTACTGACGTTTTACATTTACTTGAGGACTATCTCGATAAAGGATACACGGTTTACATGGATAATTTTTTATAATTCTGTAACTCTTACAAAACTGCTAAATACACGAAAAACTTATGTGTGTGGAACCTTACGAAATAACAGAAAAGGAAACCCCAGAGATGTGGTAAATCGTAAACTGAAAAAAGGGGAGTGTATTTGGCAGCAAAATGGTCCTGTTACTGTATGCAAATGGAAAGACAAACGAGATGTCCTTAGCATTTCAAACATGCATGCTGTTCAAATGGTAGAGGTGCCCAATCGCAATGGAAAAATTTGTATGAAACCGAATATAATTCGAGATTACAATAATGGAATGTCTGGCATTGACCGATCAGATCAAATGCTTTCGTACTACTCATCTCTAAGAAAGACTATTAGATGGCCCAAAAAGGTTTCATTACATATTATAGAGATATATATACACAATGCTCACAAAATTTTTCAAAAAGTAACATCTTCTAAAAATAAAACTGATAAAGTTCAGAGAAGAATTCGTCGTCGCGTTGATTGGAGAAGAGATTCAACCAGTTTCGAAAAAAATTAAATTGCAAGAGCTCCATTATTTAGAGAGTCTACCACCTACGAAAAAAAAAACAGCGTCCGACAAAGCCATGTCGTATATGTACCCAAGCAAAAAAACGCCGAGAATCGCGTTATTTCTGTCCAGCCTGTAAAGAGAAGCCAGCCCTTTGTGTGGAAGATGGTTTTAAGAAGTTCCACAAACAATAAAATATTATTTTATTTCTTGAATTTGAACTAATTTTTATAATTATATTTTTTGTTCATTTTTTAATAAATTTTCTGTTCATGCAAGCCAGCATTGATTTTTTGTTCTTTTCCCAGAAGGCATCTATCGAGATTAGCACTGATATATTTCGAGTTTAATCGTAGCTGCACAAAAATGGCAAGTAAAAACAGGACGAGATAACTCGTAGTTGGCGTCCGAGAAAAGAACGCAATCTACGAGTTATCTCGTAGTTGGCAGTCAACGTGTTAAGTTTAGTTTAGGAACACTATTGTAAATACTTAGGTTAAGTTAGAATAAGTATACTTTCTCACCATGTTAGAACAATGTTCATTTAATAGAAGTAAGTCAATAAAGAAAATGAAAATCACTGGATGCGAAACCGATTTGGTTTTTGTCACGGATGAGACTCGTAGCGGTGCTGCTTACCGGTACATCGGAAGAGATCCTGCAGAAACACGTCGTTCCTTACGCTGGGTTTGTTGGCGGCGATAGCTTCTTGCTAATGCACGACAATGTGAGGCCACATGCCTCTGCAGCGGTGCGGCAATACCTGGCGGAAGTGGGAATACCCACATTAGACTGGTCTGCGCGGAGTCCTGACCTCAGCCCAATCAAGCACATGTGGGATGAGCTCAAAAGAAGGGTTCAAGTCAGAAATCCAGCCCCTGTATCTCTGAGGGACTTAAAGCTCAGCCGGTCCTTGAAAAAGCTTATGGAAGCAGTAATAAGGGCTAGGGGAGGTGATATAAAATATCATTAAATTTAATTGTTAAGCTTAAAATTGTTCAATTTTTTCTTTCTCTTACCCCTATTTTCAATCCTTGGTTGCATATGTAGTTTTCATCGTTCCGGGATGACCCCTTTGAGGTCGAATTTCTTAACGTTTAACGAACTTCAGGATTTCACAACAATGTGTATAGTTATTTTTACACACGTGCCGCTTATGTGGCGTCCCAAAAAAGTTCAATTTTAAAACATTTGTAGTAAAAATACAAGTTGATAAGTGAGAAAGCCTACACTATTGAACGTGGTGCGGCCTAATACTTGTAGGCTATGTAGCAAGAACGTGAAATATTATCGACTCGCACCGATAGGTGGCGGTAGGCACATCCCTAACAACGCTGCATGATAAGTTTCATCTTGTTACCTCGTTGAGTTTGTCTTGTATGCACGTGGAGGCTAACTTATGTCTGTTTATTTGGAAACCCATTAATTTATTCGGGAAAATTTCTGTCGTATGAAGCATCATATTATTAACATTTCCTTTTACATAAAACCGTTTTTTTCTTCAGGTCTTATCGCCGTAAACAAAAGCTTAGACGACGTCCAAGAATGGATTTCGGAACGCATGAACAAGGATCAGAAGATCGGAGCAGCCACCGGAAAGCTGAGAAATTTCATTATCGAGCCCTTCGTGGCGCACAAGGAAGAAGAGGAGACCTACGTTTGTATTTATTCACAAAGACATGCCGACACCATTTTGTTCTATCATCAAGGTTAGTATTATTGTGGGCTTGATTTTGATTATTATTATTACTCATTAACTTATCATTTAATCAATTAAGGTTTTTAAAAAGCTAAGCTCTTCTGTCAAAATGTTATAGACATTTTCTAAAATGTAGGGAAAATATGTCATAATTTTTGTGCTTTGTCCTTCCTGTTTTTACATTCATTAGATTTTTGCTAAAAAGAAAATTACGATCAAGTAGGCTTCGTATAAGTGACGTTGAAATTCGTGTATTTGTCTTTTGTTTTTCAGTATGGCCGCTTGGTTGTAAACGTATCAAAATTTTGTTTTGCGTTTTCCGATTGATTTTTGAATTTTCTTCAATGAAAGTCTGCGTTTTTATGAAGTAAAATGGTTAAAAGTACTTTAGAAAGTATGGGTGAAGATAAGTGCTTTTAACATATAACTGTTCAAAAAGACAAGTAGACAAAACCGTTGACGTAATGTTATGCCAACATAAAAAAGGGAGATCCGAGAGAGAGATAGAGCTATTACAGGCAAAAAACTTTATGTATATTATATTTTATTATTTATTATTTTATATAATTACTTGGGGAGAGTAATGATTTAGCTCTGTAAAATATAGTACAATGGATGTATTAAGAATTGCATAAATTAATTCTTAGATTTTCAACATAATTCAAATTTCATATACAGTAGAATCTCGATTATCCGAAATAATATGGACCAAAGTGATTTCAGATAATCGAAATTTCGGTTAATACCAGTTTTTTTTTATAAAACAGAAGTTTAGAATGAATACAACATTGCAGATTTACTTAAAAGCATTTATACGATATGGTATTTATTAAAACAAAGAAAAGAACAATTAGTTTACTTATTTTATGTATATGTACGGAAAATCGAAAATAAAACAGTTTTATTCTTAACTTTAATATCTTAAAAATGAGGTAATTTTTAACTACAATCGTTTTGCGTTAGTTCTGTTTTTGGCTGCAATGTATCTCCAACGTTTGATAAGCAAAACGTCCGCGGCGGTTGCATTTTCTTGTTGTTCTACATAAGTTAACGCTTTTTCTGGGGCCTCTAGTCCTTCTGAATGTGACATTTTTACTGGAATATTGTCAGTGTATTCTACTTCGTTATCATCATCGTCATCACTGTCTATTGTATTAGCATTTTTGCATACACTTTTAATTAATTCTTGGTCAGTCATTTCATCTTCCACACTATCACTGTTTAACCATTCACAAACATCGGTTTCCGTAACACTTTCACATCCTGATATTCTTGTAATAATTTGATGTAAACTTTCATTATCTTCTGTTTTGGCCTCTGAGTAATGTCTCTCCTCTTGTGGAATCAATTTGGACCAAGATTTTTCCAGAGTACTACTCTTTACTTGATTCTAGGCTGAAGCTATCCAATATATAACATTTTTGAAATTTATCTTTTTTAGATCATCAGTAAGATTGCCACCTTCATCTACTTCTTCTAAAATATGCTCCAATAACAAACGCCTGTAATTGCGTTTTAAATTTTCCAGTACAGCCTGATCCATAAACTGAATGAGAGACGTTACAGCAGGAGGCAAAAACATTGCTTTTATTTCCCCACTTTCAAGTTGCTCCGCACTTGGGTGAGTGGGGGGCGTTATCTAGTAGCAGAATACATTTTCTAGGATATCCATGTTCTTTTAAAAAAAGTTCCACTTTGGGAACAAAATCTCCAGAAAACCAGTCTTTAAATAGAGTCGCGTTTATCCAGGCATTGTTTTGATTTTTATACAAAACAGGGAAAGCATTGCGACGAATATTCTTAAAGGTTCGTGGATTTGCTGACTTACCAATACATAATAATGGGAGTTTGTGTCTTCCAGAAGCATTACTGCATGCGAGAACAGTAATACGTTCTTTGCTGCGTTTGTAACCAGCTGCTCCAGCTTCCGTTTTTGAAGCCAAGGTATTTGACGGCAACATTTTGTAGTTCAAGCGTTTTATCACAATTATAGATTTGGTCTGATTGTAAACAATGTTCTTTCATAAGCTGCTCAAAATTCTCTGCAAATTTTTTTGCAGCAGATACATCAGCCGACAATCTTTCTCCATAAACTTTCAGTTAACGTACACCATGTCTTTTTTTTCCACTTGTCTAGCCGTCCATCCCTTGCAGAAAAATTTACAGGCGCTTCAATAACCGCTTAAACTCACTGCCTTATGTTTTAAAATTGTTCCTGAAATTGGTATTCCACGTTTTCAATTCTGTGTAAACCATAAAAATAAAGAATCATCCACTTTTTAGTATTCACCGCTTTTCATACTTTTTCGTGCCTGTGTGGGCGATGACAAAACACTACACCATTTTTCAAGTTTTTCACGATTTTCTCTCCACTCTGAAACAGTACTCACGGCTACACCTAAATCCTTCGCTACATTTTTAAGAAGTTCACCATTATCTAAACGTTGAATTGCTTCAAGTTTCTCTTTTAAGGTATTAACGACACGTTACGCTTATTATTATGACGCTCCATTTTGTAAAATATCTATTAAAACGAAACTATTACCTCTGCGATAATAATAGACGTAATGAGTAACTTATAACACTCGTCGACTAACAAAACATAGACAGCGGTGAAATTCTAGACGTCGCACTATGGGACAGAATCGTGCGTACCGTCTCAAAAATAGGTTTTGCGAATGTTCGATATTGAATATTTTGTTGATGCACATATCTAACTGAATGTCTAATACATATTATATAGAATTTAAAATAGATTATTTCTTATTTTTTTGTAATAAAACTTGACTTGCAAGTTGACGCTCAAAATAATGTCGAATATGTAGAACAGAATTGCACCAGTTTACATGGTCATATTTTCATTATTTTCAATGCAAATATGTAAGTGTGATATATGGTTAGAATGGTTATTAAGTACCTTATTTAAAAAGCATTTAAGTAGACATTTATGTAAAAACTGGAGAGGTACACGATTGTTTTTGCAGTATCAAATATCCTAACCTTATTAGAAACTTTAAATAGACTTTTGACAGTTAGCGATGTCTGCCGATGTCGCAATTTTGATACCATCACATAGAGCAGCTCATATAAAAGTCAAGGCAAAAAAAAAATTTGCCCGAATCTGCCCCCTTTTAAATGGGACGAAAAATACCTGATGGGGAGGGAAATGCAAAATATTTAAAAAAAATTTTTAAGATTTGATTCAGGAGATTTTTCGAAAAATAGATTATTTCTGACATTTTATTGTTAAATAATATTGTCTACTAGCGTCTATAGCGGACATAGGTAGGCAGGTAGATATGTAGGTAGGTAGATATGTAGGTAGGTAGGTAGGTAGGTACAAGGCAGCTTTACCAGGTAAAATCACTAGAACAGGTGACTATTGTTTACATCCCAGCAAGTTGTCAAAATTTTGTTTACCAACTACCGCATTGAACTACATACATGCATAAAGTGGTTGTTTTTTGAGAGAATGAACTACATACATACATAAAGTGGTTGTTTTTTGAGAGAAGCTCTCGTGATTTTTGACAGTGTGGTGAATTTTCTACCAACAAAATAAACGTGATTTTTTTCGCTTTGTTGCTATTGCCGAACTGCTACTACCTGGTATAGCTGCCTTGGGTAGGTAGAAACATTTTTTGTGTTTTATATATAAAGATAGATTACTACCTAAATTAAAATTTAGGTAAGGTAGAAATACTGTTATTGGAAATCATATCATATCATATAAAACGCGATAAATATGTCACTACCCGCAGATAATAATATTTTTCTCACGGAATTGAAGTATAAAAGTTATTGATTTGTCATTTACCAGTACTTTATTGTGCTTCGACATAGAGTCTTCACCAACCTCGGTAAAAACAATATTTGCGAAGTACCAATACAACAAAATGAGTGAATTTGTTGTGCCTCGACGAGTATTATGCGAATTTTTCATTGACCATGGGACAAAAAGGGAAGATATTCAAAAATACTTAGAAGAACACCATCATTTGTCGTCTTCAAAAAGTGAATTAGTTGTGAAAAGTATTCAAAAATCGCTTATATCAGCTTTTAACAATCGCTGGACCACATCTAACCGAACTAAAGAACGTTTCTTTAATAAAAATACAACGTGGTTAGACGGTGAATTTAAGGTACAGTTCGACGAAATACCAATGGATATCAAACCTACAACATCTGGAGAACGTGGACGTCCATCAAAGTCTTATGAAGATCTGTCAGAGAAATCGAAAAAAAGGAAGAATATGGAGTTAATTCAAGAATATGGACTCGAGAATATACATAACGCATACGTCCAAGGATTGCGGTATGAAGGAGAATTGGAAGAAGCTTTTGTTGTTGCAATGATGCGGAATTGTGATAGAGATGAAAAAAAGATCATAAAGGAAAAATTGTTGCATGAAACTCGCAATGCAACATATTTTACGGCGGATGAAGCTTTAAGTCTTTTTGCTGATTTAGATCTTTCGAAATCACAATACGGATTACTTCGAGCAAGTCTGATTAACAAAAACTTCGATATATTGCTGTCATATAATATATTACCAACGCAAAAAAACTGTGTTATCCTCCACCCTCCAGCATTGGAATAACCGATACAGGCGCTAAAGTAAATCTACAAGATTTGCTGGATCACACTACTGCTCGTATCTTAAAAATTGAAAATATTTACAACCCAACAAGAAGAAATCTTAAATTGTTTACCAAATGGGGATGTGATGGTTCATCGGGACAAAGTGAATATAAACAAATTTTAACAGAAGAAAGTAACTTGGTCTCAGATGCAAACTTATTTATAGCGTCTTTGGTACCAATAAAGCTGATTGATACAGAAACAAAAGAGGTTCTATTCGATATTGCCGACCAATTCTGATGGAATTTGCAAAAGAAACGCCCGAGAAAACCCGTTCGGTGGTCGGTGATATCGGGGTCAAATTAATAATTTGAATATTTCTGAGATACACATGGGGGACCAGCTAATTGAAATAAGTCACGAGCTGTTCTTAACTATGGTGGATGGAAAAGTTACACAAGTTCTAACTGACACAAGTTCTGGAGCTGTGTGTATGGTGTGTGGGGCTAAACCAAGCGATATGAATAATTTGGAGAAGATTGAATCAAAGCCAGATAATATGAATGCTTACGAGTACGGTTTGTCGACGTTGCATGCATGAATTAGGTGCATGGAGTTAGTTTTACATATTTCATATAATCTTTCGTTTAAAAAATGGGCTGCGAGAACTCCGGAAGATAAAAAAAAGTAGAGAAGACAAGAAAAAACTTGTACAAAGTCTATTTGGAAGCCGAATGGGATTGCATGTTGATAAACGCCGGCAAGGAAGTGGAAATAGCAATGACGGCAATACAGCTCGACGTTTTTTTGAGAACTATTACTGCTCTTCAGAAATAACAGGCGGTAATGAGGCTCTTATTAAAAGGTTTTATGTTATTCTTCAGACTGTGGCATGCGGTATTGCTGTAAATCCAGAAAAATTTGGTGAATATACTCGCGCTACTGCACAATTGTACGTTACACAATATATGTGGTATAACATGCCTTCTTCAGTACATAAGATCTTAATACATGGGGAAAGTATAATTAGACATTTTGCTGTTCTATCTATTGGTAATTTATCTGAGGATGCCCAAGAATCTCGTAATAAAGATTACAAAAATATCAGATTATGTCAGGCTAGAAAGTGCTCTAGGTCCGCAACGAATGAAGACGTATTTCATGGTCTTTTATTTACATCAGACCCATACATATCAAGTATCAGAAAACCATCAGTCACTGTTGCCAAGGAACTGTTAGACGAAGCCAAGAACCTCTTAGATATTTAAATTGTAGTTTGTATATCAATTTTTTTTTTTCTATTTTATGTAGTGGATTAATAGATGTTTGTCATTTATTATATGCTATTTTCATATGTAATATTAACAAAAATACGAAATAATAGTGTATATAATTAAACTGTATAATTATCATTCAATAAGTTAAGTAAACTATGTTTTTGTATGAAAAAGGATCATTTTTATTTTTGTATTTTTTTTATATATTATAAATAAAATAATTCTCGCAAAAAAGAAAACCGACTTCCTCCCTCCGATTTTCATAAATTTTCAATAGAGTTATCTAAAAATCAATATTTTGGACGGACAAAATATCCGTCCGATTTCCAAAATTTTTTTATGTGTTCAGCCTGTTGGCAAATTGTTTCAAAAAGAAGAAAGAATTTTGAAAATCGGTTTATAAATGGCCGAGATATTCAAAAATTAATTTTTCGGACGGACATTTTGTCCGTCCGATTTCCAAAAAAAAATTATGGGACCCAACTGCAAGCAATACCTTTCAAATAAAAAAAGAATTTTTAAAATCGGTTCACAAATGGCGGAGTAATATTGGAACAAACATTAAAAAAAAAAAAAAAAAGGAACAAAAAAATACACACGTGAAGTCGGTTAAAAATTAACAATGAATGCACCATTATTTGATAGTATATACATTAGAGATACTACGTACCAAATTTCAGCTATTTACTTCAATCAACGACAAAGTTACAGATTTTTGAGACGGTACGCACGATTCTGTCCCATAGTGCGTCGGGGAGTCCCCGACGCTTTAAGGAAACCACTCAGCGTCTGTTTCGAATAATGGGGATTTTTTCGTTTAATGGGAATACAATTTGCTTTTTAACAGTTTGTTTCGGATAAGCCGGATTTCAAATAATCGCGATTCGGATAATCGGGATTATACTGTATATGTATATGTATATGTATATGTACAGTCCCTGGCCAAATTATTAGACGCACTGCAAGATTTCATGTAAAATATTAATTATCGAGTGATATTGTACCGTTTTATTATTTTAAATTGATTTGTTTTTTATTTTTATATTATCCAATCAATTACCTATTTATTTGACATAAATAAAACAGCATTAATTTAGAAAAGCATAAGTTTATTAAGTTTTAAAGAAAAGTGAAATTAATGTTAGTAAAAGTCAATATTTAGTTGAGCCACCTTTAGCCGCTATCAAAGCTTTAATTCTGCGCGGCATGCTATCAATGCAAGATTGTACTGTCTCCTGCATTTGAGGATGATGATTCCACACATGAATAATCTTTTCTAGGAGCTGGGTTTTGTTGGTAATCACATCTTTAGCCACTTCTCTTTTCATCAGCTCCCACGGGGTTCATATCAGGGCTATTATCCGGCCAATCCAACAGAGGGATATTTTTTTCTGCCAAAAAAGCTTTAACAGACCGAGCAGTGTGGCAGGGAGCTCCATCTTGCATGAAAGTGAATGGTTCCCCATTTGGAAACCATTCTCTGAGCTGCGGAATCAACCGATTTTGTAATACTTCTTTGTACTGATCTTGCCTCATTATTCCTTTGACGACGTACAGACGTAGTATAAAACTGTTAAACAAACAATCACAGTCCATAAAGCCACAGAAACACGTCCGTACCTGACTCGATTCCGATCGCGACTGATACAGGTTTGTACTTATTTACGTTCATGTATCACTTTGTCAACACAGTGTTACCATATGTTAAAAATAAATACAAATATGTAGTCTACAACAATTCTTTTAAATAAAAATCAATAATATTGTAGTTTAAATATACCATTATTGCTAAAAACTCTTAAGAAACATAAAATTACTAAAAAAAATACAGTGCATCTAATAATTTGGCCAGGGACTGTATATGTATATGTATATGTATATGTATATGTATATGTATATGTATATGTATATGTATATGTATATGTATATGTATATGTATATGTATATGTATATGTATATGTATATGTATATGTATATGTATATGTATATGTATATGTATATGTATATGTATATGTATATGTATATGTATATGTATATGTATATGTATATGTATATGTATATGTATATGTATATGTATATGTATATGTATATGTATATGTATATATATATATATATATATATATATATATATATATATATATATATATATATATATATATATATATATATAATAATCTTGGCCTTTCTCTATTTTTAACAAATGTTTTATTTATTAAATAAAAGCCATTACTTGCCCCTTATGTATATCTTAATTTTTGAGAATGCATTGAGTGGATATTGATACTAAGAGAGAGCGAAATCAAGATATAAGCTAGCCCATTTTTTCTGGAGAGATGTGGGTAAGAGATAATTTTTGTACGTCTTTTGAAAATATTCTCTATAATTGTTTAAAGCTTGGTTGTACTGTTTTGGGCACCATTCATTTTTAAAATAAAAAGAAACTAAGTTCAGCTCAAAAAATGAAAGAATACTGAACGCAATTGAAAATGTTTTCTTTTTGCCTGTGTTAGCTCCGTCCTTTGCGTTCCTCTCGCCTAAGTTGGAATCAGTAAGGAAGTGTTTGGGCCAGTCATTCACCTTATTCTGTCGATGGACAAAACAAGGTAAAGTAACAAATGTAATTCGATAGAAAAAGATGAAATAAAACTGCGTATAGAAAAAAACTGATGATGGTAGCTCCAGACCAGCTTTACAGAGATATTATACAAATATTTAAAGGTCCGGACACATAGGCGATGATGAGATTATGAATATAATTTTTAAACTGTTTTTAAGCGCGTAATATATAACTTTTGTTTTAAAAAATATATGAGAACTAGGTAAACAATGTACATAAAAAACATTGAATAACAATAGACAGACTTATCAATGGAAATGGGAAACTAGGTTTTCCGTGATGTAGGAACTTTGAAACGTACAGATCTTGAAAAATCTCGAAGGAAAATAGAAGGAATTCATTTAAAACTTAGAAACGTGTCCAAAACACCGACATTTTTTTTTAGGTGGTGTCGATATCGGCGACGTTGACAGCAAAGCAGTCAAACTCGACGTGCCAGTAGGCGAAAATCTCAAGGAAGAAGACATTGTCAAAGTCCTATTGACCCAAGTCAAACCGGCAAAGAAAGAAATAATAAAGAACTTCATCTACAACTTGTACCAGTTGTATGTAGACCTCTACTTTACGTATTTGGAAATCAACCCGTTGGTTGTGACCGAAAAGGAAGTTTATATTCTGGATTTGGCTGCTAAATTGGACTCCACCGCTGACTTTATGTGTAAACCCAAGTGGGGCGAGATCGACTATCCGCCACCCTTCGGAAGAGATGCCTATCCAGGTATGTTACGTAGTACAAAATACATATTTTGGTACATTCTCTGTTAATTTGTTTTTGCTTTTGTCTAAAGGAAATTACCACAACGTCACATACTTATACAGGAGGAGACTTATTACACATTATTTCTGATATTTTTAGAGGAAGCCTACATCGCCGACTTGGACGCCAAATCGGGAGCCTCTCTCAAATTGACCATTTTGAATAGAAAAGGGCGTATCTGGACCATGGTTGCCGGAGGTGGTGCATCAGTTATTTACAGGTATTACTATTAGTAGAAATATAAGGGATAGTGCTGTTTAGGATCCAGCAAAACCGGGTACCCAGTTACGTAGGATCCTGCAAACCGGGTACCCGGTCGGGTATCCCTCATTAACCCAAGTCGCATCTAAATAAAAAATATTTCTTTCTTCGGCTTGAAATTATCTGATTGCTCGTAGATATTCTCTTCTCCAACAAATTATTTCTATTTTATCGATAAGAACAGATTTTCTATTTTGTTTTTCCCAACGAAAATTCAGGTTATGAAGGATTTTCCACAATTTCCATTTTGATGTTGATGTACTAGAGCAGGGGTGCTCAAACTTGAACTGCTGGCGATCTACCTCAATATTGTTAGACTACGATCGATCGACTCTGAGAGGCTGCAAGTAAGTGTGATGCAGGATTGTGTCGTCTAGGTAGGGTGTATCGTGGCATAGATATTAGTTTTCCGCACAATATGTATTTTTTTAGTCAAGGTAAGTGTAGGTCTGCTCTAAAATGTCAATGAAAAAACTCATAATTATTCAAAATTGCGAGTTTATTGGTTCTTACAAAACAAACGAGTTCTAGTGTCTAAACTTAACTAAAGAGTGACTTTGGATGTTGAAGCGTGGCACTGCATGTCCTCAGCATACTTTTCATAAGATGGTACGTAATTACCGAGTGCTAATCGCAAGCATGATGACATATGTTCGTCAGTTAGTCGATTGCGATATTTTGACTTAATTATCTTCATTTCAGAAAATGCAGACTCGCACAAGTAAGTTGACCCAAACATTGCCGTAAGTTGAAGGGCGATTTGCCTTAGATTCGGATATTTATCTTCAGATATAAAACACCAGAATTTTGTATCAGATTCTGTGGCTTTGAGATGTATATCTGATATAATCTGCACTAACTCATTTTCAACAGAACATGAGTTCATGTTAAACTGACTTGCTATTTCAGTAGCTAATTCCTCAATGTTTTTACATGAAAAAGGATAACTCATAAATGATGCGATATTTGCCAATTTACTGAAATCATAAAAACGTATTTCGAATTGGCCCAAAATATTTTATAATTCTGCCTCATAAATATCATAATTCAACTGAGGAATCCTTGCTTTCAAGGACTGAAAATTTTTCAGATCCTTTCTTTTCAGTTGATCTATCATAAATTGCAATTTACTTGAATGCGTTTATTGCGCTAATCATCTCAATAATAGTTTTTCCTTTACCTTGAAGCTCCAAATTAATGGTGTTTAAATGCATTGTGATGTCTGTCAAAAGTGCCAAAACAGTCAGCCATTTTCAGTTTTTCAGCATCTGAGTGTCATCACCTCTTTCGTCCAGAAAAGCTGTTATTTCGGGCAATAATTCTTGAAACCTTTCTAGAAATTTTCCTCGACTCAACCACCTGACGTCCGTGTGAAGAACTAAATCAGTGTGTTCAGCTGACTCACTATCTTCCAAGGGCAATTTAAAGAGCCGTCGTTGCAAGCTACGTGCACGGATAGAGTTTACAATTTTTATTGCAATGCCCATAATCTCCTCCATGTTTAGAACTTTTGAACACAAAACTTGTTGATGTATAATGCAATGGAAGGAGAAAAATGAAGGGAAATCATCATTAGCTCGACACAATGCCACAAAACCGTTTTCGTTTCGAGTCATTGCTGGTGCTCCATCGGTTGTAATGCACACTAGTTTATATATATTGGTAGCTTGTAGTTTGTTACAAAATTGAAGAAAACGTCATATATATCTTCGCCACGGGTCTTTCCTTTCAAAGGAATCATTGTCAAAAACTCTTCCTTAGCCGACATTTCATTGAATACCATTCGAATAAAAATACACAGCTGGGCAGTGTCTGTCATATCGGTGGATTCGTCGAACTGTAAAGAAAAGTATGTACATTCCATGATATCATGTTTTAGTTTATCTGCCATGTCCTGACTCATGACTTCAACACGCCTTGTGATAGTCGGACGAGATAACTGAAGTTCTCTAATAGCAGACATAATCTCTGTTTTATTTTTAAAATCTCTAAATAAAGTCTCACCCGCTTCAATAAATGCTTCCTTCACACCCAATCCATCATCAAATGGTTTCTTGTGTTTCGCCAATATATGAGATATTTTAAATGACGCGATCGTTGCAGCTTTTGATTGTTTGGCTGGTCTTGTGAACATGGTTTGTTCTTTTTTCAAACAAGTTAACAAATCACGTACTTTTCGTTTTCTTAATTCACTCTGTGACGGAAAATCCTTTTCATAGTTTTTATGAACCGTTTTATGATGCCTCTCTAAGTTCCCACGCTTAAGTATTGCAACTGACGCACGGCAAATGAGACAAATGCACTTATCCTTTACCATACAAAAGAAAAATTCTTCCTCCCAATCGTTATTAAAATGATAAGTTTTACTTTTCTTCGCCGCACTCATTTTGGACTAATTATTAATAAACTTTGTATCGATGTATCGCCTTCAAGTTACAACTCAGACTGACCCCTATTCCTGCAGGCGCAAAATTTATAGTGGCTCGAACGAAGTCTCGAATGTTCCCGTCAAACACGCCGCCCGAAGTGTCTAGAAAAATCGGCGGGAATCAAAAACGCCGCTTTTCTTTGACAAATACCGCGCGTTCTTTGATAAAGCCGCCTTTTGCCGCTAGCAGGGGGTTATTACGATAAAAGAAAGTGATGAGGGGGTTATTCTGGCCTAATTGTGGATCGAATAAATTTTAGTAGTTTATTCATTACATTTTGTTTTAGTTACCTAAAACAAAATCTGTGAATAGTTCTATATCGGAATTTTTTTCTCGAGATCGACTCAAAAAGCATTCGCGATCGACTTGTCGATCGCGATCGACCGTTTGAGCACCCCGGTACTAGAGCATCATGGACGTTAAGTATCATTGTTTTTCTCGCAGGGAAAATGCAGATTTACAGACTTAGGCTTTATAACACTGTAGATTTCTGGTTCTTAAGAATTGTTAATTGTACTCGTTTAGGCGTTTATCATACAAATAAGATTTTTAATTTCATCATTTACTGATTAAAATGAACTTTGAAATGCGTTGATTTATGTAGCTTATTGTAAAGTTTAGAAGGCATGTAATAAAATATTTTTTAGAAAAAGGTCGCACTGTTGCATAGAGATAGAAAATAAAGGTGGGGTGTGTTTTGTGAAGTCATTGATCATTGTATACCTCCGTAACAAAATTTTTTAATTTTAAAAGCAATCAACGTACGGAACACTAATTGCGCAAGTCCGACTCGCACTTGACCGGTTATTTAATCCTCGATTTTTTTTAGTGACACCATTTGCGATCTTGGCGGCACCTCGGAACTAGCGAACTACGGCGAATACTCCGGGGCACCCTCCGAACAACAAACTTACGAATACGCCAAGACGATCCTGTCTCTAATGACTCACGAGAAACATCCCGAGGGTAAAGTTTTGATCATCGGAGGAGGTATCGCCAACTTTACGAACGTGGCGTCCACTTTCAAGTAAGTAAAAGTCATAAAAAGAGTTTATTGTGTTTGTTCATTATTATTACAGAACCGTCAAGCGGCTACGCTAAGGATACTTTCTTCCGATGATGAAGATCAGATCCCAGGCGTAACTATAGGTGTTCTCTGGCGGACATTACATAAAGTACATGTTTATATTTTTTTAGGGGTATTATCACAGCTTTAATCGAATTTAAGGACAGAATGATGGAGCAAAACATTAAGATCTTCGTAAGGCGGGCCGGTCCGAATTATCAGGAAGGTTTGCGAAGAATGCGTGAAGTTGGACAGACGTTAGGTAAGGCAGTGTCGGTTTTTTTATTGCTTGGCCTCGCGGATCGAACGAAATGGAAAAAAATACGAGCTAAAACAAATAAAAGGGGCTTATTTTAATTTAATGGAACATTACACTTTCTCGGTCGAATATTTTAATAATTTTTATGGGACTGATAAATTAATAAAAACACATTTTTTTGAGTCCTTAATTTTTAAGTCTTCAAATACAAGAAAAAAAATGTTACATAATTTTTTAAATGATTTTTTGCAGCCTCATGGAAGCAATTTTGAGTTGCTGGCGTGCACGATTGCGGCTCGCTGGAATCCGTGACAAAAAATATATCCTTAGAATAAGTATAACTAGGGCCCCAGCATAGACTACGATTATTTTGTTTAAGCAAAAATTTACAAAATGGTGGATCTCCAAAGTTTTGATGGTCTCAAAAATAGCATTTTATTTTTTTAGAAAAAAAAATATTAAAAATTGAGGAAAAAATTAACCCATCTTTTTTATTTTAGTTTATACTGGGGCTATTGTTGTATAGAAGAACATATTAAAATTTCAGACCGATAGGTTAAATGGTTTTTAAGTTATCGCGCACGCCGATTACAAAAACATTATCTCGAGAAAAACTCCTTTAAAGTTTTGACAAACGAATTTTCCCGAATATAAAATCTACTTACGTTCAATCAGCTATGACTGCTGCATACAAAATTCCTTCCGACTCCTCATACGCCTCGTTCTCAAGTGTTCTTCGTCTCCTTTCTTGTAAAGTTGTAAAAACTAAAAATTGTACTATACAATAACTAAAAGTCAGATCAGTGCTTTCACACACAAATCAGAACTTTTTACAATTTTTTCTGCAGATGTACTGGCAAAATTCGAATTACAGTGAAGTCCGTTTTATAACGACCTCCAAAAAATCACTAAAAATGGTTCGCTATATCCGAAGTTCATTACAAACAGTAAACAAAGTCTAATATCATTTTTCACTACTTTTTTATTTAGATTAGGCGCTAATGCTTAGAAAAATGAATAATAATAATTATTAAATTAAAAGAAAACGTTCAAAGGAAAATAAAACAAGTCACACTAAAGTTATTATTATGTATGTTGGTACATATACGAGTATAAACGAAAACATTAAAATACGTAGTTTATACAATAAAATCAGTAATTTTCGTTTGTACAATTTTACTTGAAAAAGAAATGATGTTTATATAATTGTCAACGACTCCATATTTGTTCAGGAACTTCACAAGATTCCAAAAAATTGCTAGATTCAGTCATTTTCTTAATCATTTCTGAAATGGACGGAACATAAATATTATCTTCTTCTCCAAGCTCGTCTTCGTCGTCATTATCGCTTAAAATCTTTCCAGAAGTCACTGTTGTCACAATTTGATCATCAGTTAATATTTCTCTCGTCTCTAATTCATTATCAGCACATACATATTCTTCAAAATTAAGATGATTAAACATCTTTTTAATCTCGATTTCTACTGTATTTTGTTGAATGTCAGCATCGTAAACCCATTCTAGACAATCAGTAGGATCTTCTCGATGCTTTTCAGTCAACTGAGTCAACTGTAGCGCATCATCTGAGTCATATCTATATTCCTTCCTTAAAAATCCGCCATGCTTAAAACAGTTTGCAATGGTTTCTCTACTGACTCTTTGCCGAGCTATATGGATAAAGTTTATAGCGTTCTAGAGAGTTACAAAAAAATGTTACCTTTATCGATTGCACAGTGTCTCGACTAGTACAAGCTAGCGGGACAATATTATTTCTTCACTTATTTCAATTGTTTATGTATATTCCAGGTATCTTAAGCTATTTTAAGAAAAAAAAAGTTGAAAAATGTGTACTGTATATGTATTAATCGAAATATGTAGCTGCAAGACGGAAGTGGTTTACTTATGTGTCTCATTTGTTCACTATTGTCGCTAATTGTTCTTTAATTAGCTACATACGTCTACCTACTCATTATGTGTGAAAAGCACAATCATGTTTGTTTACAAAGAAATTTCTAGGAAAAAAATAAAAATCATAATGATAGTACCCACATTTATTAATTTACAAAATATTATTTCTTTTAAAATAAATTAGTACAATAACAGTATCTATATATCAATTATTTACAATAACAAGGTGTATAAGTAAAAGAAATATAATATTAAATAACTTCTATACTAAGGCATGAATTATAAGCAACTACAACACACAATAAGATAAGAATAATAATTACAATAAAAAAATACTTAAACCTACTAATCACCATCAGATGAGTCGTCATCACCGCTCTACTCATTTAATTCGTGATGATGACTTACTGATGGTGTTTCGGATGGCAATGAAGGTAGGATAATCAACTGCAGAACCTCCGATGGCAAAGAAGTAAATTTTCTTCGCGGTAATTCTCTATACGAGTTGATAACAGGATCAGACGTAATTAAAAGCATTCTCAAAAGATCTGTATTTGTGGCAATACGTGACCGCTTCCTGGTGTGCCGTTCGTTCACGGAATCTACGACAGTCTTTATTTCTTGCCTCCTGGGCTTCTTCGGAGAGTTGTCCAATGGGAAGAAGAAAAGACTTTATAACTTCCGCGCTGTGTACAAGAATTTTATGCACAGTAACGGGCATGGAATACCACGAATACAGATCAAGGTATAATTTTCTAGTATCAACACAAAACTTTTCGAATTCTATATAATTTATGTCATATCCCGATGACAAAGTTCTTAAAATTACATGAAATCTACGAATAAGGTTTACGTCTAATCCTGTAATTTCGCTGCTCAATTCAGCTTTGGAAAAAATCTACGTGCTGTGTTTCCATCGTTTGTGTTACCATACCCAGGTTTTGGTTTATCTACAATGAGACCCATACGCTCTTTAAACACTTTTTGTATCTCTTGTGAGCGTTGCTTCACAATAGCTTTGTCGTTATCTCCCCTGACTTGCCACTTTTTTATTTCTAAACGATAGGTGATGTGAAGCAAACATTCAAACGTGCGGATCCATGCATGTAAAGTAGATAAACCAAATGCAAGGCGTTCTTCGTTGCTGGGATATTTCTTTGACTCCTCGTTTATAGTAGACGGGGTGGCACCGCAAATATAACACTTTTGTGTTGAACTTGTGTCTGTTAAGGCATTGCACACTTTGCCATCAGTCATTGTCAACAACAAATCGTGTTTAAGAGAGATTTGAGATCCAGCAACGTTACATAATGTTGGAAGAAGCTGACTTACTTCATCTAAAATTTTAGAAGTTTCTTCTTTCGTAAACTCTTTTGTCTCCTTGGCAAAAATAAACTTAGTAGGACGGCAATATAAAGTAGAGGAAGGTCTTGGATTTTGCCAGATCACAGTTTCGCCATCAAGCAGTCTCAAAGGGACAAATGAGTATACGAACAAAAATTCGTCTGTAGCGTTAGTGTTCTCAAATTTCTGCTTATACGTGCTATGCCCCGAACTCCCATCACAGCCCCATTTGCTTACCAACGTATAATATGAACAAGGTAACACACTTCTAATGACTTCCGTCTGAGCTTCAACTAATCGTTCAGCCGTTTTATCCAAAATCGCGTGAAGTTTAATTTCAGCTCGAGATTCAGTCACAGAAATATATTCGTCAGAAGGACAACAAGAAGCTTTGGACTTACCTAAATTATAAAACGATGGATACACTTGATGTCCCACTTTCATTGACTATTTTCTTGTTTGTTTATATGAGTGAGAAGTCGATTTCGAGTCCACATAATATCTGGTGTTAACTGCCGACTTTGTTCAGAACACTTATTCTTTTCTCTAGTTTCACTGACCGCGACGTTATGGATCTGTTTAGCAACACTTCGATGCCCTTCTTTTCGAGTAGCTAACTCAGCTGCTGTAATAAGCTCACTTGCACTTCGCGATTCCAAAAGATCTTCCACTCTCCGTCTCTTCGTTTTCGTTGATGAGTCTTCAAATGATTTTCTGGGTCGCCCTACGGAAAGAGCCGCTGATGATATTGAAGTGCACGGCTGGTTAACACACATCTTTATTTCGATTCCCGACCCCTCTAACCAATCTTTATGTTTGATTAGAAACATTTCTTTGTTACACTTTAAAGAAGTCCACTTTTAATTGAGTTTTGCTGAAAGGCTTGATATTTTCATTTTGAGTCGTTTTAGAGAATCGTCAGAAACATCAGACATATTGAATTTTTCACTTATGTAATAAAAAATGCCACTGTTTCGTTCAGTTTTGTCATGTTTTAGCCATTCTTCAAAAAACTCCATTTTCGTCATAATCACGATTCGTTCTGAAAAAAATAAAATAATTTTACTTTCGGGCCTTTTCGGGGTCTATAATATATATGAATCTGTGCCTGAATGTTGTAGGTATTACATATAGAAAAATCTAGGTGGATATATGTGGATAAAAAAAGTTGCTACTTTTAAAGTTTACAATTAATGTGAAATTTGCTGGATTTATCTATACATTTACAAATTGATATTACACCAAAAGTATACATATTTTTTATAAAAAATATAAGTCATAATAGAGTACATACCTTCAACAGAATATTCCATCACAAAAAACTCGTTTCACTTTGCTACCAATTTTAAAATATGTTATCACAAGTGTGCATAAAATGCAACTGACTCGCAAATGAAAATGACCTCTCTTATAAGGGTTACTTTGAGCCCCTGATCAGATACCTTTATGAGGTGATAAACAAATTAATTCTTGGAATTCGTTAAATGGGGGGGGGGGGGTTGTTTACAAGTCGTTATCAGTGGTTCCTGGAAATTACGTCATGAATATTGTCCCGCTAGCATGTTCTTGCCGAATCACTATGGATCGTCTCTAACATTTTCATAAGTAAAAACTTTCTATAATGACATTTTAAAGAATGTATCACACCTTGATCTATAGGCTGGAGTTTTGCACTTGTATTTGAAGGCATAAAAACCAATTTTTATTTGATGTAGATCAATTTCAGGGTGAGCCGGACAGTTGTCAATCAGAAGTAATATTTTTCTCTTTGTGAATTTTAATTTTTTGTCTCATTCGGTCAGTTCGTTTTTAAACATTTCTGATGTCATCCAGGCTTTACTGTTTGATTTGTACTTTACTGGTAAATGTTTGTTTTTAAAACCCCTGAGTTTGGCGGACTTTCCTATCACCAACAATTTTCTTTTCTCTGTTCCATACATATTTGCAGTTACCAACACAGTATCCTTACTTTGATAATTTTCCACCAGCGCAATTCTCTTCGACAAACTTGAATGTTTTATCAGGCGTCATCTTGTAAAATAAACCCGTTTCATCCGCATTAAGAATGTCAATATATTCACAACTTTCTCGAATTTCCGGCTATACGTTGGCCAGCCACTGATCAACAACAGTCATATCCACTCCTGCATTTTCTCCTACTATCTTACCGCCACTAATATTATGTCGCTTTTTAAATCGTTCAATACATCTTCTAGAACAGTTAAACTCGGTGTTCTCTGTTTTCCTTCTCAATTCACTAGCTTTCTCTTGTAAAATATAGCGGGTAATAGTAACATGTTCATGTCGTTTTTGACTAAACCATTTAAGGAGTCCTTTATTGACTTGGTATAGATTTTCTTACTTTTTTCTAATTAAAGTTTCTTTTATCATAGATTGATAAGACTTCTTGCCTCTTCTTCCATTTGATATAAACCGTAGGTTTAGTTAAATAATTAGGTCTATGGATTGATATACTAATGACTTACGGTTTTTCTATGAGTTTTTTGGCCTGTCCTGGTGAGATATTCATAACACTGATGTCTCCACCTTGGCTACCCCACTTCCCTTTGGGCTGCTAAACATTTCTTGACCCCTAAAGGTCTGGGAATAAGCGGGATATTTCAAGGAAAAGGCCTTGAACTTGAAAACTAAAACCGTTTCTGCACTACTACATTGCTAATAAACAATGCTACCACTTTGTTTAAGTCTATTTTCTATTTTTCTTGTAATACGTTTTTGTGCACTCATTTTAAAATAAAAACTTAAACTTTCACTTTGCTACTTTGATCAAATTTGCATTAGAACCGCATAACACAACAAGTGAATTAAAAATAATACTGCTCGAACTAGCGCCGCGACGGAAACAAGTAGAATAGGGGTTCCCAGCGAGTTTCGGTGGATTCCCTAGATCAAGTCGCACGACATCGAGCACAGGGAGTGGCAAGTTCGTTATAAACAGATACAAAACATCAAAATTTGGTTCGCTTTATAGGGAAGTTCGTTAGAACCGATAAAAATTTGCATTGGTATTATGGAAGTTTTTTCATACATTATAAAATAGTTCGTTTTAACCGGAAATTCGCTATAAACGGGTTCGTCATAAGCCGACTTCACTGTACTTTCATCTGAAAATCGATTACCATAAAACTGTCTTTTACGTGCTCTGTACACTCGCTTCGAACTAAATTTCCCGTATTTTTTATGCATTTTGCACAATATTACCCGAGACGCTTACTGAGTGATGTTAGCCCTGCGAGCGATATTTTCGAAGTGAGCAGGCCAGCGTACCGTTTGCTTTGGAGCTACATTTTTGCCCCAGACTGAAAAGATATTATACCCATTATAGTAAGCTCTCCTTTTACCTGCTCTTATCTTTCTTAGAATCATAAAAGTAGCGGAAGTTGTTTGACGCAGGTAGAGCAAAACCTTTGTAAACGGCCGAAAGGTAAGTGGGCACGTCTCGCAGCCTATTTGGCCTGCCTTACACTTGGCGCTATACTCGTCTATGACTTCGAAAGTATTTAAAATTTTCCTCTGAAATTTTGGGAGAATATTATTGAAATATTAGTATTCCAATAGGATACTTTCTAAAAAGTCGATTTTTCCGACCCGAGAAAGTGTAATGTTCTCTTAAAACTTTTCAATCGGTACCGTTAAGGAAACTGAGATATTTTAAAAAGCGGTTTTTACGCAACGCCCCCCACTTTACAGGTATTCCTCTATACGTCTTCGGTCCTGAAACCCACATGACTGCGATCTGCGGCATGGCGCTGGGTACAAGACCGATCCCGCAGGAAAACAACGTCGAATTCGCCACTGCCAATTTCCTATTGCCGTCCGGAGATAAGCAACCGATAAAGAAGAAGCCGGAGGAGGTCGCTGCCGCCGCTAGGGAGAACGCCATGAAGGCTGCGGCCGCGCAAGCTGCTGCTAGAACGTCGGTAAGTTGGTAAATGTTAGATACGAAGTGTAATTTTTATTATTGTTTATTTTTACGTTTATTGCATGTTCAAAAGTCTATTTCTTTCTCCGTTTAGTTTTCTTCCTTTTTTTCCGTTTCGTTGCTTTCTTTTCACTGATATGAGACGTCGGCGGTTTTTGAGACTTGCCAGAATCGGCAGTTGCGTTAGTAATTCAACGCACGCACATTGCTTTACAAGTTAATTTTATTAATTGTGCAGCCGCATTTATAAAAATAATGTTCTGGCACCCTGTAAGGCATTTTTTATTTTGTTTACCCCCCCCAACTTTTCAATCAAGAGGATGAAATGGATCCTCTTACAGGAAATCTGTATAATTTTTCAATCCACTCCTGATAATTTATTTTTAAAAAAATATTTAATACATATAAATGCTACTCTGTGTTAACATCGACAACACATCATCTTGTTTCACGCGGACCGCTCCGTCGTGCCATGCTGTCGTCGTCGTCGCTGGAAGTCGTCATCCCACTTAAAGCGATTGTTTTCGAGTGAAAACTTCCAGCCTTAGAAACAATAATTTGCATAGAGTCCCGCTGCAGCTCTACAACATCGTCGACGTCTAGTAATATTCACATTTCGTATTAACAATAACACACTGTACATTATAACCCCTGCTTTTGTGTATTTGCTTTATTGTTCTTACATCACCATACGTTTTAAGGACGTTCCCAAGAAAATAAATTTTCTTACGATTATCTAGAAAATTTGAATATACATATTTATTAGTGTCCTTTATACGTAGAAAAAATTTCAGTACTCTTCACGGCATTAAATTTGTAAATATTGGCTATTAAAATTTGCATTTTGAACATACGGACCCTACTCCGACCTACAGCCTTGGCCAAAAGTATTAGGCATCCTACAATTTACTTCATTTCTTGTGTTTCAGGGTAAAAAATTAAATTCGTATGTTTTGTAAAATCGTATATTGAGGTAAAATTATGAAATAAATAAATATTTGGTGTGTCCGCCCTTAGCTTTAATTACAGCAGCAATTCTTTAGGGCATGCTGCGTATAAGCCTAGTACATTCAGTTGTACTTATGGCATCCCACTCATCCATCAAAGCGCTTTTTAGCGCTGCTTTTGATGTTATGCTATGCTCCCGTATCTTGTGCTTCAGAATATCCCAAAGATGCTCGATAAGGTTTAGATCTGGAGACTGCGCCGGCCAATCCAACAAGACAATGTTATTGGCTCTAAACCAGCGCATCGTAGCGGCTGATTTATGACAAAGTGCATTATTTTGCTGGAATTTGATGTCGTCTAAAATAGTGTCGCCAAAAATGCGCGTTAGCGAAGGCATCAATCAGTACAGTTTCTAGTACATTTATGTACTTTTGGCTGTTCATGCGGCCTTCACAAACGAACATTTCGCCGACACCTTTAGCGGCCATGCAGCCCCAGATCATAATGCTGCCTCCTCCGTGTTTTACAGTAGGTACCACGCAATCTGGATGGTATTCCTCGCCGACACGCCGCCTCACGAATGTCACACCTGACGTTCCGAATAGCTGTAAGAATAGAAAAAATACTCAGCTAAAAAATTAATTATTATTTTAACTAAAACGGATTAAATCAAGAATAATTGTATGTAGTTATTTGTTAAAATAAATCATATAAAAACTTACCTCAAAGTTGGATTCGTCGGACTATACAATATTAGACCAATCCTCTTTGCTAAAATGTTTGTGCTTCAGAGCCCACTCTAAGCGTTTCTTCCTATTGGTCTCTGAAAGCCAAGGCTTCTTTCTAGCTTTGCACCCTCTTAATCCAGCTTCTGTCAGTCTTCTCCTTGCCGTTCAAGAACTACTCGCCATCTCAATCTCTTCCCACAGAGTTGCAGCGAGCTCAGACGATGTTTTTTTTCGATTTTTAATAGACTCGCGGATGAGTTTTCTGTCCTGTCGCTATTAGTCTTACGTTTTCTGCCCGTTCTCATTTTGTTGGCATGGGAGCCAGTCTCCACAAACCTTTTAAAAGCACATTGCACTGCACACCGAGAACATTTTACCAACTTAGCTATTTCTACTTGGGACTTGCCTTGTTCATATAGGGTTTGAATTTTAATTCGTTTCTCGATACCAAGCTCACTTTTCTTAGGCATTTCTCAAATATAAGAATGTCCAGTTCACAAATGAAACACGCACAGAAGCTTCTTGACACTACAAGTAGTAAAAAGAAACTGATAAAACATTAAAAATATTTTTCAAGAAACCACATTATCGCAATTTTGTGGGCCAGGTGTTTTATGGAGCTGTAAAAGAGTAAACAATCTCGTTTAAGTTAGGTTTTGACAGCGCCGCCTATAGTATTGTTAAAAGAATAAGTCTTTTTTTAAATATTTTATGAGTTTCACGTGTTTATTAGGGGTGGCTTTTGGCCAACCCTGGACAAAATTAACGCAACAGTATATTAAATCATACAAATCTCTATAATGAATTAATTTTAATAATTTTTTATGAACACTGGTTACACTAAAAGTTAGAAAAAACTTATTAGGATACTTTAAAAGTGAATTAGCTGCCAAATTTCTCTATAAGATTCGAATTAAAATTATTCTTAAGACCTAATAACAAAATCGTTGAAATTATGTAATAATGAAAAAAATAAACTGGGACACTAGTAGCAAAATTAATGGTGTAACTGGGACACTAGTAGCGTGTGTTGCCTCCTCTACTTCGGATGACGTCGTTTATGCGCCTAGGCATGCTTCTAATTAAATTTTTGGATAAAATCTTGAGGAATTTGCTCCCATTCTGTGATAACTGCATTTTCAAGTTCCCTCAGGTTTCTAGGTGCAGGTATATAACGTTTCACATTTTTCTTAAGGTGATCCCATACATGTTCTATCGAATTCAGATCCGGGCTTTTTGGTGGCCATTGCATAATCGGTATATCAACTTGATTAAGATAATCGAGTACCTCCCTAGCCACGTGAGGTCGAGCGTTGTCTTGCATAAACAGGAAATTGGGCCCCACAAAATGACCGAAAGGCATCACATGTTCTATTACAATATTCTCAAGATAGTAGTCAGCCATCATGGATCTCATACGGACAGGAACTAACTCTGTGCGAGCATAAAGCAGATACCACCCCAGAACATAACAGAGCCACCGCCGAATGGAATCCTTGCAGATATATTGCAAGAAGCAAACCTCTCTCTTGGTCTTCGCCATACTCACTCACGACCATCTGGATGTTTTAGACTAACCCTAGTTTCATCTGTGAAGAAAACTTGTTTCCAATCATCCACAGACCAGTTTTCGTGATTTCGAGCAAAACGTAACCTGGCAACTCTGTTCCCTCTAGTAAGCAAGGGCGCAGTGGCTGGTCTTCTACTGTTTAATCCAGCTTCATTTAATCATCTTCTAACTGTTTTAGAAGAAATTGTGACATTGCGAACAGCTTCTAGTTCGTTTCTTATTATAGAACTAGTGACAGTCCTGTTTCTTAAAGCATATTGTCTTATAAAACGTTCATCTAGGTCACTAGTGCATCGTTTTCGCCCTTGCCCTAGCCTTCTAGAATAAGTTCCTACTTCATTCAAGCGTCTTACCATACGACTTATTGTGGAACGATGTTTGCTTAACAAATTGGCAACATAACTCTGACAATATCCCTCGTCCAATAAAACTGAGGCTCGCACTACCTCGTGTTCAGTTAAATTCCTTGTTCGATTAATTTTTCTAATTCTTCGGGTCAAAAATAAAACAGTCTACCACAAAAACGTATTACTTTGAAAAAGGGAACAATTTATAAGCTTACTTTTAAAGAAAATCTATCGCATTATTACAGAAAATTGTTTATCTTCTAAAAAATTCTTTAAAACTGTAAATCTAAACGAATTGTTTTGATTTCGGTCATGAACAACGAAACAAAATATGCATAGCCTACTATTTAAATACTCGATAAACTTTAAAACTGACATAAGAAAAAGATAAATTAATTTTCAGATTGTTGCGTTAATTTTGTCCAGGAGTGTATAACATATAGGCTGAAAAGTTTTTGGTCTGAGACATAGATGTCGCCCTTCTCAAAAATCCATACCAACGTTTAAAAGATACGTGTCAAAATTTCATGACATTTTGACAATTAGTTTACAAGTTACAGTGGTTTTAGTGACGCTGCTTTTAATTTTTTCAAGAGAACGGAAAAAATCGAATTTCGTTCAAGCAAAGCAATGGCTTGTTAAGTGTTACGGGGACTCTGCCGGCACTTATTATCCTCTCCAAAGCTAAGTTAAATAACGTCGCAGACAGTGGATCACCCTGTCGTAGTCCCCTTTCCACTATAAAATCCTCTGATTCCAGGCCATTCCATACTATGAATTGTTGTGGCTGTTACTTGATGGAAATTCATAACGATTTTGTCAAATTTCCACTTTATTTAGTTTCACTGAAACTGTATGACGCGTTTCGCTATACTATAGCTTCCTCTGATACAAAATGATATTTGAATATTAATGTTGTTACATTTATACAAATACCCTTAGGTAGATAGGTAATAAAATTAATTTATTAAATGAATATTGCTGGCAAATCCATTCTGAATATTAATCGTATAACTTGAGTAAAGGTGAGTTACCATGTTACCAAAACAAATTAAACCTATTAGAAAATTTAGAAATAAATAGAATTAAAAATTCAGACATCTTAAACGAACAAAAAGATACCTGTCTGGCTCATGGTAACTCACCTTTACTCAATTTATACAATTAATATTCAGAATGGATTTCCCAGCAGTATTCATTAGCATATAGTATTAATTTTATTACTTATGTACCTTAGGGTATTTGTATAAATGTAACACCACTAATATTCAAATATCATTTTGTATCAGACGAAGCTATAGTATAGCGAAACGCGTCATACAGTTTCAGTGAAACTAAATAAAGTGGAAATTTGACAAAATCAGTCTTTCATTATATTCATTCCATACTATTTTATCGGTTGTTTTTTGTAGACTCACTTTAACTAATCTGATCAGTTTTCTTGGTATCTCTAATTGGGACAATGCTTGATACATTCTGTCTCTCATAATTCTATCATAAGCCTGCAGGAAGTCTATAAAAAGGATATGTAACGCTATTTTATGCTCATAACCCGTAGGTTCAATTTCTTCTGTTATGGATCTGTTATGTTATGATCTGAGAACCTGTATCAGACAGTTAAACTCAATATTATGGGTTAAGCACATAATGAAAGCAAACAAGGTCAGAATATACAGAACAATCATTGTTGTATCATGACATACGGGTCAGAAACATGGATCATTAACCAGAAATATAAATCAAAAATAAACGCGATAGAGATGGAATGTTGGAGAAGGTATTGTAAGGTGACCCGGACTGATAGGATTAGGAACGAGGAAATAAGAGTGGTATGGTCCCGTAAGGAGAAGCGACGACAAAAGGTGGATTAAGAAAATCACAGAATGGAGTCCAATTGGAAGAAGAAAGAGGGAAAGACCTAGGCGCTCGTGGCGGGATCACGTCGATGAGGCAGACCCTTGCATATATATATATATATATATATATATATATATATATATATATATATATATATATATATATATATATATATATAGATATATACGAGGTATATCCACAAAGTAAGTTCCGTTTCTATTTCTATCCGCGGCAGCGCTGCGATCGCAGTTCCGAGCATGCGTGGCAGTTACTCTGATTCAAGCAGAAGAAATGTACGCCATTTTCAGATCGCTGCTGCCGACGTGTTTTTTGTAGTGCTTCTTTATGATGTCGGCCTTAATTGAAAATGCCCGCCGCTTGTGAAATCAGATCTGTGATTCGTTTTCTAAATGCAAAGAAAGTTAAACCAAGTGAAATTTATCGGCAAATCTGCGAGGTTTACGGACAAACTGCTATGAGTGATTCAATGGTTAGAAGATGGGTCAGACAGTTCAATGAAGGACGTGATCAAGTACACGATGAAGAACGATGTGGACGCCCGTCTTTGGTTACTGATGAATCGGTTCACGCAATTGAAGAGAAGCTTAAGCAAAACCGTAAGTTTACAATTAGTGCTCTTGCTATGGAATTTCCGCAAATCTCACGATCACTAATTCATGAAATTGTTAATGAAAAACTGAAATTTCGAAAACTTTGCTCACGTTGGGTACCCAAAATTCTTACTGAACAACACAAAAAACAACGGATGGGCAGTGCACTTCAGTTTTTGACACGCTACAATGAAGACGGTGATGATTTTCTTTCTCGGATAGTCACGGGAGATGAAACTTGGGTATCTTACGACACCCCAGAAACTAAACGGGAATCAATGGAATGGAGGCACACTTCCCCAACGAAAGTTAAGCCTAAGCAAATCTTGACACCTCGAAAACTCATGTGCACCGTTTTTTGGGACAGAAAAGGCATTTTGCTTATTGATTTCTTACCACGAGGCCAAACAATCAATGCACATGTTTACTGCGAGACCATTAAGAAATTGCACCGCGCAATACAGAACAAGCGCCGAGGATTACTGTCGAAAGGTGTTGTTTTTTCCCACGATAATGCCCGACGTCACACTGCGAACGTGACAAAAGAACTCCTACAGGAACGACTGTCATCTCTTCTTACACCTAAAATCTTTCCTTGGTGGTCGACACTTCAACGATGATGACGAACTGAAAGAACATGTTACCACATGGTTGAAAACACAGGCGGCAACCTTCTATGAAGAAGGCATACAAAAACTTGTGCCACGCTATGACAAGTGGCTACAAAATTTCGGAAGCTATGTAGAAAATTAGTTTAACAGTTGTAGATTTTTGTACATTAAATATTTTTTCTGTATCTGTACACGTTTTTTTTTTATATAACCAAGCGGAACTTACTTTGTGGATATACCTCGTATGTATATATATATATATATATATATATATATATATATATATATATATATATATATATATATATATATATATATATATATATATGGATCTGTTCGGAACCCTGCTTGGTATTCCTCTATTCTTTCTTCTGCACTCCTGTTCAGTCTCTTCCGCAATACCTTTGCCAGAATCTTATAGCATGGATCTAACACCTATCTATCACCTTTTTTGTGTAGTGGACTTAATAAGGGCCTTGGACCATTCTTTTGGCATTGCCTTCTATTCCCACACTTGCTTTATTAGTAGAAATAGTTTCTCATGCAGCTGTTTGCCTCCTGCCTGTAACATTGCAGCACTTATTGCGCTTTCACCTGGCTTTTTGTTGTTTTTCATTTCATTATTTATAGCTTTAATTTCTCCTCTTGTCGGTTTGCTCACCATATTCCCGTCATCATCCATTGTTCGCTCCTCCACCTCTTTCCTTGCTTCTCCCCCATTCAACAATACCTCGAAATACCCCTTACACTCATCCATTATTTTGTCTGGCTCACTTTTTAGTAATCCTGTATTAGTTTTGATAGTACAAAGGCCAAAACCTTCCCAGCCGACTGTTATGTCTTTGGTCGCTCCGGGCGGCTTTCACCGGCTGCTATCCACTCAGCTGACTGCCGATTTGATTCCGGCGTGTAGTGGTGCATCCACTTTTCATCCATTGTCACATATCGCATGAAAAAATCCTTTTGATTGTGCTTAAACAGGTCAAAACAGCGCTAAGAATCATCAACACCTTGTTGTTTTTGGTTCACTGTGAGCAAACGCGGTACCTATTTCGAACAGAGCTTTCTCATGCCCAAATGTTTATGCAAAATATGACCAACACGCAGAGGAATAATTCTTCCATGTGGTCAAATAATAACTGCACCTGCCGTATTCCCCTGACCTTGCCCCTTCAGATTTTCATCTGTTTCGTTGTCTACAAAATAATTTGAGTGGCAAAAATTTAATTTTATGGAAGAAGTCAAAAATTACCTTACGACTTTCTTTGAAGAGAAACCACGCAATTCCTACAAAGAAGGAATTCAAAAATTTGTAAAACGATGGGAGACAGTTACAGAAAGTGTTGGAACTTTGTAATCACCCAATACATACACGTATATATATACATATATATATATATATATATATATATATATATATATATATATATATATATATATATATATATATTTGGGTTTAACTGTATATATACACAAGTAATATATAACAATTATACAATTAAGTGTTGTGTTCCCATTCGCCTTCTCCAAACCTCTCTATCGTCCGCCATCTCTTCTATTCCTCGTGACCTCATGGTTTGTCTCATATCTTCATTCCAGGATCTACGATCTACTTTTTTATTTCTTCCCGGTGGTTTCCATGTCAAGAGCCTTTTGGGCCATCTGTATCGTTCATTCTGAGTAGGTGTCCAAACCTTTTAATCCTCTTTTTGTATTCTTTGTATAATTATTTCTGTTGCTGCTGTTCTGTTGCATATTTCTTGGTTTGTTATGTGTTGGTATTTGGACACTCCGGCGCTTCTTCTCAGGTAATCCATCTCTATCGTCGTTATTTTTCTTTTATCCTCTTTCATTATCCACAGTTCACTACCATAACTTAAAACCGATTCTACCATTGTTCTTTCAATTCTCTTTTTGTTTTGTGTAGTTATGTTTTGATCCCACCATGTTGAGTTAAGAGCTCCTATGATCCTCCTTCCTTTTTGTATTTTATTCTGTATTTCCTTTTTACCTATACCATTTTTATTGTCAATCAGTACTCCTAGATATTTAAAGTCCTTGACTTGTTTGACATGTGTATCGTTCTTAATTAAGACATCAAATTCTATTTCCGAGGTCATAACCATATACTCCGTCTTTTCAAGGCTCACCTCTAGTCCCCATTCCTTGTAGTCTGTGTATAATCTCTTCAATACATATTCCATATCGAATGCATCTTGTGTTATGATTTCTTAGTCGTCTGCAAAGTTTAACGATTAATAAGGTGTTTATCACTAATGGGGATGCCCATGCTTTAGCAAGTGCGGTTCCATTTCTTTAGAGCGTTGTCTACAAATATATTAACTAAGATTGGTGTCTGGTGGTGTCTTAGACCTTTTGTAATGTGGATAGCTTCCGAGAGATAGCGTCCTTGTTTCACATATCCTATATTTTCATTATATAACTTTTTATTCTTGTTATCATCCTTTTTTTATCCCTACTGTTCTCAAGACATGCCAAAGTTTATTTCTCGGTACACTATCGTATGCCTTCTTAAGATCTATAAAGGTCATATGTATTTCGTCATCTTTTTGGATCTTCTTTTCTATCAATTGTTGTAAAGTAAACAAGTTGTCTATACACGACCGGCCCGGAGTAAATCCGCTTTGGTACAATATTATAATAATAGTAATAATAAAATATAACTGAATAGCAACTACATACATAACAATAGAACTGAGTAAACTTTACAAAATAGCAGTCATCACTTTTGGTTCTGGGGGCGCAGGACATTTGCTAGACTCTGTAAAGTGTCAACGTTGAATATTTGTAACTTTTTTCATACTAAAAACCTTGTATGTAAATTTCAAAACATAAAAACGGGGGTTGAACTTGGAGTTCTACCACTTGTGGATAAAGAAAGACAGTAAAACTTTATCAAAGCCCACAACAGTATTGGATAGTCTTAACATTTATAAAGAATCTTACAGTCTCGGACGGAAATCTTGCCCAAAACTCTTGAAACCCAAAAAAGTTTTACTATATTTTTTTTATCCTTAATTCCTTTCTACATTACATGATCAAAAAAACTTTCTCTATGGTGGTTTGGTTGTCTTTCGGTTTCTTCTTTTAACTCTATCTTTATTTAGTAACATATATAAAACTGTAATAACTATCTACCAGGAAATTTCAATACAAATTTCCGCATTAATGCACTTTTTAAGGCTTCTAACACGAAATTTTGTAAAACTGTACATTTTTTTTACAATAATTTTAAATTTAAATATTGTAAATATTCTATGCTCTATTTATCTAGCTTGATTCAATTAAAACAATGTTTTTATTATCGTTTCAAAGTATTGCATTTACTGAAACTGAAAGAATAGTCTAAATCTTGGAGAACATTAAATTTGGCGTCTTCGAAAGTGAAAAGGAATTACCATCATACGCTGGTAATAACCAAGGTGTTTTTTTAAGTTATCTACCAAGACATGAAAATGACGCCATCAAAAAAATTGCTCGGTTGTGAAATGACAGTCCGAGTTCTAAATACGGGGGCTATTCGAAAAGTAACCTCCATTTGCGCGTAGTTAGTGGATTAGTGGAGGGGCGCAGTCATCACTACGTCGGTAGGTAAGGTATAGTAGTTCAGGAGGCATACAGCAGCGCTAGACGGAAGGTCGTACTGGTGTTTGTTCGAATTTTATGAGCGTTATACTAAAAAACCTCGACAAATGTGAAGTGGCTCTGTTATATGATTTCTATTAGCAAAGCGTTCGTTCGTTTTTTTTAAAGTGGAAGAACAAACATTGACGATGAGCAAATAAGTGGCAGGCCATCTGTAGTCAGTAATAAACTCATTCAGAAAGTTGACGAAAAAGTTTGCGAAAACTGGCAGTTCATTCTCTCAGAACTTTCTGAGCAATTTTCGTAAATTTCTCGTACTGTTTTATACGAGATTGTCACAGAAAAGTTAGGCTACCGAAAATTCCGTGCCCGGTGAGTACGAGAAGGTCTTTCCGAGAACCACAAAACACAACGAATGAGTTCGGCCTTACTCTCATATTATCACGCAGGAGGATAATCATTTGTAAACAGAATTGTGACTGGGGATGAGACTTGGATCGCATACGTAGACACTGAGACGAAACAACAGTCAATAGTCTCACTGAACAAACCACAACCTGGCAAACATTGTCAGCCAGAAAGATTAGCAACTCTTTTCAGGGTATGAAAGGAATTCTGTTTGTCGAGTTCGTGGACCATGTAACGACTATCAGTTCCCAAGACTATTGTGAGACTTTAAAAACTACGAAGGGCCAGCCCGAACAAACGCATTGGGCTGCTGACTTCGGATGTCGTGTTTGTGCACAATAATGCTTACCCTCACACCGCTAGGCAGACATAAGATTTGTTGCGTCATTTCAAATGGGATATTTTTGAGGGTCCGCCTTACAGCCAAGAGTTGGCTACCGGCGACTTTTACCTGTCCATGCACAAAAAGAAATGGCTTGGATCCAAGGGATTTGATGACGATGAACAACGGCAAGATGCTGTGACAGACTGTCTGCGATCCCAGGCAGCAGAATTTTATGAAGAAGGGCTTTTAAAACTGAGCAAACGATCTTATAAATGCCTAAATTTCAGTGGTACATATGTTGACAAATAGTTTAGAGCTGTAGCTTTAAGTTATATGCAATAAAATTTGTGTACCTATGTCTGTGTTGTATTATTCGAGGTGCGACAATAAAATAATAAGACCGACGTGATAAAAAAAATTATTTATGATTTTATATAGTCAGCTGTAGTGTGATCTTCAAGGTAGTTTCCTTCTGCTTGCACACACTTATTCTAACGCACCTGCTACTGCTGGTAACTTTTCCGGATCTCTTCTTCTGGAATGTTGTCTAAGACTCTTGTCACAGCATTTTAGACATCTTGCCTCCCAAGTTGAGTTTTGGAAATAAAAAAAAGTCAAACGGGGTGAGATCCGGTGAATAAGGTCGCTATGGTAGTACTGAAATGCGTTTTGAGGTTAATAATTGCTGTACAGACAATGCAGAATGACATGGCGCTTTATCGTGCTGAAGAATCCACATATCAGCAATGTTTCAACGGATACGGAGGGCTGGTTTTCGAAGTCTTTCTAGAAATATTGATTAACGCGATTCCATTTCCATGACGAGAGAGAAAAACACGTGTTCACTTATTACACCACTACTCAAGACTGAGAGGTTGCACGGATATGCCGCTTGGACTATTAGTGGGGTGAGGATCAAGGTCAGAGATGAAGTGTCTATGAAGGCTATAGGATTGCCATGTTTCGCTTAAAAAAATCAGTCTCATTACTTTATTGTCGCACCTCGTATACATTGAAACAAAGGTTACTTTCTGAATAAGACTTCGTATTTTGACGACATTTTGCGCGATTTCGGTACGTTTTGCGGTTTTTACGATTTATTTTCTGGCGAAAAATGAGTGACCGTAGTGGACACGTCGTGTAGCAGTCAAGTTTCTAACTAAAAAGGAAACTAGACTAAAAGTTAATCATGAAAGATTGTCCTAGGTGTACGGGGTTGTTGACGATTTGCTCTTGTCAGTTCAAGGAATATAGATTCCAATGTTTCCTAAAAAAGCCGGAGTATCTGAAACTAGTTTTCCAGGTTGTGCACTAGGATTTTAGTTTGAAAAAATATTCTACACGATGAATCTCCAAACTCCTTACACTAGAGCAGAACCTGCCAAGAAAAGAACATGTTATTTTTCTATAATAATTGTCACAGGTGTTCTATTGTGATCCTCCTACGAAGCGGGAGTTGATTCGATGGGTCCATGTGGGCTCTTCACTTCCAAAGAAAGAAAAAACTTAGTCGTTTTTTTTTGCGAAGTTAATGACGATTGTTTTATTTCCGACAACGAAGTCGTTTTGCTTATTGAAAAATGGGTTCACAATTAATAGGATTTGCGGAAAGACGATCCAAAACGTAAAACAGGCCATTAGAGAAGAATGTTTGAAACTTTGCTGCTACACGTTAACTGCACGGTCGCAAGCCATGACGAAGTTACACCATCCATCGTATAGCCCTGATTTAGCTCCTCGCGACTTCTTTCTGTTCAAACATCTGAAGGAAGACCTCAGAGGCGGACAATTTTCCTTAAATGAGAGAGAAAAGCTGGAGAAAGTGTATCAGTGTAGACATTAGATATATAGAAAAATAGTTTTAAGCTTCATAGCTAGGTAGATAACTTTAAAAGGGCACCCTTTTCCTTTTACCTTTATACTTTTGAAGACTCCTTCAGAACCGAAATTTGTAAAAATAGTCACAAATCAATTATTGATCAAAATTTTTGCAAATTTCGATTCGATTTCCTAATACATGACAGTCTGGTTATGAAATTGTCTGCTTTAAAACTCCGTAATTTTCAAAATTTTACTACCATTCTGCTTGCAAGGACTTCAATCACGATCTTCGTAATATACTAATATATTTACTATTTTATATTTATCTATATACAGTGGCGTGCGAAAGCTTCCGGCCAGTGACATTTTGTACTCTAATTTATTAAAAAAAAAAGAGTAATGATATTTAATCATTATGAGATGTGAGTATGAGATATAGGAAACAAAATAATATAGGATATTATTATGTTTGTGAATATATTTATTATTATTATTCTTATATTTATATGTGCAAAAGTTTCCGGCCACTTTATACTACGAGCAAAATTATTAGTCCATATGCTCTAGAATAGACTTAAATTATATTTTTCTGTTAATATTTTGTAGCCATACCCTTTGCAGCGATAACAGCCGCGCAACGATGTGGCATTGACTCAATTAATCGATTAATACAAGCAGGTGAAATTTTATCCCATTCTTCCTTCAATGATTTGAATAATGCGGCTTTATTTGAATATGTAGGCTTGCGAACTTGACGATCTAGCGTTTCCCATAAGTGTTCTATTGGATTCAAGTCCGGTGATTGAGATGGCTAGTAAAATTCTCACATTTGAAGCAGAAAACCACTGTTTTAACAACTTGGATGTATGTTTGGGGTCATTATCCTGCTGAAATATCCCGTTCTGCGTCAATGTTTCTTCAGCATATGATAACAAATTGTTTTCTAAAATGTCCTAGTAAATATCAGCGTTCATATTTCCGTTGATCTCGATCAATGGACCGACTCCTTGTGCAGAGAAAATTCCCCCAAACCATCACACTTCCTCCACCGTGTTTTACAGTAGGAATTTGGTCCCGAACATCATTTCTCGTACCAATAGGACGTCGTACATGTTGTCTACCATCGCTTCCAAAAAGATTAAATTTAGATTCGTCTGAGAAAGCTACTTTTTTCCAATCTTTGATTGTCCAATTTAGGTGATTTTTGGCAAATTGTAATCGGGCCTTCTTATTCTTTTTACTGATTAATGGTTTTTTAATACCTATACGGACAAAAAGTCCCACATCATGTAGTCTTCGTGTCACAGTACTACGACTCACATTAGCTAGGTTTTCATCCTTTAGCTCGCGTGCCATTTCGCCAGCAGTTTTTTTGACGTCCGCAGTTGATTTGCGTTTAATGATACGATCTACTTTTTTAGACGTTTTTCTTGGTCTTCCACTACGCGGACGATCTTTTAAACCATATCCACAACGGTATTTTACAATAATATCTTTTACGATTGATTTACCTATCGATAATAATGAAGCAATCTCACGAGAAGACTTTTCTTCTTTTGAAAATTTTATTACTCTCTCACGAATTTGTATTTGCATATGCCGAGCCATGTTTATGCTCCCACGACCTTTTATGAACTAAATGTGAACATTCAACGCGCTATTATTCGTAAATACGTCTTTGAACGTCCTACTGCGTCAATGTATATTATGTGGTCCCGGAAATTTTTGCACATATAAATATAAGAATAATAATAATAAATATATTCACAAACGTAAATAATATTCTTTTATTATATTATTTTGTTTCCTATATCTCATACTCACATCTCATAATGACTAAAAATCATTAATCTTTTTTTCTTAATAAATTAAGAGTACGAAATGTTACTGGCCGGAGACTTTTGCGCGCCACTATATATATATATATATATATATATATATATATATATATATATATATATATATATATATATGTATGTATGTATGTATATGTATGTATGTATATATATGTATATATATACACTCAGTCAAAAAATTAAGGGAGCAGAAAAATTTACAAATTTTTTTAGTGATTTTTGAAACGCTGTTACTTCGTGAGTAATGGTCGTATCGAGAAAAGGAAATAAGCATTTTGAAGCTTGAAATGTCTAGTTTTGAAATCTTGAGATGAAAAATTTTTTGGGCATCTCTCTCGGCGTAATCAAAAAAAATAACGCGAAGCAAAATTTTTCCAATTTTTTTTTTTTTCAAAATTGTCCTGCACTGTCCTTGCGCTGATTATAAACTTTGGTCTTTAACTTGTTTGTGATAGCTTTATCTTCGAATATATAACTACATTTCTTGAATGCGCACCATCCAAGCCTGATTCTTCTTGATATTTCATCCGAAACACTGTAATTTTTTGCTCCAGATACACATAATTCTAAACAGTCTCGAGAGCGGCTCCTTCTAAATTTATAACTATATTGTTATTAGTGTTGGTTAAAAATTTTGTCTTACTTTTATTCATCTTAAGACCAGTTGTTGTTGAGTGATAATTTAACTGACTTATCATTTCTTGTAACTCATGTGGATTACTACTGATGACTACAATATTGTCTGCGAACCTTAAATAACTTAAATACACATCATCTATCTTTAGGCTCTTCTTTGTCCAATCTAGTTGGCGAAATGCGTCTTCTAGAGCTGTAATAAATCGCTTAGGAAAGATTGTATCTCCCTGTCTTACATCTCTTCCTATACGTATTTGTTCTGTACCAGGTACATCTTTGCATTTTCATTTATATCTGTGATTAGGATAGTGTATCTAGAATCAGTTTTACAGTTGTTCAAGCCGTTGATTGCTCACATTTCGACAGAATCAAAAGCCTTCTCATAGTCTATGAAGGCTATATATGTAAGGAATGTGCAGTGACGATAATATTAACTCAATTCGAAAAAAAGTTTGCTGCTAGCACACTCTCATGCAAAAAAATCTAAACAATAATTCTGTAATCCACGCGAGCGGAGCCGCGGGCACAGCTAGTTAAATAAATTTGTCAAAATTCACCCTTAGAGATTCAGCAACGTATTATTTTAGACAAGGTAAGAAATTATCGTTAAATTATTAGGTTTTCATTCGTTTCATTTTCGACTTGTACTTTTCATTGCCTTCACAACCTGGATTTTTTCTCGCCCTATGTTCATTTTAAAGTGCCATCTTTTAGCCGTAAATCAAGGTGTAATACTTGATACTACGAGGCTGGTTTGAAAAGTCCGTGCAAAAATAAAAACTATTTATGTGTTTGGGGTAAACCTTTTTTATTTTTCGACATAGTCTCCTTTTAGGCTTATACACTTCGTCCAACGATGTTCTAGTTTGTTGATCGATTCCGATTAATAGGATTTGTCCAAGTCTGCAAAATATCCATTAGTGTCTGCAATCACCTCCTCGTTTGAATAAAATCTTTGTCCCGCCAGCCATTTCTTCAAATTGGGGAACAAATAGTAGTCCGAGGGAGCCAAGTCTGGAGAATAGGGGGGATGTGAAACGAGTTGGAATCCTATTTCCATTAATTTTGCGACCACAACTGCTGAGGTGTGTGCTGGTGCGTTGTCGTGATGGAAAAGGACTTTCTTGTGGGCCAATCGCGGGCGTTTTTTCTTGCAGCTCGGTTTTCAAACGGTCCAATAACGATGAATAATATTCACCTGTAATAGTTTTACCCTTTTCCAGATAGTCGATGAGGATTATCCCTTGCGAATCCCAAAAGACAGTCGCCATAACCTTTCCGGCCGAAGGAACGGTCTTCGCCTTTTTTTGGTGCCGATTCCCCCTTGGTAACCCATTGTTTAGATTGTTGTTTGGTCTCGGGAGTATAGTAATGTATCCATGTTTCATCCACAGTGACGAAACGACGCTTAAAGTCCTCCGGATTCTTCTGGAACAGCTGCAAACCATCCTTGCAACACTTCACACGATTCCGTTTTTGGTCAAGCGTGAGCAATCGCGGCACCCATCTTGCGGATAGCTTTCTCATGTCCAAATGTTTATGCAAAATATTATGTACCCGTTCAGTCGAGATGCCCACAGCACTAGCAATCTCCCGCACCTTAACTCTTCTGTCATCCATCTCCATATCATAGATTTGATCAATGATTTCTGGAGTCGTAACCTCCACAGGGCGTCCAGAACGTTCAGCGTCACTTGTGCCCATATGGCCAGTCCGAAAGTTTTGAAACCACTTATAAACTGTACTAATCGAAGGTGCAGAGTCACCATAATGTTTATTAAGCTTCTCTTTAGTCTCCTGAGGCGTTTTGCCTTTCATAAAGTAATGTTTAATCACCACACGAAATTCTTTTTCGTCCATTTCTTGAAAATCACTCGACTTCCTTGATTCACACGAATGCCAAACACAAAGAAATACACCAATATGGCTGAAACTTGGTGTGCGTTCATTCAAGAGATGCTACTAATTAAACATGACGTCGATACGCGCCGGTGGTGCCATCTCTCGGACTTTGCACGGACTTTTCAAACCAGCCTCGTACATGGACATAACCTGAAAAACCAGTCGTAGATACGAAGTCGTTTTAAAGGCAGTGCTTTGAGGTACTAATACCTTCTTTTCGCAAACGCGGCTGAGGTACAAGAAATGGTTTGTTTGACTCTGTAAAAAACGGTATATTGTATAGCCTGTGTAAAAAATGATTGTAACAGTTTTAAGAGGGTAATTCCAATGGTTAAGTTGATCAACTGAACGGGAGTTGGTGCAAATTTTAGACCAGAATCATGGCCAAACTCATCTGAAAGTTGCAAAACTTGGCGGAGAGACGCAGCATGGTGTTTTGCATCGTCTGCGTGCTTTGGAAGAGGTATCACACAATTAAGTCGGACGCGTGTCGTTTCTTTAGAATGTTAGTAATAAACTATTAAGTCGTTATTTTAAAATTGCCTAAAACGATATGATTTTTAACCATTCACAAATCCGTTAACCAGTGTACATAGAACATCTTCATTTTATTTTCATTAAATTAACAGGAACATTGACACTTGTACAGGAATTCTATTTGACTGACTTTTTCGTTTAATAGTTTTTTTTGTAATTGATGTCGCATGTAGCGTACATCATTAACGACTTGTAAAATATGAAGCACGACACAAAATATGTCAGAAATAGAAAATAACTGAAATAAATAAGTACTGGTTTTTATTTTAGTTAGTTGAAAAGATATTGTGTCGGTTAGATGAATAGAGCATTGTTTTTAAAAATGGCAGCATTCATTTTCCAAAAATTAAAAATTTTATAATTTTTTCAAGGAACCAAACCAGATGGAGGCGCACCCCTCATCTCAGGTCAGTGTTACCACCTCATTCTGTATGTTTTCTGTTTTATTTGTAAACCATTTTTTGTTCTACTTATGTTTATCGTCTTGTCGGTCTTATATTAATTGTTTCGAAATTTTTATTCAATGCGACGGTGTTTTTTTTTAATTGTCTACCTAGCTATGAACGAAAACACCTAGAGCAAGGGTCGGCAACCTTTTAACTAAGGGGTGCCAGTTTTCATCCATACAACATTTTGCGTGCCGACATAGGTACTTACTACAACTAAAATTAACAAAAATTAACTTAAATTAACTTAAAATATTGCTTTTAGAAGGTTTAATTACAAAAAAATTTTAACATTCAACAAATACAGTCGACACTCTATATAGTGAAAGACCAAAATGTTGACCGAAATTTCACTATAGAGAGTTTTTCACTATATAAGGAAAATCCGTATATATTGCTATGTATGTAAGATATTCTAGGTCTTGAAAAAATTGCAGTATAAAGAGTTTTTCACTATATAGAGTTTCACTATAAACAGTGTCGACTGTAATTTTATTATACTAGTCCTAGGACCTAGTGTGAACCCTGTGCTTGAAGTTCTTTAGAGAGTTTTCTTATATCCGGTTTATGTCTGGTTATTTTCAGTGTCACACATGCTTCTGAGTTGTCTGTTGTCAGCCTGCTTCGGTACGGGTTTAAAATCACTCTCATATGGGAAAAAAGTTGTTCACAGATATAGGATGATCCGAAAGCTGTAAGCATGGCAAACGCTACTTTCTTAAGACAAATAAATTTCTCTGGTAAACTCATCCAACAAACTGAGTATCTCGTTTGAATGGTTCTGGCAGTCACCTTCTAATACCCTTCTTAATTCTACAAATTTCGTGTTCCATAACTCGGAGCTTTTAAATTCAATGTATTGAAGATCAAAATCATTAATGTCCATCTATGAGAAAAGAGATATGTCAAAGCAACTGCTGGAAAAATCTATTAAATCTAGTTTGATTAAAAAAGCGAACATAGGACCATGTTTATCAAAATCCTGACCCCTCTCGATAAACTCCTCTTTTAAATTAGTCATATATTTAAGAATTTCGTCTATTAGTGCACCATCGTCGACACTGGATATATAAGTTCTTAAATTTGGAAAATATTTATATGTGTTTGTAGTAATATCGCTGATAAATAAATCTATTTTTAATTTGAATGATTTCCAGGATTCGTATAAATCCAGAACTGTTTTGCCTGAACCTTGTAACTTTAAGTTGAGTTCACTGAGATGGTTTGTAATATCAGTAAGAAACATTAACATACAGATCCAGTTCTTATCTTCTAGTTCAGAATAAGCATCCACTTGATTTTTTTCCAACAAGAACGATTTAATTTCGCCCAGACATTGCACAAATCTAGAGAGCACTTTACCACGGCTGAGCCAGCGCACATTATTATGCAATGGTATATCTGAATATGCACTTTCTAATTCCTGCAGAAACGCCTTAAATTGTCTATGTGTGTGTGTGAAGAACGACCGACAATGTAGTTAACTATTTTAACCACCCTATCCATCACGGATTTTAAACTTCCAGCGGAGATTTTAGCGCACAAACTCTCTTGGTGAATTATGCAATGAAAATTCAAAACTGATCGACCCATGCGTTCAATAAGAAGGGAAACAAATCCTTTATGTCTCCCAATCATAGCAGGAGCGCCATCTGTCGTTACGTAAAGAATTTTATTTAAATCAATGTTCCACGTTTCAAAATGTTTAACAAATTCTGAAAATATATCCTCTCCTCTTGTAGTTCCCTGCAATGGGAGCAGACAAATCAGCTCTTCATACACACTGCCATCATCGAAGTATCGCGCAACGATTGCCAGATGGGCAATGTCATTAATATCGACACTTTCATCCAATGCTACACTAAATACAAAACTCCGTTTGATAGCATCTCTGCTGTTTTTGGACATTTTGTGTCATTTCGGTAATTCGTCTCTCGATGGTCCGCGCTGTTGCCGGTATATCCCTAATCCTGACCAATATTGTATCCTTATTGGGCAAGTCGTCGAATAAAATCTCGCCAGTACTCAAAAACGTTTGCTTCATAAATTCTCCGTCAGTGAACGGCCTACCCTTTTGTGCCAACGATTATGCAATTTTGAAACTGCATTCAGTTACCTGATTTTTTTCCTTGGAAAACCTTGCTAAAGAATGTTGACTGTTTCTCGTATTGTTTACTTGCTCTTTGTATTGCCTCCCTTTTATCAGCGTTATCTTTAAATGACGATTCATGTTTTATCTGGAAATGTCGTTGAACACTAGATGTCCGGAAAACTGCTTTCCCGACATAGGACACAAATGGCCCGATCGTTTTGCTGTACAAAACCGTAATCTGTTGTCCATGAAGTTTCAAATGATCGAACGTCTACCTTCTGTTTCTTCGCGGCCATAACGCAACGTAATTTTAATTTTTAAACTTTTCGACGACTATTGACTGGAACGGATGTTATTTCTATATTAAATGATCCAAACGTGGAGCCGCTTGCTATATATAGAAAAATAATATTTCCAGAAAATTACAATAATTACGTTTATTAAATTTCTTAGAACAAAAATTATTATCTACAACGCGCCCATTGCAATCAAAGGGCCGCCTAGAAGTTAAATCTAACAAAAACTAAAGTTCGGCAATATAAAAAAAGTTGCGGCGCGCGTCGGAACGATTGAAGTCAAGTCAAACCAAAACCGCCTTATAGCGGCTCTTTTGATCTGAATTGAGGACGTTTATTTGTGTTTTTGCTTAGGCTTATATTTTGAAGCTTGCCGTCTTTAATACTTGCCGAAACTAAAGCCAAACCAATGCATTCCGTAAAATTATAAATTACAAAATATATATTTTGTAGTTTTTGGTAATAATACCTAGTGACCTATATAATATATCGTTTTTGTTTGTATCGTTAAAATAATACTGTCTTCGATTATTTACTTAATTTCAAAACATGTCACAGATTACCGAATTAATGTGTAGACTTTGAATAGGTACGCGTACCATTCAAAATTGCTTGGCGTGCCAGAGATGGCACGCGTGCCATTGGTTGCCGACCCCTGACCTAGAGCATAAGAAAAAAATTATTTTTCCACATAACTACTGTCTATACTAATTCTGGTATTGTTTTTACGTGTTTTCCTTACGGTTACCGAGTGCCAACTGATTTACCGTGCGACGCTGCGAGTGATATCCTACACATTGCCTGATACTGGTCGTACTCATTTTCTTGAACGTGAATTTTAATTAAGAAAACTACTACGAAATGTACAAAAAAAGGTTTTGTTCAAAGCTTCATTTTTTTATAAGAAATATTTCCAACAATACCCATAAGAAAATATAATTTTGTCACGATCATCTTACTTAACAACAGTTTTTGTTGTTTTTTCTTTTTTGCTTGAACTTTATTTTTTTTCGGAAGAAAAAAAATCGTAAAAACTGAGTTAGAACCGTAACACTAATCCGATAATCAAGCAATTTTTTTATATGAGGTCGTCGCTAGGTGGATAACTTTCAAAAACACCTTCGTATATTGAGACATATTACAGTAGAGTTTCGCAAACACGGCTAGCACTTTATATTTTTTTACTTTTATACAGGGTGATGCAAAAGCAACGCCCCTCTTCACATCGAACACCAAATCGATCGTATGGGGAATGCAGAACAGGGCGGTGCAGTCCATGTTAGATTTTGATTTCGTTTGCAGACGACAAGAGCCCAGTGTCGTCGCTATAATTTATCCGTTTACTGGAGACCACAAACAGGTATGTCAGAAGAAACTTTGTATGCAAATCGAGTGTTAAAGAAATAAGTTTTATATAATCTTATTTTTTCTTGTGCATGTTTAGAAGAATGCCCATTGATGTTAGATTTTTAACAAATAAGGACTGTAGTTTGATGTACAGTGTCAACTTTATTTAGAGGACACGGTGTAAAAGGGATTCCTTATAACTTAATTCTTATTTCCATTTTTTACATATATCAGAAATTCTACTGGGGTCACAAGGAAATTCTCATCCCCGTCTACAAGAAAATGAACGACGCCATGACCAAGCACCCCGATTCTGATGTTTTGATTTCCTTCGCCTCGCTCAGATCCGCCTATCAGAGTGCAGTGGAAACGATGGAATTTCCTCAGATCAGAACAATAGCCATTATCGCCGAGGGAATTCCGGAAAATATGACTAGAAAGCTGATTAAATTGGCCGACGAAAAAGGGGTAAGTTATATGTGAAGAAACGTAAATAAGTTTACAAAGTAAACCTAGTCAAAATGTCAAAACTCGTTAAATTCGACGAACGGTTGTTTGGGAGCTAGTCTTCACAAGACTTTCTGTTTTATACAAATTAGGGCGTTGATTCCCAAATAATTTGAAAATTATCATTTACTTCAGGGGTGCTCAAACTTGAACTGCTGGCGATCTACCTCAATATTGTTAGACTACGATCGATCGACTCTGAGAGGCTGCAAGTAAGTGTGATGCAGGGTTGTCGTCTAGGTAGGGTGTATCGTGGCATAGATATTAGTTTTCCGCACAATATGCATTTTTTTAGTCAAGGTAAGTGTAGGTCTGCTCTAAAATGTCAATGAAAAAACTCATAATTATTCAAAATTGCGAGTTTATTGGTTCTTACAAAACAAACGAGTTCTAGTGTCTAAACTTAACTAAAGACTGACTTTGGATGTTGAAGCGTGGCACTGCATGTCCTCAGCATACTTTTCATAAGATGGTAGGTAATTACCGAATGCTAATCGCAAGCATGATGACATATGTTCGTCAGTTAGTCGATTGCGATATTTTGACTTAATTATCTTCATTTCAGAAAATGCAGACTAGCACAAGTAAGTTGACCGAAACATTGCCGTCAGTTGAAGGGCGATTTGCCTTAGATTCGGATATTTATCTTCAGATATAAAACACCAGAATTTTGTATCAGATGCTGTGGCTTTGAGATGTATATCTGATATAATCTGCACTAACTCATTTTCAACAGAACATGAGTCCATGTTAAACTGACTTGCTATTTCAGTAGCTAATTCCTCAGTGTTTTTACACGAAAAAGGATAACTCATAAATGATGCGATATTTGCCAATTTACTGAAATCATAAAAACGTATTTCGAATTGGCCCAAAATATTTGATAATTCTGCCTCATAAATATCATAATTCAACTGAGGAATCCTTGCTTTCAAAGACGGAAAATTTTTCAGATCCTTTCTTTTCAGTTGATCTATCATAAGTTGCAATTTACTTTTGAATGCGTTTATTGCGCTAATCATCTCAATAATAGGTTTTTCCTTTACCTTGAAGCTCCAAATTAATGGTGTTTAAATGCATTGTGATGTCTGTCAAAAATGCCAAATCAGTCAGCCATTTTCCGTTTTTCAGCATCTGAGTGTCATCACCTCTTTCGTCCAGAAAAGCTGTTATTTCGGGCAATAATTCTTGAAACCTTTCTAGGAATTTTCCGCGACTCAACCACCTGACGTCTGTGTGAAGAACTAAATCAGTGTGTTCAGCTGACTCACTATCTTCCAACTGCAATTTAAAGAGCCGTCGTTGCAAGCTACGTGCACGGATAGAATTCACAATTTTTATTGCAATGCCCATAATCTCCTCCATGTTTAGAACTTTTGAACACAAAACTTGTTGATGTATAATGCAACGGAAGGAGAAAAATGAAGGGAAATCATCATTAGCTCGACACAATGTGTCATTGCTGGTGCTCCATCGGTTGTAATGCACACTAGTTTATATATTGGTAGCTTGTAGTTTGTTACAAAATTGAAGAAACCGTCATATATATCTTCGCCACGGGTCTTTCCTTTCAGAGGAATCATTGTCAAAAACTCTTCCTTAGTCGACATGTCATTGAATACCATTCGAATAAAAATACACAGCTGGGCAGTGTCTGTCATATCGGTGGATTCGTCGAACTGTAAAGAAGAGTATGTACATTCCATGATATCATGTTTTAGTTTATCTGCCATGTCCTGACTCATGACTTCAACACGCCTTGTGACAAGCGGACGAGATAACTGAAGTTCTCTAATAGCAGTCATAATCATGTTTTATTTTTAAAATCTCCAAATAAAGTCTCACCCGCTTCGATAAATGCTTCCTTCACAACCAATCCATCATCAAATGGTTTCTTGTGTTTCGCCAATATATGAGATATTTTAAATGACGCGATCGTTGCAGCTTTTGATTGTTTGGCTGGTCTTGTGAACATGGTTTGTTCTTTTTTCAAACAAGTTATCAAATCACGTACTTTTCGTTTTCTTAATTCACTCTGTGACGGAAAATCCTTTTCATCCTTTGCAACTCTAAAATGCCAATGAAAAAACCCATAATTATTCAAAATTGCGAGATTATTGGTTCTTACAAAACAAACGAGTTCTAGTGTCTAAACTTAACTAAAGAGTGACTTTGGATGTTAAAGCGTGGCACTGCATGTCCTCAGCATACTTTTCATAAGATGGTACGTAATTATCGAGTGCTAATCGCAAGCATGATGACATATGTTCGTCAGTTAGTCGATTGCGATATTTTGACTTAATTATCTTCATTTCAGAAAATTCAGACTCGCACAAGTAAGTTGACCCAAACATTGCCGTCAGTTGAAGGGCGATTTGCCTTAGATTCGGATATTTCTCTTCAGATATAAAACACCAGAATTTTGTATCAGATGCTGTGGCTTTGAGATGTATATCTGATATAATCTGCACTAATTCATTTTCAACAGAACATGAGTTCATGTTAAACTGACTTGCTATTTCAGTAGCTAATTCCTCAATGTTTTTACACGAAAAAGGATAACTCATAAATGATGCGATATTTGCCAATTTACTGAAATCATAAAAACGTATTTCGAATTGGCCCAAAATATTTGATAATTCTGCCTCATAAATATTATAATTAAACTGAGGAATCCTTGCTTTCAAAGTCGGAAAATTTTTCAGATCCTTTCTTTTCAGTTGATCTATCATAAGTTGCAATTTACTTTTGAATGCGTTTATTGCGCTAATCATCTCAATAATAGGTTTTTCCTTTACCTTGAAGCTCCAAATTAATGGTGTTTAAATGCATTGTGATGTCTGTTAAAAATGCCAAATCAGTCAGCCATTTTCCGTTTTTCAGCATCTGAGTGTCATCACCTCTTTCGTCCAGAAAAGCTGTTATTTCGGGCAATAATTCTTGAAACCTTTCTAGGAATTTTCCGCGACTCAACCACCTGACGTCTGTGTGAAGAACTAAATCAGTATGTTCAGCTGACTCACTATCTTCCAACTGCAATTTAAAGAACCGTCGTTGCAAGCTACATGCACGGATAGAATTCAAAATTTTTATTGCAATGCCCATAATCTCCTCCATGTTTAGAACTTTCGAACACAAAACTTGTTGATGTATAATGCAATGGAAGGAGAAAAATGAAGGGAAATCATCATTAGCTCGACACAATGCCACAAAACCGTTTTTGTTTCCAGTCATTGCTGGTGCTCCATCGGTTGTAATGCACACTAGTTTATATATTGGTAGCTTGTAGTTTGTTACAAAATTGAAGAAAACGTCATATATATCTTCGCCCCGGGTCTTTCCTTTCAGAGGAATCATTGTCAAAAACTCTTCCTTAGCCGACATGTCATTGAATACCATTCGAATAAAAATACACAGCTGGGCAGTGTCTGTCATATCGGTGGATTCGTCGAACTGTAAAGAAAAGTATGTACATTCCATGACTTCAACACGCCTTGTGACAGTCGGACGACATAACTGAAGTTCTCTAATAGCAGACAATCTGTTTTATTTTTAAAATCTCCAAATAAAGTCTCACCCGCTTCAATAAATGCTTCCTTCACAACCAATCCATCATCAAATGGTTTCTTGTGTTTCGCCAATATATGAGATATTTTAAATGACTCGATCATTGCAGCTTTTGATTGTTTGGCTGGTCTTGTGAACATGGTTTGTTCTTTTTTCAAACAAGTTATCAAATCACGTACTTTTCGTTTTCTTAATTCACTCTGTGACGGAAAATCCTTTTCATAGTTTTTATGAACCGTTTTATGATGCCTCTCTAAGTTCCCACGCTTAGGTATTGCAACTGACGCACGGCAAATGAGACAAATGCACTTATCCTTTACCATACAAAAGAAAAATTCTTCCTCCCAATCGTTATTAAAATGATAAGTTTTACTTTTCTTCGCCGCACTCATTTTGGACTATTTATTAATAAACTTTGTATCGATGTATCGCCTTCAAGTTACAACTCAGACTGACTCCTATTCCTGCAGGCGCAACATTTATATCGACGCGAACGAAGTCTCGAATGTTCCCGTCAAACACGCCGCCCGAAGTTTCTAGAAATATCGGCGGGAATCAAAAACGCGGCTTTTCTTTGACAAGTACCGCGCGTTCCTTTGATAAAGCCGCCTTTTTCCGCTAGCGGGGGGTTATTACGATAAAAGAAAGTGATGAGGGGGGTTATTCTGGCCTAATTGTGGATCGAATAAATTTTTGTAGTTTATTCATTACATTTTGTTTTAGTTACCTAAAACAAAATCTGTGAATAGGTCTATATCGGAATTTTTTTCTCGAGATCGACTCAAAAAGCACTCGCGATCGACCGTTTGAGCACCCCTGATTTACTTTGTGAAGAGTAATCTTTAGATTTCAGGAATTTTAACAATCTTCACTGAAACCAAACAGGCTTAACTACGTTTACATCGGTGCATTTTTGTTATATTATAATATGCCTGCTCTTTTCTTTTAAATATTATGGTTCAATTTTAGGTTGTCCTTATCGGACCTGCTACAGTGGGCGGTCTCAAACCGGGCTGTTTCAAAATCGGCAACACCGGAGGTATGATGGACAACATCCTTCATTCGAAGTTGTACAGGCCGGGCAGTGTGGCGTACGTTTCCAAATCCGGCGGTATGTCCAACGAATTGAACAACATCGTGTCGCATACTACGGATGGCGTTTATGAGGGCGTGGCTATCGGCGGTGATCGATATCCGGGGACAACTTTCATGGATCATATCAAGCGTTATCAGGTAAGTTTGTTTTTTTTTTGTTCGTACGGGGTGTGCCAGATTAGTGCCTGCTAAATTGACGAAGCCTAGGAGTTTATACACTTGTATCCCAAGAAAGCGTTTGCATTGCAAAATTTCTGGATAGTTCGGGGTCTCTGACTCATGTCGTCTTATTTGTTAATATCCAGTCGAGAAGAAAATATCTGGTTTAGAAAATTTGAGGCACCCCGTATGGGTTTTCATGTTGTCAAGTGTCGGAAATTCAAGGTAAAGTGTATTTTATTTATTTTTTAGGCTGACGAAAATGTGAAGATGATTATTCTTCTCGGGGAAGTCGGAGGTACAGAAGAATATTTAGTTTGCGATGCTCTTAAAAAGAGTGAACTAACTAAGCCTTTAGTTGCCTGGTGTATAGGTAAGTTAACGATGTGTGCGATACTGTGACATATTTACCATTTTATTTTATTTTTTAATTATTTTCGTGGTTGGTATAAATAGCTCAGTCAGAGTCCAATTAAATACCGTCTGAAGTCTACTACATAGGGTGAAAAGTCCCGAGATTTTTCAAGAAATGGCGGCACAAACAGAAAAAAAAATCCATCTGATTTTGAGTTAGTGTCAATTGTCAGAAGACTCGTGTAAAATTTTCACGACATTCTGTCTATTAGTTTGCGAGCGAATTTCGTGTGTTGTTTAAACATTGCTTATTGATGGAAAAAAATACAGCCGGAACCCAAGAATGTCTTGAGAAGTATCGTGGCACGTCTGCTCCGTCGGAAGCAACTATATTTGGATGGTTTAGCGAACTTAAATGCGGTCGCACAAGCGCCGATGTATCGCTTTCCGGACGTCTACATGAGGCAATCATTGTAAAAAACAAAAAAAATCCATCAATGTTCTGTATGACCGCAAAGTGAAAGAGATAGCTTCGTGTCAGAATGCAGAGGCGGTGTGCTGTCCCCTTTTTCTATGTCTTTTTTTCGGTAAGTACGTCGTATTTGCGATTGCCTTTGTAGGGTTCGGAGATGTCGTTGGTACCGACGGGAAATGTGTAATAAAACATTTTAAATATAACACACGTCTTCGGCGTCTTTAAACTCAGAAATGTAAACAATAGTCTTGACAATCAGCGGTGTAAACATGGTCGCTTAAAACTCAAATACTCAAAACTATTTTTCGAACAACTGTTCGTAGAATCTCACGAGTATCGCGTTTTACGTAGGTTTACACCGGAAACTTTAAGCTACATCAGCTATTACATTTATTTACTACGACGGGTGAAAAGTCCCGAGATTTTTCAAGAGATCGCAGGACAAATAAAATTCCATATGATTTTCAGTTAGTGTCAACTCTCAGGAGATTCGTGTAAAATTTTCATGATATTTTGTCTATTAGTTTACGGCTTACAGCGGTTTGAGTGACGCTACCTTTGATTTTTGCAAAATGATGGAACAAAAAGAATCTCTTGTGTTGATTAAACATTGCTTATCGAGGGAAAAAAATACAGCCAGAAACCAAGCATGACTTGAGAATTGTTATGGCACATCTGCTTTATCAAAAGCAACTATATGTTGATGGTTTAGCAAACTTAAATGCGGTCGCACAAGCATTGATGATGTTTCATGTTCCGGATGTCTAAATGAGGCAATCACTGTAAAAAACACAAAAATCCACCAATTGTCTTGAATAACCGCAAAGTGAAAGAAATAGCTGACATTGTGTCAAAACATAGAGGCGGTGTGCCGTCCCCTTTTTCTATGTCTTCGCTGAATTTAATTTCGGTAAATATGTCGTATTTGCGATAACCTTTGTAGTGTTCGAAGATGTCGTTGGTACCAATGGAAAATCTGTAATAAAACATTTTTAAATATAACAACATATGTCTTCGGCGTCTTTAAACATCGGAAATGCAAATAATAGTCTTGACAATCAGCGGTGTGAACATGATCGCTTTAAAATCAAATACGCAAAACTAATTTTCGAACAACTGTTCGTAGAATCTCACGAGTGTCTCGTTTTAAGTGGGTTTACATCGGAAACTGTAAGCTACATCAGCTATTTACATCTACAGTCCCTGGCCAAATTATTAGACGCACTGTATTTTTTTTAGTAATTTTATGTTTCTTAAGAGTTTTTATGCAATAATGGTATATTTAAACTACAATATTATTGATTTTTATTTAAAAGAATTGTTGTAGACTACATATTTGTATTTATTTTTAACATATGGCAACACTGTGTTGACAAAGTGATACATGAACGTAAACAAGTACAAACCTGTATCAGTCGCGATCGGAATCGAGTCAGGTACGGACGTGTTTCTGGGGACAGTTTTATACTACTCAGTTATTAGTTTATTTTGTATGCAGTGTTTTAAAAAAGTAATTGGACTATTTTCATTATGGGTAGAAAAGGCGATCTTTCACCACGTAAAAAAGCTGAAGTGAAGGCCCTTGTGATTGCGAAAACATTTACAAACCGAGAAATATCACGAAGATTGGAGGTTTCTGAAGCTAGTGTACGACGCATAAAAAAGGAAATTGAGTCAGGAAAGGAATTAAGCCCGAAAAGAAAGAAAAGATGCGGTAGAAAACCAATTTTCACTCTACGGTCAGAGAGATGTTTGAAGAAAATTTGTGTAGAAAACAGATTTGCTACCACAAAGGTAATAAAATCACAACTCCAGGATGCTAGCGTAAATGCTTCTGAGCGCACTGTTCGAAGAAAATGAAAGAATTAGATTTTAAAGCCTGTCGCCCCGCCTGGAAGCCCAAGTTAACAGCTGCAATGAAAGCAAAGTGCCTGAAGTGGGCCAAACAATGGCAAGACAAAGATGTGGACTTCTGGAGATCGGTAAGATACAGCAATTTAATCAATAATTGATACATTATTATCATTTTCAGTTAAATAAAGCAAATAAACATGGAAGTTTATATATTTTTCCTATTTTTGACAGGCCTGCTTCAGTGACGAAAGCACATTCGAAATTTTGCAGAATAAAGCTCAGTATGTGCGTCGTCGTCATGGAGAAAAGTTTCATCCTGATTGTGTCGTCCCGACGGTTAAACATCCCACCAAAGTGATGATTTGGTCAGTCATCAGCGGCAAGGGCACTGGACGTCTGTACGTCGTCAAAGGAATAATGAGGCAAGATCAGTACAAAGAAGTATTACAAAATCGGTTGATTCCGCAGCTCAGAGAATGGTTTCCAAATGGGGAACCATTCACTTTCATGCAAGATGGAGCTCCCTACCACACTGCTCGGTCTGTTAAAGCTTTTTTGGCAGAAAAAAAAATATCCCTCTGTTGGATTGGCTAGGGCCAGCCCTGATATGAACCCCATTGAAAATGTGTGGGAGCTGATGAAAAGAGAAGTGGCTAAAGATGTGATTACCAACAAAACCCAGCTCCTAGAAAAGCTTATTCATGTGTGGAATCATCATCCTCAAATGGAGGAGACAGTACAATCTTGCATTGATAGCATGCCGCGCAGAATTAAAGCTTTGATAGCGGCTAAAGGTGGCTCAACTAAATATTGACTTTTACTAACATTAATTTCACTTTTCTTTAAAACTTTAAAAACTTATGCTTTTCTAAATTAATGCTGTTTTATTTATGTCAAATAAATAGGTAATTGATTTGGATAATATAAAAATAAAAAACAAATCAATTTAAAATAATAAAACGGTACCATATCACTCGGTAATTAATATTTTACATGAAATCTTGCAGTGCGTCTAATAATTTGGCCAGGGATTGTAGATACTACGTGGAGTAACGAGACTTTCCGAGAGATAGTAGCACAAACAAAAACCCATTTTCAGTTAGTGTCAACTCTCAGAAGATTGATTACCACTACACAACAGACCGTCCGCAAAGGGACTGGAATCGCATGATGGCCTCTCCAAATTTCGCGGAAGCTTCCTCCGATTGAGTTCTTAGGTCAGAGAGTTCTTTCCTACTTATCAATCGTCCTAGAACAACTCTTAGATGTAATCGTTTTTAAAATAATACATTATCGAGTCGCCCAGGGTACTATTAGCTTCAATTTCGAGAGGTATTAGTACCACGAAGTTAATTAAAAAATAAAGTGGTGAATGCGTCGTCGCCCTTAATAGCTATTTTATTTTCTTTTTCATAAGAGGCAACGAAGTTTCCTTAAGAAACAAATTTAGATTTTACAGTTTTTTCTTATTTACTTTATTTTTTTATATATATATATATATATATTATTAAAGGTACCTGCGCTAGTATGTTCACCACAGAAGTACAGTTTGGTCACGCAGGCTCTTCTGCAAACTCTGCCAAAGAAACTGCTACAGCGAAGAATGCCGCTCTCAAAGAAGCTGGAGCTCACGTACCTGATTCATTTGACTATTTGGGTAGGTAATTCGGTAGTTATTTTGTACGTTCATTAAATCTCTAATAATAGGAAGGTTGGCAAGAGGGAAAATCACATTCATATATTGTATTGCGTCATTTATTATTTAATGTCATCAAAGTCATCTTTCCGAAGGCGAGGTTAGATTACTTGGGGATTAGTCGCCAACAAAAATACCTGTAGATGCTCTGACTGCACTTGTACGGAAACAAACGTCCCCACATGTATTAGATACAAATTAAACGGGCCTTTGAGATAAGATCTCAAAATTTAGGTTCAAATTCAATATACTTCCCCGCCCCTTTTATGTGTTAAAACACCAATCCTGAAGAAGCAAAATCGCCACTTCGCGGGACGCCACTAATTCACATAACTTCAAAATGGAGTTCTGTGACATACATCGTCGCGTGAACGTGTCTTTGTAATGACTTACTTACTTACTTACTTACTTACCTATTCCTAAGTCTTTCTACCGTGAGGTGTAAGACTTGTAATGACAAGTTGAAAAGGCGAAATCGCGACTGTTGGTTGATTAATTGTGGGGCACAACTCCGTGACCTGGTGTGCAGTGCAAAAGCCCAGTGGATGGTGATTCCTAGCTATGATATTGGGGCTCTTTTTACCATACATTGAGTAAATACGTGTAGGCAGTGTTTGTTTTTTTTATCAGAGTTGGACTAAACATTTTGTCATCGCAAAACAGACACCGAATTAATTAATACACTCACAATATTAGTGTTTACATGGTATTGGCTACTTGGTAAGCCATTTATTTACATGCTTTTTTTTGCTCTTTTTAGGTGAAGTCATTAGATCTGCTTACAACGACTTGGTAAAACAGGGCGTAATCGTTCCCGCTCCCGAAGTTCCACCACCAACCGTCCCGATGGACTACAGTTGGGCCAGGGAACTAGGGTTAATCAGAAAACCAGCCAGTTTTATGACGTCTATTTGTGACGAAAGAGGACAGGAATTAATATATGCCGGTGAGAAAATAGTTATTGGTACTAATTAATTTTTGTAAAGGCTCAATTAGGGAACGAGAATGGAATTTATTGGGCGAGGCTCATCCGAGATCACTTATGCGCGTCCTAGGAGTAAGCTTTATGTAAGCAAATTTGCATACAGTTGATAAAAATGACGGGGATGAATAGACCTACTTTAAAGAGTAAAATTAGTATTGAAAAAGTATTATTTTTAGTTGTATAAAACATTATTCCCCTATGATTTCACGTGCTTCGTTGCCATAGGGAAGAAATAAACATTATATGGGGTGAAAAGTCGCGAAACTTTCCGAGAGATGGCAGCACACACAAAAGACCCGTATGATTTTCAGCCAGTGTCAAATTGTTCTTGATATTTCTTAGTTTGCGAGTTACAGCTGTATGAGTGACGATACTATTTGATTTTTGCAAAACGATGGAACAAAAAGAATTTCCTGTGTTGATTAAACATTGCTATTTGATGGGAAAAAATACAGCCAGAACCCAAAAATGATTGATAGCACATCTGCTCCGTCGATGGTTTAGTGAACTTAAATGCGGTCGTAGAAGCACCGATGATGTTCCTGATGTCCCAGTAAGGTAGTCACTTCAAAAAACAAAAAAAATCCACCGTATTGTTCGTTCTAAACGACCGGAAAGTGAAAGTAAGAGAAATAGCTGACATCGTAAAGATATCAACAGAACCCGGGAGGCATATTTTGCACGAATATTTGCATATAAAAAAGTTGTGTGCCCGATGAGTGCCACGCTCTTTCACGATTGATCGAAAACGGCAACGTGTCAAAGATTGAGAACGCTGTTTGGCACAGTTTCGGCGTAATCCAAAGGACATTTTGCGTTGATTCGTAATAAGACAAAATATGGATCCACCACTACACGCCTCAGTTCAACAGTCAGTCCGCAGAATAGCTGGACCGCATGAAGGCCGACCGAAGCGTCCAAAAACACAAACATTAGCTGGATAGGTTTTGACAAGTATTTTTTGATCGACTATCTTGAGAAGGGACGAACAATCACCGTTTGAATGGTGAAATCGAGAAAAAAGGCCTCATATAGCAAAGAAAAAAGCATTGTTTTACCAAGAGAATACACCACCTTACAAGTCCATAAAATGAATGGTGAAATTGGATATCCTCCGTATTCACCATACCTGGCTCCAGCGATTATTACCGCTTTCCAAATTTAAAAAGGTGGCTCTAGGGAAAGAGATTTGACTCAGATGAAGAAATCGAATGCGAAACTGAGGCTTAGTTTATAGAGCTCGACAACTCGTTCTATATGAAAGCGATACCAAATGTTGGAAGATCGCTAGAATAAGTGCGCTCTTGAAGAAAACTATGTTAAAGAAAAACATCTATTTTTGATAAAAACATTGTTTTTTCTTCAAAAGTCTCGGGATTTTTCATCCCCAAACAGTATAGTTCAGATATAGTTTAGGTTAGCTCAGATTTAAAATACGTTGACTTAGTTTTGAACTAAAATTGTCGCGTTTATTTTCTACAGGCATGCCTATTTCTGAGGTTCTTCAAAAGAATGTAGGAATCGGCGGTGTCATTTCTCTCCTCTGGTTCCAGAGATGTCTTCCTCCCTACGTCTGCAAATTCTTTGAGATGTGTCTGATGGTGAGTTAAATTATATATTAAAATAGTATGTTGCCAACATTCGAAGCATAGTTGTTAGGACATTGTTGTAATATTTTATGGTCCACTTATTTTTACCGACATTTATATTGTAAATCTCTTTAAAAAAGCGGCATACCTTCATTCGGATTTGTATAGTATCAACATCCGTCGTCCAGCAGTTCATTTTAATAACTTATTTTGATAGTTTAATGTAAAATAACTGAAAACGGACAAAGCCCATATTTCAGCAGTTTACTCACTGTTCTCTTATTGGTCAAATCGATCTCGAGACGTGTTTCGCCGTATCACGGCTCGTCAGTCGGACTAGGATTGACAAACAAGAGAACAAACAGAATTTATTGGTACTTATCCAAGTAGTTACAGAACACGCTGGTACGATACAACGAATTGTAGTAAGTACATACTTAATACTCCATCAAAAGCTGACAAAGCAGCCTTCAAGCCGACAGAATGGTTGACATGGTCAACTCATATTTTAAGAGTTGACCATGTCAATCATTCTGTTGGCTTGAAAGCTGCAGTCAGCTTTTGATGGAGTATTAAGTACGTATACGCCATAGAATTCGTTGTATCCTACCATCGTGTTCCGTAGCTTATTTTGATTTAAAAATGTACATAATATACAATTTGGCTTTAGGTGACAGCAGATCACGGTCCTGCTGTTTCAGGAGCACACAATACGATCGTGTGTGCTAGAGCGGGGAAGGATTTGGTGTCCAGTTTGGTCTCTGGGCTTTTAACTATCGGTGACCGATTCGGCGGAGCCTTGGATGCTTCTGCCAGACAGTTTAGTGAAGCTTATGAGACAGGTAAATGAAAATGTTTTTTTTTTTATGAACATACTATTATTTTTAATGTAGCTACATTCATTAAGATGAGACATTATAAACATCAGTGGCGACTAGTAAAATTGAACAAAGTCTATATTTTAGCAGTTATTTATCATTCTCTTATCTGTCAATTTGTCTTGGGAGTATTTCGTCGTATCGAGACTCATTAGCCGAGTTCAGATCGACAGATCAGCTGAGTTCAGATATACAGAGAAGAGAACAAGATTCTAAATACTTATTACAGCAAATAATCAGTAACATACTACAATGCCTGCAAGACCAGGCTTACAGCACAGAGATATAAATTGTATCTTACTGATTCAGGCGATTATCTTTATTAACTGGTTAGAAACAAGATCTTTATATTTTTTCTTTTTTAGGTATGCATCCACAAGAATTTGTAAATCATATGAGGAATAAGGGAGAACTTATTATGGGTATTGGTCACAGGTAATTTTTCGTTTTTACTTTTTATCTCTTAAATCCCTTTTTCTACCATTTTATTCTATGCAGTTTTTTAAGCGTGAAAGTGAGATGGAAATAGTACTTTCTATATACAATTTGGAAAACAACTCCATAATATCCTGCGGAGACGTTGTTCCAGTCAGAGACATTTGGACGGCTGAATTTAACAAAAATATTCCCGGAGAACTTTATGTGGTTTTATTTATTATTATAAATCAAGGGAAACACCACCGATTATGGAATATTTGTACAAATTCGCCTGTAAAATTGTAGTAATTTTCAAAAATGTGTTATTTCTTTCTCGCCTCTGCCAACCTCAACTAATTCTCCATTATTTCGTGTTTCAGAGTAAAATCCATCAACAATCCAGATCAGAGAGTCCAAATCATCAAAGAGTACGTCCTGACGAATTTCCCGGCCTGTCCCCTTCTCCAGTACGCCCTGGAAGTAGAAAAAATCACAACCAGCAAGAAGCCCAACCTTATTCTGAATGTAGACGGTGTCATAGCCACCGCATTCGTAGATATGCTTAGGAATTGCGGCAGTTTTACAAGCGAAGAAGCCCAGGAATACATAAACATCGGTGCCATTAATTCGCTTTTCGTGCTAGGTAGAACCATCGGCTTTATCGGGCACTTCATGGACCAGAAGAGATTGAAACAAGGTCTGTACAGGCACCCATGGGATGATATTTCCTACGTTCTGCCGGAGCAGTACAACAACTAAGTTGTAAGTGCTCATTTTTGTTGTTTTGTAAGTCTTAAGGTCTGTCTGATTATTTTTTTCACGCTGTATGTTCTTTTAAGTTATCAACATTTTTTTTATATTGAACAAACGATACTCATTTTGCTCGGCTTTCAGAAGAAACAAATCAAACAAGGTTGTGCCTTTAGTATTTTAAATGCTCCTTACTGTACGTTATATAGTTGGAAAATGACTTATTTCACCAAACGAATTCGGATATAACGTTAACAAAGTTGTGATTTTCAATGAAAATCACTAAAAGACTTCTAAGGTGACTCGCTAATTCCGGTATTTTTACAGACATAACCTTTTATGATGAAACTTGTACCCTACTGCTTAATAAATTAAAGGAAGTAGCAGTACTCAAAGAAATTTCCTAAAATATACTGTGGGTTGTATCTTAATTGATCTTGCGTTTCTTTTGCCTTTTTAATTTTAAAAATAAACTGTATTTATTCTCATGATCCAAATGTTAAGACTTCTTATATAACAGATTTTCAAAAATAGAGTTTTTAGCTCTCCTGGAAAGTTACAGCCTTGTTCAAAAAGTGTTAACACAAAAAACACAGTAAAGATAGACCTGAAGATACCTCGTAGGTTAAAAATTCTACTGAACGAATCACTAGAGTTTTAAAGATATAGTAGAGAAAAATCGTGAAGATAAATTTAGTGTTAAATTTTAAAAGTAATGTGTACGTATTTATTATCTTCACCTGTTGATAAAATCACTATTAACAGGTGGTTAAATTTTATTTTGTTTTATCTAAAAATATTTTAACAAAAGGACGGCTATACGGCTCAATGTTCTTTCGCTAACATATATTGTTGTTCCTGGTCTGTTTTAACTAAAGTTGTAAAAAATATCGAGCCTTAAGTAATTGTTAGAAAAGATATTACTATTTATATATTTTTGTATATGTTTTTAATGCACTCCTGTCGTATGTTAGGGGATTTTAAATGTTAGACTTATTAGGCGTAAAATTTAGACTTTTTTATGTGGCACGTTTTTGATTATTTGACTCAAAAGATCCTTTTTTGAACTAAATTATTTAGAAAAATATCCCGTGTTTTATTTTCCTTATAATCGTATATCCTTGGTGACATTAGCATAATTTTACAGTCAAGTATTCATAGGACCACCCTCCTTGTTTCTGTTTGTTTTATTCGTTAAATCATATTGCTAAGTTTCATTCGATCGAGTCGAGAGAAAATCAACATTTCTGCGTACGAACCTAACAACGCCATTTCGAAATTTATTTATTTATTTATTTATTTATTTATTTGAACCAGACTTATTACAATTCAATACAAAATATGCAATACCTATAAAGATAACACAAGTTATCTGCACAATAGGACTGGTGGACAAAAATCCTTAAGAACTATACACAATTATAATAAACTATACTAAAATACACAAACTTAAATTTAAAAAAAAATACAAAACGAAAATTTATTGGTTGCTCAACAGTGGCAGTAGATACAGAAAAATTCAGAAAACAAAAAGCAGAAACAACAAAAAAAAAAAAAAAACGTACTTTCCATTAATTATATTGTGGCCACACTTATATCCGATGATCCAATCCAACCTTTAAACTTTTTTTTCAGAGTCTTACCTCTTAATTCTAAATTTTTCAGTTCTCCGGGCAGTTTGTTAAACACCTTCATAGCAGTAATCTTACTGCTCTTAAATTTTATTCTTTTATTTATCTTTGGCAATAAAAGGTTTTTGTTTCTAGTCTTACTATGAGATTCTGCGTGTTCCTTTCGCATATCTGCATAATAAAGCAACAATGACTCTAATGTAAACATCTGTGAGATATTCAATGGGACAGAATAATTAGTTTGTTTTTTCAAGATTATCCTTAAGATCCTATTTTGCAAATTCTGCAACCGAATCCCAACATTATCATATGCTCCACCCCACGCAATCACTCCATAAGAGCAAATGCTATGGAAAAGAGCATAATAAATCGTTAATAGAGTCCCCGTCGACATAGTTCTTGATAATTTAGCAAATACAAATAGCAGATATTTCGTTCTTTTCACTACATTCTCAACATGCTTATCCCATCTCATATGGCAATCAAACACAATGCCCAAATATTTACAGAATTCAACCCTTTTTACTCTACTGTGAATAATATTAATAGTTACATCACTCGGAATGCTATCACGATACACACCAAAAGTCATGAAGACTGTTTTTGAAATATTCAAAGATAACTGATTTAATGCTAACCATGTGCTTACTGTTTTTAAAAGATCATTCATTTTCTTTTGGGTTTTATCCCAAGTGTCTTCAGTGCTTATAATGGCTGTATCATCCGCATATGACATCACAGACTGCTTTTCCAAAATTTCAAGCATGTCATTTATGTATAAAATAAATAATAGAGGTCCAAGGATTGTTCCTTGTGGGACTCCACATGTAATTTGTTTAGGGGCACTGACAGTACTTGCTATTTTGACAGTCTGTATCCTATTATTTAAATAACTTCTAATTAAGTCATGAGCCATACCTCTAATACCGTAATGATATAGTTTTTTTAAAAGAATTCCATGGTTCACTGTGTCAAAAGCTTTAGCTAAGTCCAAAAATGTTACAATTATTGGAATATTTAAGTCTAAATTATTATAAATTGTATTACTCAAGAAATTTAAAGCATCTTTAGTTCCTTTACCCTTGACAAAACCATATTGGTGTTCTGATATTAATTTGTTTTTCTTAATAAAGTTGTATAAGCGAGAGTGTATGATTTTTTCGAAAATTTTAGCTATATTAGATATTAAAGAGATAGGTCTATAGTTTATTGGATCATGTTTTACACCAGCTTTATAAATGGGTACTACCTCTGCAGTTTTTAATGCGTTTGGCCAAACAGATGTATTAATGCTTAAATTAAAAATATGACTTAAAGGTTCAATAATCTTATCAGCAATACTCTTAATAATTTTTACATGTATTCCATCGACTCCTCCACATTTTTCTTTTAACTGATTTATAATTGCTCGGATTTCATGAGGGTCTGTTAATTTGATATAAATTGAGTTTCTATTCATTTTTGGTAAGTTAAGTGACGCTCCCTGCGGTTTTCCAATATTTTTAGCCAAATTGCTGCCCACATTACAGAAATAAGAATTGAAAAGATTTGCTATTTCTTTTGGGTTTTCAACCTTTACATCATTATCCATAATAAACGATATTTCATTTGGGTTTGTTTTTACATTGGGTCTAATTTTTCGTTGTATATATTTCCATAGTAATTTATTGTTACTACAAACATTTTGAACCATAGCCGATTCATAGTTAAGTTTTGCTCGTTTAATTACTTTATTCAATACCTTAACGTAATTTTTGTAATCAGTCTTAAAGCTTTCCTGTGTTGGGTTTTTTTTCCATAAATTATACAATGTTTCCTTGGTTGAAGCATGATATCATGATACCTCGGGTTATCCATTTTTTCCTTGGCGCATATTTATTACCATTTCTCTTCTTTTTGTGGGTAGCTTTATTTTGGGCTGTTTGTAACATTTCAATGAAATAATTTGTGGCTAGATTAGGATCCTTTATCTGCAGAATGTCATTCCATTGCAGTTTATTTACCTCAGAGATCAATTTTTTATAGTTGATCTCCGAAGTCCAGCCATCTACTTGAGGGCAACAAGCATTAATATTAATTTCCAACACTAACGGATAATGATCAGTAAAAACTTCCATAATTTTATAAGATTTAGTATTTAGCATTTTAGTTTTAACAAACATGTTATCAATGCAAGACCCTATTTCAATGTTATCTTGTGATGGCCTAGTAACGCCATTGAAGAAAGGTACATATTCAAATTGTAATAGTTGACTTAGAAAATCTTGATTTATATAATCCATTTTTAGAATATCAATGTTGAAGTCCCCAATAATGCAATGATTATTTACCTTCTTATTAGATTCAATAAACGACCTAAATTGTTCAATAAATGCACCCTTCTCAATGTCATGACACCTGTACACAGCAGAAACCTTACATACAACACTTTGTGCAAGTCGGATACTTGTACTCAAAATTTTTACCTTACCAAAACTTTCTATTTCCGTATTCTCCACCAACTGATCTTTTATATACAAAACAACTCCATTCGCTCTATTATTTACGCTACTATTATAATAAACATTATAATTACTTAACTTATAATATTGCACACAATCTAAATTCCACGTTTCAGTGCACACAATAATATCAGGTTTGACCTCTAGTCTTTCAATATAAATTTCCAGAGATTCAAAATTCATATTTAGACTTCTCACATTAACATGAATGATAACAAAATTATATTTAATCAATTTATCATTAAGAGATTGTAAATCAGGTAATTCCTCCTCCACTACTTCAATATCTCTCCATTCCTCTTCCAGTTCCATTTGACTAATTATTGAGATAAAACTCCAGGAACGTCTAAGATGTCTTCTATAGGCGTGAAGGCGAAGTAATCTCCATAGTCAATTTTGTTTCTTATAACTCCCAATTGGTAAATCAGTGAAGGACAGTCTTGAGCTGAGGTACAATGCTGTATATTGTAATTAGTTTGGAACTTTTTGTTCGCGAGGTAACAGTTGATGCATTTTTTTTGATTATTCGTACAGGAATTTGTTTCATGTTCTTCTCCACAGTTTCCGCAGATAGTTTTATTTGTACACTGGTTGCTCTTATGATGAAATCCTTGACACTTGAAGCATCTTGTAACAGTAATATCCTCAAACACTCTACACCGATTCCATCCAATGTAAATTTTCTTAACATCCATTAACCTCATGAAAAACCGATGGGGAACATTCCAAGTAGATTGTAAAAGACTTATTCTTTTTGTTCTGGTTTACAAAAGAAACAACAATCTTATCGTCGATTTGAAGCCATCTATTTTGTTGTTTAATACTTGTTTCAATATACTTAATATCATTGTTTCCCGTATACCCAACAACTTTCGCTCTGGGCAGTCTTCTTTCTGGTACAATTGCTTCCAGTTTATTCTTCAATTGCGTATCCATAACCTTCTTTAGACTCTCAATTTCATTTTTTGTTGGGCATTTTACAATTAGGTTACCATTTCTAGTACTTCTAAGACTAGTTATGCCTACTTCCAGTTTCTCAGGTTTGATTTTTTCCAATACGAGTTTTTTTATTTGCTCCGCATCCAGCTGACCTTTTGGTTTTATAATAAGTGTGGAAAGTTGAGTTTTCCGATTTATCGTGGTTTTGTTTTCGTTTTTAGCCATTTCGGCATATGTATTGTTTGAAAATTTTTCTTTTTTTCCAAGTTCTGTCCTTAATTCAACTATTTTATGTTCTAAATTTTCAATTTTATCTATCATTTTCTTTTGGTTATGTTCCAAATTTTCAATTTTATTTAATATATTCATTTTTCACATAGAAACTCGAGGGTAGGAGTACACTTTTGACGTATTTTTTTGTGAGGGTTTGTAAAAATATCCAACTGATTATTTTTTATAAAGTTCCCTAGTATTAAGGAAAAAAAGCAATTTGGCATTATCGCAAAATTTAGATAAAAGTTAACCTCCGGTTTTGTTGGATAGAAATTGGTACCTTAGGTAGCTTTGTTAAAATTATTTGTGAATTAAAGGCCGAGGGTTTAAATTATCCTTAGTATTTAATCAAGAGATGGCGATACGTTAAAAAAGTAGTGGTTAAACATTCCTATAAGTTAAAAAAGATGACATTATTGATGTGGGAAGAAATTCATGTAAATTCTGAATAAAAAGAGACAGATAAATAATCAACAAGTTAGAAAGATTATTGGTTGTAAAGAAGAATACCAAGGCCTATATTTTGTTTTCGTCACGTTAACAACTTTTTTAACATTCAGTTATTTATCTTTCTTTTCGGGTAAATTTTTTGCACGTCATCGATCGTTGTCCTGTATTAACTGTGGGCCAATCTACAAAGACGTGTTTTACGTTGATAACCTGTTATCATTTTTTTAACTTACAGTTAAGTTACTTCATCGAATTATGTATGTTCATTGTTAAATTAATCATATAGGCAAATAAATTGTTCTTATAAAAACAAAAAGAATAAGGAATTAATCTGATAAAAAATGGATTATAATGGTCTTATAAAAAGCGGCAAATAACTCTATAAGGTAAAAAAATATATTAAATCGTTAACGTAGAGCAAAAAGGAATAAGAATATTTCTACGAAATGTAAAAGTAGCACGTCAGTTTTGTACGAATTTGCAACTAAGTATATAGTAAAATGAAAGACGTGCTTACATTTAAATATACACCAGCTGAAAATAGGAAATTACCGATAACTTGGAAGTTTGAACTAACACAAATGTAATAAAATTCGATTATGTTACTAATATTTATTAATTGGACTTAAAATAGAAAATACAAAACAACTAATTATGAACAAAAAAGATAATAAAACCGAAACGGAACAATATACGAAATATTAACCGAAAGCTTATTTAACATAAATAAAGTATTAACAACGAAGCAGTCAGTCCGAACAATTACCTAAACCATACTTACTTAAAAAAATACTCTTATCTATGAAGAAAATATTCGTTTCTAGTTATTTGTACCAATACCTCTATACTTGAAAAGACTAGATTTTTAAGGTAAAATATATCACATCCAACGAATATTTTGCTGCAATAACATTACATACAAGAATTATCAAATAAAATATAAAAAAATCAGTCCTTACGTCTATTTTCCAGATAACTTCCTTTAATAAAGATAATTTGGAACTACTGTTTTCTAATATATAACTAAATACTATCAATGATAATTTGCTCAACTAATAGGTTTTTAAAGCTTAATTAACTGAATACATTGATCTAGTATTTAATATACTAGTCTTCTTCTACATATTACTTGAAATATCAGTTAACAATGCATAGATCTAATTTTTGACAATAAATATGTTTTACTTCTTACTTTCAATGGCTTTTTTATCATCCTTGTTCGACTGATCTCCCTTAACAACCTGCACCATTCTAAGCGTAAGAGCGGCTAAAATAGCATCAATCGGATCCATAAAACCGCGCTGCATCCATTTAGGTATCGTAGTGCGGGCATGCGAGAAACCAAGCTTTTGTAGGATGTAATCGATACCTGAAATAAATCCGAGGTGGTAAATTTAAGCTACAGACTTTCTCAAGTAGTCTATGTTTTAAAGAAAAACTAACATTTTTAACCAAAAGCTGTTAAATTATATAGACAATACGGCGACAGTGCTTTAACGGTCTCAGAGCCGATATTGATGGCAGTGCAACAACAGTTAATTTTCTTGGATTAAAAAAACTGATTAGAATCCAGAAATGTATCATATCTGTCGAGGCTTAATAAAGCATATTATGCTCTAGCTTTTCATTACCTAAATTTACCTCACTTTGTTAGATAAATACAAATATTTATCATCTACTAATTAAACTACAAGAAAAGTATTTCCAGTACTTACCGTACGGCTCGATATATTTGCCAGCAACGCTTAAAAGCCTCACCGTCGGCTCCAAGTGCCAAGTTTTGCAGTTGTAGTTGCGCCAATCTTTCGCAAAAATATCCCCGTCGATGGATCCCTTTTTCGACGGAGTTTCACTGAGCGTGGCTTTCAATTTGTCGTGATCTGAGTTGGAACGTTTATCAAAACCACCAAGCTAGGAAAAAAATGGATCGTTTTTGATTTTGTATCTGGGTCAGAAATAAGATTTATTATTATCAGTAGAATTAAGGATCTTAAAATTGAGTAAGTTTAGAGACAGATATAAGTTAAAAATACCATTAACCATATTATGTGGTTGCATTGAAACACGCTGCTCTGATGCAGCTGGCGGCGACATTGGTGGTTGCCCGGGATAAAAGCATCATTTTTTGCATTTCGGACTGTTAAAATATATCGGTTTTTGTATCGTGTATTACCATACACCTCAAAAACCTTTTCTTTCTTTGCTTTGCAAGCAAAGAAAAGTAGTGTAAAAGAACACATTAATTCGGTTATAAAGAAATGGCAGTGTACACAAAGTATGGCGTTTGTTAACTCAACTTTAGCTGGAATTAGAGATGGTATAATAACACCTATAACTGTCTCCTGAATATGTAACCGACAGCGGGCATAGAGCTTGTACAAGGAACAGAAATGCTGGAGTGGTTGGTGTAAAAGAAATCGGAGAAAATACAATAAACCTAGTGCTACTGTGGCTCCCGAAGGGGAAAAAAAATATAAATATCAATAATGAGTCGTTTTCTTGAAAAATGTCATTTGGAACACCCTCAGCAGTAAAAGTTCTTATAGCTAGCATACTATTACGTCTGGTTCCGAACATTTTTACCTCCGACATCCTTTAAAACTTATACTATAATTGTTTTACTTACTACTCGTTCCTTTTCTTGCAGGTACGATGTTATAACATCATGCAGGAAAAAGAACGCTTCTGCGTCTACGGTGACAAATATGTGATCTTCAAATTCGGTGATAAAGCTGCATTCTACGACCGGTTTTTCATCTAAAAATAAGATATAACAAATAAAACACTGTACAGGATCAGCGTAAAATCAGTTTAACTGAGTTAGTAGACGGGGAGCTTTAAAAATGGGCTTCGCTTGACGTCGACTTACCATTTAAATCCGGTATACTGGAGGTCTGCAAATGCTCGGTTTTTAAGTGAACTTGGAGACCCGGCAAAGCAAAAATAACTTCCCTATTATGGTTGGGGTCTGCCGGCGTGGCTGTGTTTCTACTGGCGCGTTCCATCGAATTGGAACCTTCCGCCTTTTCGCGTTCCAACGAAGGAAATTTATCCACTTCTAATAAGAAAAAAAGAAACAAATTTAAACAGTTCAGAGATTTATTATTGCAACGTTCACTATTGTCATATATAACAGGAATCTTTTTCCGCCACGTGTTTATCCGGTAAAAATATGAAAGAGGATCGGAAGAAAAAAAAATTCCAATTATACTTTTGCTTTGGATCCGTTTTTACCTTTTATGAAGCATAAAATCTTGTACAAAGGGTACTAGTACTGTTTTGCAATACAGCTGTGTTTATTTAATTTTTTCAAAGTAATTTCCTCTATATTCAATACACCTCTCCATCCTCCGAAACCAATCTTTAAATCAGTTCTGCCAAGTTTCACCAGAGAGTAAAGCACACTCGTTGTCCCAAGCCCATAGAAGGTCCTTATAACTGGAAAACCGCCTCCCTTTTAGTTTGATTTTCACATGCGAAACAGTGCAAAGTCGCAGGGAACAAGGTCTGGACTGTAGGGAGGGTGCTCGAGAAGTTTCAGCCCTGTCGTGGTCAAGTATTCGGGGCAAGCTTTGGCGCGGTGAGCTGGAGCATTATCGTGATGGAGGAACCAGGTGTCCATTCTTGACTTTGGCCGCAGGTTCTTCATAGATCCAATGACATTTAGGCAAGCACTGTTCAGTATACCACTTAGCTGTGACTGTCTTCTGTGTGTCCAAAACGACACGTTCCACAATTCCACTCGATTTGAAAAATACAGCTATCATTTTCTTCTTTACAGATCGGGATTTTCTGACAACTACGGGTGTGTCATCATCATCAAAGACCCAAACTTCGTTTTGAGCCTCGGTCGGCACATCGTAATAGTACAGCCAAGTCTCGTCACCTGTCACGATGTTGTTCACATACCGATATTGTCCCTTATCAAACTTTTTTAGCATCTCCCGGCACCAAGTCACACGTCGTGTCATCTGCTCTTCAGTCAGTCGATGCGGCACCCAGAGAGAACAGAGTTTCTTCACATGCAAATGATCATGCAGAATCGAACGAATTGCTAGTGCATTTAGGTCTAAAGTACCCTCTATCTGTTGGTAGGTCACTCGCCTGTCCTCGTCAAGCATTTTCCTCACAGCAGTAACGTTTTCCTCCGTAACTGACGTTCGTGGCCTTCCCGGCCTCTCAGCATCCTCCAAAGTGAAATTTCCCCTTTGGAATTCTCTAACCTGAATATCGTTGTACGATGTGGACAAACATCACCTAGTGCAAAAGTCATTTCTTCTAAGCACTGGTCTATGTTTAAACCACGCCCGAAATTATAACGCAAAACTGCCCTTATCTCATTTCGTGACTACGATGCCATCGCAAGCACTTTACACTCTCACTGCTAATGAATAACTGAGCCCATCGACTTGGCGTGGCGGCTACTATGCACGTATGAATATGTCTCAACATACAGCAACAAGCAGCTTCCTGCGATTCATTGTTGCGTCATATTGCAAAACTTTCCTAGTACCTTTTGTAGTGCAGTTTCAGATTATAGCTTGACATGAAGCAATTCAAAAAATCACGGAAATATTTCGGTTAATATGGAAGTTAAAAAGAAATTTGGCAAATAGCACCCTAGCTACACCTAAATTAAGCACTTTAAGATACATAATATTAGTATACAATTAGTATTAAAATAGCAAAAAAAAAACAAACATAAAGCATTATTTGCAAACATTCTTTCTTCAATTCGTGCTTTACTGAACATAAATTTAGTAGACCGTCCTAATACCTATATAGAATAAAAGATGCAGAAAATATTCTTTTAATAATTCACTGCCTCAGCCGTTACTTGATGGAAATTCATATTTAATGAGAATAAAATACTAAATTTTTAATAAAATTTCCACTTTAATTGATTTTTATGCTTGACACGTGTTTCGCTAAAACATTAGCTTTATCAAAAGTATGGGTATAGAATGAAATAAACATTTTTCGATGGTTTTATATATATTTACAGGTAGGTTATAACAAAAGGATAACAACAAAACTTAATAATTATAGAAATTATCTATTCATCAAGTAAATTCAACAATGAGAAATTTCCGAGGTCCAGTTGGTCATTTAATAGTGTGTTTGTATTCTTTCATTTATGGATCTCGAGGATCTCAAATAAATTTAATTTATGCGATTTGTTCTGAACGTGTAAAATACGGAAATTATTATCAAATACATGATTCTCTTCTATTAAATGCTTGGCATACGTATGTATATTATTTGAGACCCTCCAGATCAATAAAACCGGTCAAGTGCAAGTTGAACTTGCACAATTAGTGTTCCGTACGTTGATTGTTTTTAAAATAAAAATTTTTGTTAGGATGGTATAAAATGATCAGTGACTTCACAAAACACACCCCAAATGAGTTTTTAACAAAGTTTGTTTCCAATCTTTACTGAAAACTGATGACCTTGAGATTTTGTTTCTTTTTATATACCAAATAAATTATTAAAGGTAATGCACTCGTGATAATTTTCGTTCAATCTATACCCCGTGGAGAATATTCCAGAATTCTTTCAAAATTTTTTGATCAGTACTTTTCGAGGTAAGGTAGGGGACAGCGATTTTTCGCTATTTTTTAAAAGTAATACGAAGAAAAGTGTGCGCAAGTATTACATTATATATATATTTTTTACTCGTGTTTTCACAAGCTTTCATTTGACACCACACTCGATGACCTAGTAAAAAATTTTTTTTTTTAACTTCCGATTTCACTCCTCAAAACGAACCCCTTAAGTCAAAATTTATGTTACGGTGGTATAAAATGATCAGTGACTTCACAAAACACATCCCAAATGAGTTTTCAACAAAGTTTGTTTCCAACCTTTACTAAAATCTGATGACCTTGAAATTTTTGTTTTTTTTTTTTATATACCATATAAATTATTAAAGGTAATGCACTCGTGATAATTTTCGTTCAATCTACACCCCGTGGAGAATATTCCAGAATTTTTTCGAAATTTTTTGATAAGTACTTTTTGAGATAAGGCCCGGGACAGCGATTTTTTTCGCGAATTTTTAAAAATAATACAAAGAAAAGTGCGCGCAAGTATAATATTATATATATATTTTTTACTCGTGTTTTCACAAGCTTTCATTTGACACCACACTCGATGACCTAGTAAAAAAATTTTTTTTTCACTTCCGACTTCACCCCCCAAAACTAACCCCTTAAGTCAAAATTTAATTCTCAAAACTACATGGCTCTGATGAGGCCATCAATTCCTATATTATTACCAAATTTCACCTTTCTATGTCAAATAGTTTCGGAGAAAATCGGGTGTGACAGACAGACAGACAGACACCGAAGTGATCTTATAAGTGTTCCGTACGGAACACTAAAAAGAAAGAACGCAAACACACTGTTAGATGAGCAACTGGATCTTTATTTAATGAATAGATAATTTGTATAAATAAAAAGTTTTGTCGTTATCCTTTAGTTACAACCTGCCTGGAAACATTTAACTATAAAAACATCGAAGAAAGTTTATTTCATTCCATACCCATACTTTTGATAAAGCTAATGTTTTAGGGAAACACGTATCAAGTAAACTCCTGGGCAAAATTAACGCAACAATCTGAAAATTAATTTATCGTTTTCTTATGTCAGTTTTAAAGTTTATCGAGTATTTGAATAGTAGGCTATCCATATTTTGTTTCGTTGTTCATGACAGAAATCAAAACAATTCGTTTAGATTTACAGTTTTAAAGAATTTTTTAGAAGATAAACAATTTTCTGTAATAATGCGATAGATTTTCTTTAAAGTAAGCTTATAAATTGTTCCCTTTTTCAAAGTAATACGTTTTTGTGGTAGACTGTTTTATTTTTGACCTCGAAGAATTAGAAAAATGAATCGAACAAGGAATTTAACTGAGCACAAGGTAATGCGAGCCTCAGTTTTATTGGACGAGGGATATTGTCAGAGTTATGTTGCCAATTTGTTAGGCAAACATGGTTTCACAATAAGTCGTATGGTAAGACGCTTGAATGAAGTAGGAACTTACTCTAGAAGGCTAGGGCAAGGGCGAAAACGATGCACTAGCGACCTTTTATAAGACAATATGCTTTAAGAAACAGAACTGTCAATAGTTCTATAATAAGAAACGAACTCGAAGCTGTTCGCAATGTTATAATTTCTTCTAAAACAGTTAGAAGACGGGTAAATGAAGCTGGATTAAACAGTAGGAGACCAGCCACTGCGCCCTTGCTTACTAGAGAGAACAGAGTTGTCAGGTTACGTTTTGCTCGAACTCACGAAAACTGGTCTGTGGATGATTGGAAACAAGTTTTCTTCACAGATGAAACTAGGGTTAGTCTAAAAAATCCAGATGGTCGTGAGCGAGTATGGCGAAGACCAGGAGAGAGGTTTGCTCCTTGCAAGGATTCCATTCGGCGGTGGCTCTGTTATATTCTAAGAAGGCATCTGCTTTGATGCTCCCACAGAGTTAGCTCCTGTCCGTACGAGATCCATGAATGCTGACTACTATCTTGAGAATATTGTAATAGAACATGTGATGCCTTTCGGTCATTTTGTGGGGCCCAATTTCCTGTTTATGCAAGACAACGCTCGACCTCACGTGGCTAGGGAGATACTCGATTATCTTAATCAAGTTGATATACCGATTATGCAACGGCCACCAAAAAGCCCGGATCTGAATCCGATAGAACATGTATGGGATCACCTTAAGAAAAACGTGAAACATCATATACCTGCACCTAGAAACCTGAGGGAACTTGAAAATGCAGTTATCACGGAATGGGAGCAAATTCCTCAAGATTTTATCCAAAATTTTATTAGAAGCGCATGCCTAGGCGCATAAACGCTGTCATCCGAAGTAGAGGATGCAACATACGCTACTAGTGTCCCAGTTACACCATTAATTTTGCTACTAGTGTCCCAGTTTATTTTTTTCATTATTACATAATTTCAACGATTTTGTTATTAGGTCTTAAGAATAATTTTAATTTGAATCTTATAGAGAAATTTGGTAGCTAATTCACTTTTAAAGTATCCGAATAAGTTTTTTCTTTTTTTAGTGTAACCAATGTTCATAAAAAATTATTAAAATTAATTCATTATAGAGATTTATATGATTTAATATATTATTGTGTTAATTTTGTCCAGGAGTGTACAAACTATTACTAACAATTTAATATCCTTTCGCCTCAGACAAAATAGAGCTACTGAGATTTAAATTACCGGCAACTGCTTTTAATCATCACGAGAAGGGCTGCCTCGAATTGATGTTGCCAGATTTTGCCTAAATTACGCAGAAATATAAATTCGAAACTTTGCCACGTAAATGGAGACAAAATTCGTCAAATCCTAGTTAAACGTTCCATCAAAAACGGCACAATCACAACACTCTTTAAACTACTGTTCAGGAAATAGTTTTGCTAATCATAATTTGATTATTTTCGGGTGTGTTGACATCGTTTTATGACGTCAGCATTAAAAAATTGGAGTTATGATGCCAATATTAGAAAAAAAAATGATATCTTACCATCAATTTGGCTGTTAGCGAAAGCATAATGGAACCACTCCTGTAAAGTTTTAAACTGAGGGGGGAAAATGACGGTCCGTGTTACTTTGCACACCGTTGCCATTGATAAATGTCGCAGCGAGTGTAATCCGAGACTGCATATCAAAGTTTGAACGACGTGTACGTCTTGAGCTGATGCAGGTTCTTGAAAATAACAAAAAAATTTATGTAAAGGTTTCTATCTCGTAAGGAATAAAGAAAATCAATCTCTCAATAATTTTTTCTTTTAAGAGTTGCTAGTGGAAAGAAAATGTAACTAATATGAGTATTTACCAGTAGCTGATGGGATTTCTTGACTCTCCGTATTGAAATTGATACAGGGCTCTCTCAAGCTAAACAACGCCCACGATTTACTTTTGAAATTGATGCCATGGAAACAAGCCAGTGAGACGTTATTACCGTGTAGCTCCATTGTACCACCTAAAATTGTTTTTAAATATTACGAAAATATATACGGCTTACTTATGAATCGATTTCAACAATCAAGAATTTATTGAATACGATGCAAATGAAATAAAAACCCACATCATTCATTACCATACGCATTCGCTATTTTATTCATTTTGACGGTGTATATTATAATACTTAGCAAAATCAAGGATTGTGGTGTCAGAGGGAATGCCTACAAGACAGATGATGGTTAAGTGGAATAATAATTGCTCGCCAAGCTTGCCAGTCGTAACAGTAGTAGTATCTTGGGGCCAATCCCCCTTATTATATATGTCAACAACTTTCCACTATATCACAATAACATTAAAGTCATACAATATGCTGATGATACAACCCTATACATGGCAGAAAATAATATTGAAATATCACAAAACATAATTAGGCAGTTCCTGATTTAACTCACTCACTAAGTTTCAATCCTGAACAACTAATATATTAGATTTTTCTTTTAAAAGAGACACAAAAAATGATTCAGTGAAGTTTCTGGGAATCCATATGGACTGAATTTTCAGTGCTAGTGAATCAGCCGAGGCACAGCAAACCGGTATTTTCTCAAGGTTCTTCAGGAATGTGTTCTTAATTCCTCCTAAAACTCCGATGACTAGGACCATCATTGATACTGAATGTCGAGGGACCAAAGTTCGTAGTTTAAATCTTCGTACTTAGAGCGTTTTCCTCCTCTTTGATTGCTACATTTATTTCTGCAGGTACAGAAAACGCAATTGCACAAATTTTCTTTGCTGTTTTATCGAGAAGTACTATGTATCCGGTTTGTTGGCTTGCAAACGCCTTGTGGTAGAAAAGGTAAGGTTCCAGTAAATGCGACACCTGTCATTTTCTACAACCGACTTGATCTCTCGCCGAAGCTATGACGGTCTGGGAACGTCATCAGTACCGTACGAATGTCTAAAATAGTATAGGATACGCAACGCTGCATCATGACGCTGAATGTGAAGTGACATAGCGTGAATAGGACACGCTGAAAGTAAATATCTCTGTGATTCTGGTTCTTTATTGCATGCCTTGCCCATAAGTCGGTTATTTCGGTAAATCGACTACCATATTTACGAATATTATTATTATTATTATGGCAAGAGGAAGAGCAGAAGGTGAAGACGGCATACTTGTCGAAATGTTGCATCAGGGCATATTATGAATCCTAGATATAATGTATAATAAGTGTCTCGAAATGTGCGATGTACCTCGAGACTGGGATAATGCTGTGGTGGTCCTGCTCTTCAAAAAAGGAGATAAGTCTAAATTAACCAACTATAGACCAATCAGCCTATTAGCCGTAATGTACAAGTTATTTATGAAAATAATAACTCACAAAGAAATTGGACACTTACCAACCCAGAGAACAAGCCGGATTTAGAAAAGGCTTAGTACACTGGACCACCTTTAGTAGAAAAATCAAACGAGTATAATTTAAAGATTTGGGTGGCCTTTGTGGATTACGAGAAAGCGTACGACTCCCTTGAAATCTGGGCAACGTTAAATAGTCTAAATAACTGTAGAATTGAGAGCAGATACTCGTAGATTATTCAATATATATATATATATATATATATATATATATATATATATATATATATATAGTTGTGGTCAAAATAATAGCAGTGGTTCAATAAAAATAACTAAAACTGTTGAAAGGTAACTGCAAAATTCCATTAAGGCAAAAAATATTTTATCGTTTAAAAACTTATCAACTGTACTGAGGTTTCAACAAAAAATATGTATAGAAAAATAAATATAAACAAAGTATTTACTTTTTTTGTAGCAGGAACTGAATTTTGCTTGGTCAAAATAATAGCAGTATTTGCTTAACACTGGCGTGTTTCAAACCTTTGGTTTTTGCTCCTTGTATTCGGTTAAATTGTCAAATTTAGAATAGTTTTGTGTCAGATCCATCAGCACTTTTCTGTTTTCAATACAACTATGGGAAGGAAGAAGCACTGTTCTCAAGAAAAACGTGAATTGATAAGAAAATTGCGTCGTGATGGAAAAATCTTATATGCAGATTCAAAATATTTTGGGATGCTCAGCTAAAATGGTAGCAAACGCTTTAAGATGGCAACCTACACCTGAAACTCGCGGTCGTAAACCCAAAACTACATCCAGACAGGACACACTTATAGTTCGAGCTTCAAAAGCAAACCCATTTGCTTCGTCAACACAACCTCAGGAGATTGTGGGAGTGGATGTAGCTCCTAGGACGATACGACGACGACTTAAAGAAGCAAAGTTACCAGCAAGAAGTCCGCGTAAGACACAGAAAGAGGCGATTAGAGTTCGCGAAGGAACATACTGAATGGCCTCTATTTAAATGGCGTAATATACTGTGCTCCGACGAAAGCAAAATTGTATTATTTGGAAATGTAGGCCGCAGAACATACGTTAGACGCCCTTTAGGAGCCGCATATCAGCCTCAGTACACTATTAAGACAGTTAAACTTGGAGGTTCAAAAATAATGGTATGGGCATGTTTCTCCTACTTCGGAGTAGGGCCTATATTTTGGATTAAAAACATAATGACCGCCAGTGTTTATGTTGAAATTTTACAGGACGTTATGTTGCCCTATGCAGAATATGAAATGTCACTTAAAAGGGTTTTGACAATGACCCAAAACATAGCAGTCGATTATGTAAACAATTTTTAGAAAAGAAAAAAAATAATGTCTTAAATTGGCCAGCTCAAAGCCCAGATCTGAACCCGATAGAAAATCTGTGGGGCGATATTAAAGATAGCGTAGCACGTGAAAAACGTAAGAATCAAGACGAGCTCTGGGCTGTAATCAGAGATTCTTGGAAAAATATTCCTGTTTTTAGATGTCAAGATTTGGTTGGCAACGTTGTGAAGCTGTCATAACCAATAAAGGATTTACAATTAAGTATTAGATGTGTCTGATGCTCATAAAAGAAAAATACTGTTAATTAGTTGTACAGCTTTTTTTAACAGTAATTTTAGTAAAACACTGCTATTATTTTGTCCACCATAATTTTTATAAATTTGCCACGGCTCTAAAAAAACATGATTCTTCTTTCTGTGACACATTGCGATCGCGGGCCTTATTGATACGTCCCGGGGGCCGGATGCGACCCGTGGGCCGTATCTTTGACATCCCTGCTCTAGAAGATCTTTTCAAACAACTTCCGTAGACAAGTAAGGGTATAAATATAGGAGGAGGGCAACTCAATCATTTGCGATTCGCGGATGATACTGTGCTTATATCTACCAACAAAGAAGAATTGGAGTTTCGTCGGAAGATAAACACCGCCAAAATCATGTTCATGACAAATGACGGCTCTGATAAGGAAGCAGTATTGAACATTGAAAGCACGAAAATCGCAAGAACGGATTCATACGTATATCTTGGACAAAAAATAGTAATATCCAAAAAAAACTTGAAACTGGATTTATTAAGGAGAATACCATAGGCTTGGTCGGCGTTTGGCAGATTGCGAAACATCTTCCTTTCCAATGTCCCAAATACACTAAAAGCGAACACATTTGATCAAATTATAAATCGCCTACAAGTAGCCAAACGAGCGATGGAAAGGAGGATCTTGAGAATATCGTTGAGGGATAGGCTGAATAATGAAGAAATTTGAGGAAGGTCCAAGATAACTGCAGCTGAAAGGGTAAGCAGACTGAAGTGGAGATAGGCGGATCATATCGCAAGACTCTCTGATAATCGATGGACCCATAAAGTAATGAACCTAACCTGGAATGAGGAGTAGAGGACGCCTGCAAACCCGATGATCCGACATCAAAAGACTAGTGATTTTTAGTAAAATTTCCACTTTTATTGATTTTTATGGTTGAGACGCGTTTCGCTAAAACATCAGCTTTATCAAAAGTATGGGTATAGAATGAAATAAACATTTTTCAATGTTTTTATAAGTAAATATTTACAGGTAGGTTGTGACTAAAAAAAACCAAGAAAACTTAATAATTATACAAATTATCAATTCATAAATAAATTCAACAATGGGGAATTTCTGAGGTCCAGTTGGTCATCTATCAGAGTGTTTGTATTCTTTCTTTTATTGATCTCGATGCTCAAAAATAAATTTAATTTATGCGATTTGTTTTGAACATGTAAAATATGAAAATTATTATCAAATACATGATTCTCGTCTATTAAATGTTTAGCATATATGTTTAGCATATATATATATATATATATATATATATATATATATATATATATATATATATATATATATATATATACATGTATATATATATATATATATATATATATATATATATATATATATATACATGTATGTATATATATATATATATATATATATATATATATATATATATATATATATATATATATATGCGGATATATATGTATATATATATATATATATATATATATATATATATATATATATATATATATATATATATGTGTATATATATGTATATATATATATATATATATATATATATATATATATATATATATATATATATATATATATATATATATATATATATATATATATATATACTTTTTAAAAAACTTTTATTATGTTCTGAAATTCTTTGTTCGAATGTTCTCCCTGTTTGTCCCGTGTAGAGTTTATTACAAGAACCACAATTAAGTTGGTAAACACCAGATTTATGGTTTTTCAAGGCTTCATATTTATTGTTTTTGATATGTTTGTTTAAGTTATTATTTGTACTGTATGTGATTGTCAAGTTCTGTTTTCTTGGATATTTAGCGATTTTTTCAGTTGTAGGGCTTATACAGGTTAATGTTTATTTTATGAATAGATAATTTGTATGATTATTAGGTTTTGTTGTTATTCTTTAGCTACAACCTACCTAAATATTTACTTATAAAACCATCGAAAATTTTTTATTTCATTCCAAACGCATATTTTGGCTGAAGCTAATGTTTTAGCGAAACACGTGTCAAGTATAAAAATCAATATACGTGATGTGTTTTATTCTGTCGCTGTGGAACCGCTGGAGCGAACAATTTCCATCAAGTAACGGTCGAGTCAGTTAATTAGGAGAATAATATTAGGGGATAGTTTTTTTGCTAAGTAAAATTTTTCAAAAGAAACTTACTCTTTTGTGGAGTGACTCGTGGCGGTCTGCCGGACGAAAATCCGCTGAATGCGCGTTTACTACTGTTGAACTGCTGCGAGAAGAATTCCTCCAATTTGTTGAACATTTTCAACAGGTCCGCGGTAGTCGATTTGGAAATCATCATTTGAAGTTGGTCCCAACTTAAAACGCCGTGTACGAATATACTTGCAGGCCTAAAAAAAATAATATATTTTGAGGATTTATGAAAAAATATACAATGTGTCTTAATGCCTGCGCTATTACCAATGACTGTTCAAAAGCTCAAAAGATATTTTTGTTCAGTTCTGAGGGCCCAATTGTCTCTTGCTTTACAGTGTCCAACTAAGAACTCCGTAACTGAAGTTTTAGAAACACAAATTGGGTCGCGTGCTTCACAAAAAGGAACGACGACCCTCATTCTCTTGCTACACATACTCGCGTCTGATTCTTTTCAATCCCTGCTAGGTTGATTTTTAGCGGCTGTATCACCCAATTATTTTGAGCGTCGAATCTGTGTTCAAGCCTGATACGTATGAAAAACCCAGCACCTGTGTGCTTGGTTCTATGCAGGTTGTATATTGAATTATTATTATTATGTAATATGCAACTTAAATTTCTTTAAAAAATCGCGTTAAAAACGGCTACACATTGTCGGGTATAACCGGTTTCTGTCGGATCGAAGATTTTCGAACTAACGACAAAAAACACTGCCATCATATGTCCGCCCAATGTACGACGATTTTATGGAGATTCTTCGAGTAGGACTCACCGCTCACTATGCCTGACTTTCCCAACTAGGCGGTGGAATTTCGCCCCACAATTTGTCCAATACCAATCACATACTCGCCTTTTGGGACCCGACGAATCAAAAACATGTTTTCGCTCGGCAAACTGTGTCGCCAAACTCTATACAATTTACTACAAAATACCTGTATACTATCCTTCTAACTCAAAACAAAGCTAAAACTTGACTATCAATGGTAATTTCTCTCATACTTGGGAGACAAAGCTAGCTATTCACCTGATTAGGAACCCGGAACGTACCAGAAACTGGCCAGATTGTTCTGCTTTATTTAAGTAAATCAACAACAGGACAAACTTAATTTGAGACTAATAGTGGCTATAAAATGATTTTACAATACGAACCTTCTGGTCGGCATAAACGACTCTCTTGCAGTAGGTCTGTTCAGCTTCCACTCGTCTCTCAAATTCACGTTCAAATCGCTAACTCTACACATCAAAACGGATGTTGCCATGTAGTCTAATCTCAATTCCAACGCTCTTAATTTCAGTCCAAGTGTATGATCCGGTTCCACGTCGGGTTCTTCTCTTATATGAACTAAACAAAGAAAAGAAAAAACATATCTGAATAACAAACTGCGGCCCCTAGGAGACTCATAAACTCATATACTCATTTTGTTTGTTTTTTTTATCACGGTTTCCAATTCAATTTATTCTCTAAACTTACCGTACGTATCTATATTGGCAATTTCTATATTTCCACCCACTATACCGCCTTTGGCGTCTAAACTGGACCCGCCTAATCCGAAGGCGATGTAGAGATTTTTATGGCCGGTAGAACCGATACTAAGTCGGCCGTCGCTTCTAAAGTCTTTGGTCATCCACCTGTAACATTACGAATGTTTCAATTTACTTAAAAAAGTTATTTGATGAATGATTTAAGGGAACACTACACTTTCTCGGGTTAGAAAAAACGACTTTTTAGAAAGTATTTTATTGGAAAGTATTATATTTTGATAATATTCTCTGAAAATTTCAAATACTTTCGAAGTTATAGACGATTATAGCGCCAAATGTAAAGAGGGCCGAATCGACCGCGCGGCGTGCCAACTTACCTTTCGGCAGTTGACAAAGGTTTTTGCTCTACCTGCGCCGAATATCTGCTGCTACTTTCATGATTCTAAGAAAGATAAGAGCAGGTAAAAGGAGAGCTTACTATAATGGGTACAATATCTTTTCAGTTTGAGGTAAAACTGTAGCTCCAAAGCAAACGGTACGCTGGCCTGCTCTGTTCGAAAATATCGCTAGCAAGGCTAACATCACTCAGTAAACGTCTTGGCTAATATTGTGCAAAATGGATAAAAAATACGGGAAATTTAGTTCGAAGCGTGCAGACCACGCAAAAGACAGTTTTATGGTAATCGATTTTCAGATAAAAGTAATTCTAATTTTGCCGGTACATCTGCAGAAAAAATTGTAAAAACTTCTGATTTGAGTCCAAGCACTGATCCGATTTTTAGTTATTGTATAGTACAATTTTTGGTTTTTACAAGTAAAAAGTTTGTAATGGAGACGTAAAATTTTTCAAACGAGACCAAAGAGGAGTAGAGTTTAAGTTTTGTGTTGTGTGTGAATGCGGCGATACACTCATTGACTCTAGCCCCAAAATTGAGAAATCATATGAAATTAATAGACGTTTCATTTTTGTAATGAGATTACTTGGCTGTGGAATGGAACAATTTTTGCATCCTGATGGATTTAGGCCGCTCCCTGATTTGTCAGTGCGGTATCGTTTTTCTCGGTGTGCTCAGTACCGATTCGGTAACGAAAGCATGCCTTATATTTCAATGAAACCCACCTGACTTACTCCGCGCCTGCGCATCCCACGTAAGTCAAGCACACCGTGAAAAACGATACCGATGAATCAGGGAGCGGCCTTAGAAACGGGCTTTTATGAAACAACTTATTATAAAAACCTCACCGATGCCACCAGAGAGGCCAGAATCGCACGGAGACACGAAAGAACCCTTGAGAACGCGGCGTATGAGGAGTCGGAAGGAATTTTGTATACAACAGGCATAGCTGATTGAACGTAAGTAGATTTTGTATGTGAAAATTCGTTTGTCACGTCACGGTGGCTTGATAACTTAAAAAACCATTTAACCGATCGGTCTGGAATTTTAATATGTTCTTCTATACAACAATAGCTCCAGTGTAAACTAGAATAAAAAAAAAATGGTTAATTTTTTTCCTCAATTTTTAATGTTTTTTTTTTACGAAAAAAAAAATGCTATTTTTGAAACCACCAACTTTGGAGGTGCGCCATTTTGTGAATTTTTGCTCAAATAAAATACTGGGGCCATACTTTTTATAAGGAGATATATATATATATATATATATATATATATATATATATATATATATATATATATATATATATATATATATATATATATATATGTCTACTATAGAGACAAAATACAACCTGCCCGAATACATCAGTCTATCAAAACACTGCCTCGCTAATACGTACTTCGTCTATTCAGGCCAAAGATACAAACAAATAGAAGGTGCCCCGATGGGCTCCCCATTGTCACCAGCACTAGCTAATCTATACATGGAGCATTTCAAAACACTAGCTCTAGAAACTGCTCCACATAAACCGAAAACATGGCTACGATACGTAGATGACACTTTTGTGGTATGGCAACACGGTGAAGACAACTTAAACACGTTCCTGGAACACCTTAACAATATATATCCAAACATTAAATTTACAATGGAAAGGGAAGTAGCAGAACAACTACCATTCCTAGATGTCTTGCTTCAAAGAAAATTAGATGCTTCTTTGTCTCACTCAGTATATAGAAAACCGACACGTACAAACAGATACTTAAATGCCAGCTCACATCATCAGCCAGCCCAACTCTTCTCCGTTGCCAAATCCTTAGCTCACCGATTAGAAACCCTATCAGACAAGGAACATTTGCAACAAGAAACCAAGCTCCTTCGAAACGTTTTACTTTCAAATGGATACAGCCAAAACATGATCCGGCGGGCCCTAAATAAACAACACAAACCGGAAAGAAAGACATATACTACAAAAGCATTTCTCCCATATATAAAAGGCATTACAGACAAAATAGGAAGACTTCTAGGAAAACACCAAATTGAGACGATTTACAAAACGAATCAAAAAATTAAATATATTCTACCTACACCAAAAGACATTATAGCCTTAGAAGACCAAAGTGTATACGAAATTTCGTGTCAGGACTGCGGTCTTTCATACATAGGCCAAACAAATAGGAAAGAAGAGACGAGCACAAAAACGCCGTAAAACAAAAATCCACCACCTCTTCTCTAGCACAACATGCAGACAATAGCGGCCTCAAAATCGATTTTGACAAAACCAGAACCCTACAAAAAGTAATAACCTATCCACTAGGGTAATCAAAGAAGCCATAGAAATAGAAAAGAGGCCCAACAACTTAAATAATCGGGATGATAGCCAACGTTTACCGAACTCTTGGAAATATATTCTATCCTAGTACCAAGTCCAACCAAGAGAAACAATAATTCAACCATATGTTACTTCACCAACACAAACATTACAAAGAACTACAGGACCGACAACGCGCAGCCAAAGCCGAGCCTCTATTGACCAGATCCGTCCGACCAATAGAGCCACGCCCCTAGCACATAAAACCGGCGCCTTCGGAGCCAGTCTCGACATTCAACGCCAAGACACCGACCAGTGATCAACGCTTTGAAAAAGATGGATGAGATTCCATCGAAACGTCAGCGAAACCGTTCATCAAGGGACTTTAAGCTAACACGAGATACCCGAAAAAACCACTGCTATATATATATATATATATATATATATATATATATATATATATATATATATATATATATATATATACATATATATATTTCAGACGTTCCAGTGAGCCGCAATCGTGCTCGCCATCAAATCAAAATTTCCAAAATGGCTTCCATGAGGCTGCCAAAAAACCCCTATAAAAAATCATTTCAAAAATGTAAATTTTTTTTTCTTGTATTCAAAGATTTAAAATATATGTCAGAAAAATTACGGACTCAATAAATGTTGATTTGTTTGATATTTGTAGGACCTGAATTTACGTTTTCTTAAAATGTGGCGAGCAGTTTCACGATTTACACCGGTTTGTTCTACAACATGTCTTATAGAAAGTGTAGGATCTACCTACCAATGTATTGGCCATTATACATTGATTTCTGACTCTACGTCACCAATAAATACATCAGCAGGTTCAATCGGTTGCCTTCTAAACTGTTGCTTTACCTTTAAAAAATAATTGTTGGGTGGGTGCCTCCTATCGGGACATCTTGCCATGTACAACTCGGCGGCTTGTCGGCTATTCTTGCTGCACTCTCCATAAATTAATAATATGTCTACTTTTTCATCCGTTGAATACATTTTTGTTAACGAAAAATTATTTTTGACGTAAAGTAAACAATAATAATGGCCATTTTGGTAACATGCAGCAACCATGACTTTCGGTTCGTCTGTTTTATCACAGCCTACTAAGTCCGTAATGGAACTTGTTGAAATCACATTATTGCATAAAAAAACAGTTTATTTTCTGAAAATAATATTAAATCCAATTGGCGTTAAATAGTTCTGTTAGATGTTCCTACCTTAATTTCAGTGATATTGATCATTATTTAAAGAGAAAATTCTGTAACTGTAAATCATAAAAATTATTAAAATTTTCGATCGAGAAAGTGTAATATTCCCTTTAATCAATCACAAAGCGTGCTACACCTTATCCCGAGGAAACTAGAAAATGACCGAATTGATGACAATAAAATATCACTTGTGAACTCTGAGTGATTCTTTATCTAAAAAAAAACCTTCACGTTGAGCCCTAAAAAAGATTGTAAGAAAATCGAAACGTCCATGCTATGAAAATATAATTTTTCCTCGAACTTTACATGTAACTTACGCAACGTTTCCCATAACATTCCCCATATTCATATGAACGTTCAACTTCTTGAAATTGACCGCAAACAATACCAGGGTTTCCCAGGCTGTCAAATTCTTCACTTCTGATGGACTTGGCGTGTCGTCTTGGGTGACCGAGTCGCCACTGAAAGCTTTACCTAAATAGAAAAATGCAAGCTTACTAAAATCACTATAATGATTACTATAATACACTACTCTGACCTATTTCACGCATTTTCATATGTTTCTGAGATATGTGATCGTCGTGGCGATTTCTAGAGTTGCCAAGAAGAGGTGTAGTAGACGATCTGCAACATAATTAACGTTTTATATTTGGTGTCAAATTACGAGGCATATCCGAGGTCATAAAAAAAATATATTCGTTAGAAAAAGTTTTTAATGACGCTTTAGTTTCCGACAAACCTACTTCACTTTTCCACATAATCGCCGTTCACTTCTAAGCACTTTTCGTAACGCTACACAAGCTTCTTTAATCCCTCTGCATAGAAGTTCTACGCGTGGGAATTGAACCAGTTGACAACGGCGGCTTTGAGTTCCACGACGACTTTAAACCATTGTCCACCAAGCCACTGTTTCAAGTGCAACTGTCGATCAGACAGCGCAATTTTTGGTCCACTTGTTGAACGATTTCATCGGGCTAGATACTGGGCCTGCCACTCCGCTTTCCACCATGCACATTTGTGTGGTCATTTTTGAAGTCTCGGCACCATTGTCTAACTTTTACTTCACTCATTACTGTAGGTCCATAAACTAGACACAACTCCTGATAAATTTTGTGCAGCTGATGATCCTTTTAAACATAAAACTGGAATCACAGCACTTACTTCTCAACTGGCGGGAGTAACATTTTCCGCGGACATTGTTGTCTGCATTCACCGACAGGCAAACGACCACTCAATCAAAACAATAACTTCAGTGACTTCGGAAACAATCAATAGATGGCGCTGCATGTGTACAACTTTGCTCAAACCCGCGAATATTTAAATATAAGCAAATGACCCTTACTTTTGGAATACGCCTCGTATTAAAAGAAAAATTATAAACTCTTGAAAATCGTACACTGTTTGATGCAGTTACGCATTTATCATTTTATTTTTTTTAACTGAATGACTAATATAAATGGTTCAGAAAATTCAAGAAGATAATGTTCTGCGGGACACATTTTTTTGCAAAATTCGATTTTATTCATCAATATAGCCTTCTTCAATATGGATACAATCAGTTCAACGCTTTTCTAACATTTCTATACCTTTCTTGTAGAAGGATTTGTCTTTGCCTTCAAAATAGACCTCAGTTTCGACGATAACTTCTTCATTGTAGCCAAATCTCTTTCTCGCGAGCATTTTTTTGAGGTTTGCGAATAAATAAGTCGCTGGGGGCCAAATTTGAAGAATACGGTGGATGAGGAAGCAGCCGACTGTTGGGTTTTTAGTCGTTTCGGGCGGCTTTCACCGGCTGCTGTCCACTCAGCTGACTGCCGATTTGATTCCGGTGTGTAGTGGTGGATCTATGTTTCATCCATTGTCACATATCGCATGAAAAAATCTCTTTTATTGCGCTTAAACAGGTCTAAACAGCGCTCAGAATCATCAACATGTTGTTGTTTTTGGTCCACTGTGAGCAAACGCGGTACCCATTTCGAACAGAGCTTTCTCATGCCCAAATGTTCATGCAAAATATGACCAACACATTTTTTTGATATCTTTAGGGTATCAGCTATCTCACGCAATTTCACTTCACGGTCATCCAAAACAATTTTCTTCTTTTTTTTATGGGTTCCGGTGTAAACACCTCAATTGGGAGTCCAGAGCGTTCAGCATCATTTGTATCTGTACGACCGCATTTAAATTCAGCATACCAGTAAATGACGAGTGCTTTTCCAGGGGCAGAGTCCCCGTAATACTTACTTTACTTGAACGGTATTTTTTTCTGTGTTTAATAAACACAAGAAATTCGATTTTTTCCATGGTTTTGAAAATATGAAAAGTAGCGTCACTAAAACCACTGTAACTTGTAAATTAATCGTTGAAATGTCATGAAATTTTATCTCATCATATGGATTTTTTGAAAAGAGCTACATCTATGTGTCAGACCAAAAAGTTTTCAGCCTACGTGTTAATTTATTGGAACGAAAAGCATCACGACAATACACGGTTCGTTCTTCGTTCTTGAGCTTTCTAGGCTTTAATAACGCAACTATAGTTTTTTAGCTTTGAAAAATAAGTTGTTGCCTCTCCAGGGGCGCTCCTTGCTTAAATTTGAAGAACAACCTATAATAAATCCAAAATTAAACGAAAAACAAAATGGTAAATGTGTCATTGCATCAGGACTTTAAATGATTAAATTCTACCATAGACCCACTCACCTGTCATGTTTACTTGACGTTCCCGGAGATGTTTTCTGCGTAATAACTTCATCCTCTTCGCTATAGGTGGCCGACATACTTAAATCGCCCAAAAACATTCGCCGGACGATCGATCTCCGATACCAGGCCTTCGGAAATGCCAATATTTCAGTGAGACGTCGCATGTCGTATTTGAAAGAGGCCGAGCCAATGTCGATGATAGCTGTGATGATTTTACAAAAAAAATTCATAATTTTATTACAAATTAGTCAAAGAGACGGTGAGAGTATTTTAAGCATGATTCTTTAGCACTTGAGAGCCTTATTATTATTTTATTTGTTTAAAATCGGTCATAAACCTCAAAAAACTGTCCATATCTCTTAGATTTAATATAATATGGGTGAGGAGGTACATAGCCAAGCAAACAGACCAGAGGATCATTTCTGCCACCTCAAATAACGCCTGGGTAATGTCAACCAAAGAAACCTATAGTTTAACGTGGGATAAAAACCACATGATCGGCAAATGGTATTCCCTCAGTCCGCTATTTTATGGTCTTGTTCTTTTAACAAACCCGATAACCACGAACCTCAATGGGCTGCCAAACCTTTAATATCTTTAAGAACGGCTCCGTGACATTGTGGCGAATTATGCTGGTTTAGCGAAGGCGTTCGAACCTTCCAGCGCGCTTACAGGCGTGCGTCTCATTCAAGAGAGCCTTATCTACTTCGTGAGCCTTCCGTCTCAAGTGATTATGCCCCAACAGCATCCATCGGCAGCTTTTCTGTCTGGAGTAGGCACCCAGTAGTGAAAAGCCGACTCCAGGTATCTGCCTCATCCATGCGGAGGGGTGGTGCCTTCATCGTTCGGTTTCTCACAGTTCGAACAGCGTATGTTGGCCAGTTTTTCCGTCGGAATTGGCACTCGGCCCTCGAAGACTATCTTCAAATACTTGCCCTACCCCTGAAAGATAGTACCTTCATCGTCAGCCCTTTATGGTTCAAGCGGCCTACCACCAACAACTCACTGCCTTTTTTACAGCGTGCCGGCTTTTTGAGAATTTGCCGTTGTATGCTAGCAAGCAGCATGTTGTAGAATGTGGCCGACCCAATAAAAGTGAACTAACCTGCCGAGGATCGAACTCGAGATTATGAGTACGGCAAACCCGAACTATATCACAAAGCCAAACCGCCATATCGCTTAAAGCTCAAAAAAACTGCCACTATCTCTTAGATCTGAGTTTGAATTGCATTTTTTCTTATTAAATGTAATAAAAATCAGCGAAATTTTAAAAAAGTAGTGTCCTTACTTGAAAACCTAATAACTGCCCTGCTTTGATCGGAACCTTTCTGTCCTTTATTCGATTCCTGTTTAAAGTTCAACATCCTCGAACGAGATAAATGGAATTTTACGAATTCTACGTTCACCGACAGAGAATCCTTTCTTTCACTAAAACCAAAGAAAATACGAAATACCGTCAACTTTATTTGCCAGCTAAAAACCATCTCAAACCTTATAAAAACCCATCACTTACCTATCCGATAAAGGCGACCACTGTGCTTCTTTTAGAGCCGATTTCTTGCCACCATACGGATGAAATATATAAACAGAAAAATCTGACAGACATCCTGTCACGCTGAGTCCCCCTACAGCCGTCGCGGCAGTGTTTGGAGCGCCATCGCCAAACTCGCTAAAAATTACAATTTAATTAGTAATAGCAATAGACAAAATCGAATATATTAATAAAACGTTAGATTTTAGAAAGTACGAAATTTTAAATAAAGATCCAACAAATATTTTTCAAAAAGAAATAAAACAACACATTGAACAGGCTAAAGGTATCATTCACGATAAAGATAAATTTAAATTGATAAATATGAATCCCCAAATCCCACAACTTTATTCACTCATAAAACTACACAAACTTGACCACCCAATCAGACCAGTTGTATCCTATATGTCTGCTCCAGCATATAAGACGTTATCCTTTTTAATTGATTTAATCAAATAACATACCAAATTTGAACCTAAATACATTATCAAAAACTCATACGAACTCGTGGATAAAGTTAAGAATATAACAATACCAGATAATTCTAAATTAGTTTCTTTCGATGTCAAAAACTTATTTCCAAGTGTTCCCCCAGACGAAACAATAATTTTAATAGAGAACCTATTAACAAAAAACAAAATAAATGAAGTTATAAAAATGGACATAATTAATTTATTGAGAATTTGCCAAAGACAAAATTATTTTTCATTTGACAAAAAATTCTACAATAGTAAGGAAGGGTTAATTATGGGGAGTCCATTAAGTTCATTACTTGCCGAAATTTTCATGGACAGTATTGAAACGATGATATTTAACAACCATAATAATAATAATAATAATTGTCTATTACTGGTATCGATATGTAGACGATATAATTGTATGCTTTACAGGTACAGACAGACAATTAACTCACTTTTTACAGTACATTAATTCTTTACATAGAAATATCAGTTTTACAATAGAAGAAGAAGTCGAAGGGAAAATCAACTTCCTAGACTTAACATGAAAAAACATGAATTTGCAATATATCACAAACCTTGTCATACAGATACCACAATTGACAATAGTTCTCACCACCCTAACCATCATAAACTCGCGGCTTATCATAGTTTTATACATAGGCTAACTAAAATCCCCTGATCAGAGGACAATTTTACTAAAGAACCGTTAACAACGGTTATTCAGTTACTTTAATCGATAACATCGTTAGCAAAAAACTTAGAAACAAGGCAATCTTAGAAATATACCCACGTTTTAAGGACAGAAAAACCACATTTAAATGCTTAACCTATTTCGGCAAACAACAGAAAAACTCGGAAAATTTTTAAATCAAAAAAATATCAACATAGCTTACAAGACTAACAATACTAAAGGGAAATATCTCAAAAACTACAAACCACAAATCAATAAAGACAATAAATCAAGGGTTTATCAATTAACATGTGGGTCATGTCCTAAAACATACGTAGGACAAACTGGACGTACATTTATACAAAGAATTACAGAACACAAAAAAAGTTTCATCATTTCACCATTATTGAATTTATTCTCCTCATTCCATGTCTGTGTGGGTTTTCCAATACTATCAATGTAATTTAATTAGGTGTAATATTATAATTAAGAAATTATTTATTTATTTACGGTTCATTAGAACCTAATTTAACTATCGAATAGGCATATTCTTACAATGTCGATATAATAGTTGCTTAAACTTATTTATGGTTTCACAATTTTTAATATTATTTGGTAGGTCATTAAAATGTTTAAGTCCTTTATAATAAAGATTTGCTCGATCAGCTTCATTTGTAATTCCCACTACTCGGAAGTCATTTCGTCCTCTGGTGTTGTAGTTGTGTATCTGATTGACGTATCTAATTTTCTCAGTCAAATATGCGGGACAATTTTCTATCTTTATATTATAGATGAATTTCATTGCGTAATAAAATAAGCTCTGCTTTACACTCAGCCAATTTAATCGATCTAACATATCTTTTATGTGCGTATCTCTAGGCTTCCTCAATATAAATCTCATTGCCTTGTTTTGAAGTTTTTGCAGTAGTTCTATTTGTGTATCCTTAGCAAGAAATAATACCGAAGGACAATAAATAAAATGTGGCTCAATTATGCTTCTATATATTAATATTTTATGGTATTCACTTATGATGTGGCAAGTTCTATACATGAGATAAAGTTTTTGGTTTATTTTATGCACTAAATATTGAAAGTGTGCATCAAATTTAAGTTTACAATCTATCATTATATCCAAGTATTTAATTTCGTTTACTTTTGCTATTTCACGGTTATTTATGTATAATTTATGATTATTTTTATAGTTATTGTGTGATATTATCATATATTTAGTTTTATCTGTATTTAGTTTTAACATATTTATACACATCCACTTGTAAAGAATATTCATATCAGACTGCATTTTATTAATAGCCACATCCAAACTAACATCACTAATTGCAATCAGTGCATCGTCTGCAAATAGTCTAACATCCCCGTACTTTAAACCGTCTTTAATGTCATTTATGTATATGAGAAACAGTACCGGCGCAAGGACAGAGCCTTGCGGTAGACCAATATTCACTGGTATCGCTGACGATGTCGTGTTTCCAATTTTTGTTTGTTGCTTTCTATTCGATAGATAATCTTCAAACCATTTTAATTCCATATCACGCACTCCAATTTTGTGTAGTTTCTTAAGCAATAATTTTCTGTCTACAGTTTCAAATGCTCTTTTTAAATCTATGAAAGTTGATACAATGTATTTTTTATTCATCAAATCTTCACGCCATTCACTTGTAACATAATTAATTGCAGTTTCACATGAGTGTTTGCTTCTAAAACCCGATTGCTCTGGAATAATAATATTGTTATCATTCAAATATTGCAGTAACTGATTTTTTATCACTGTTTCAAGGATTTTTTCGTCACTTGGAAGCGTATTTATTGGCCGCATCTCTTCAGGTTTTATAGTATTATAGTTATTATTTCAATTGGCACAATTTTGGAAATTTTCCATTCGTTAGGCACTTTTCCTTGCAGCATGCTATTATTGATGATATTGGCGTAAAAAAAGCCGTGTACGTTATAGAATGTTTAATTACACCTTCAGATAAAATATTCTTACAGCCAATTTTATTTTTAAATTTTTTAACTATTTCAATTATTTCGTTACTATCTACTGTTTGAAATTTAAATTGGTGATTAATTATATTTGTATTTCCCATAGTATTCTGCACAACGTCTATACCATTTTTAATGTCGATGACACTCTGAACAAAGAATTTATTTAAAAGTTCAACAATTTCTTTTTCATTTTCAATTATTTTACCATTCATAACGATTCTGTTTATTGCATTGGTACTTTTTGACATACAAATTTCTTCTTTTAAAAAATTATATAAAATTGTAAACATTAAACCTAACTTGACAGTGTAAAATGTAGATCTGAAGAAGCTGCATCGACAGCGAAACGCGTCATCGCAATTTAACTAAACCAGGGGAAATTAACTAAAAACAGTCTTTTATTATATATTTAATTTGTACTAAAATTTGTTATTAGTACCAAAAGACAACCGATACTTTACCTTGAAAAGAGTTCATCTTCGGCCCGTTTGGAACTAAACACGATATCCAATGAGGGCAGCTGCAACAGACATTCGACCCTCGAAACCGGCAGGCAACTGAATCGAAAAGTGCTAGGCTGCATGTGGAAGTATACAATGACATCAACGGGGAAGCTTGCGTATACATAGTTGCCGTAGTTGATGTCTTGGTCTGATGACAGCAAGGACGTATCTGTAAATAGAAACGTCACTCTCATATTGTCGGTTTTAAGTTGTCGCTCGAAGCCCACAAGGCTGGCATGTAGTACAAAAATACATACCGGTTGTGTTCATAGTTTTAACAGGAATAGGTTCTAACGTTTGCTCTAAAAATTCCAAAATATGAGGGCTAATAATGGTCTCTTCGGGTACACTCTGCAATGTCATCCAAGCGAACAGCGAGGCTTTCTTAATTCCTTGCTTTTTGGAGGTACTGTATGAAGGGCTCGCGTAGCTTTTGAAGGTATCTCCAGAGGATGTGTAGTTTCCAAATTGTAAGTTGTCCAAGCTGGAAAAAATACAATTTCAAGCAAATTACATCGAATAAAATCAAAGTCCAGACCTTTTTTCCGAAGCGTGGGCCATCTGTTGGTTTGTTTGTGAACTATGTGTTTTGGTCGAAATCAAGCCCCTTCAGCGGCTGTTGAAAGGAAATTCCTAAAGAGAATTCGTGATACTGGCATGCTTATTACCATAATAACCTAACCTATCCTCGCACTCGTCCAATACGCGATCTCAACAACTGAACATTAGTGGCACTTCCCTGAGGAGAATTTTGCATAAAGATCTCAGATTATTTGCTTACAAGGATTTTGCTACGTAGGTTAGTTAAAGGTGGTGTGTGCGTGTTTTTTGTTAAACATGAACACTAAATCCTAATATTTTTAAGTTTTTATGATAAATGCAGATTCAGAACATTTAAAGATATCCGAAATAATAGTTTTATATCATTATTTTGATGATTACGCAGTTTCACATTATTTTTTAAAAAGTGTTTTTTTCAATTTAATTCTTTTCTAGCCACTTTAAGTGTGTTTTTTGAAAAAATCTGAAGGAGGATGTCTTTTTTATGATTTTTTTTTTAAATTCAGCATAAAAAATACGTAAGAAAACACGTGTCTCACTTAAAAGACAGATTTTTTTTGTATACCTGTGTAATTATTTAGAAACAAGGACGCAAACTTAACACTAATTTACGCTAGAAGTCGAAAGTCAATGGGGCTATTCCGTTTAAGTCCTCAAGTTTTTTTGCCAGGTTGTATAGTTGGTTACCTTGTCTATTGACAAAGTTTGCGTAATATTTTTTAATGTGCGATGGTTATATTTGGGATGAACCAAGATGCATTTACTATCAAATGAAGAAGTTTAGATGGAAATCGTTAGACGCAGAGCTTCAGAGTTGTACATCGTATTGTAGACCAAGTTTAGACATGATTTTACGACCAGTCAGCTAATAAAATTTATGCAGTTGTAGTCCCAATTACCTTCCTTTAGTAAATAAAGGCTTCTTCCAGGTTAACTTCTGATCAATGTACATGCCAAGAGATATTGGTTCGTCTCGCTGAGGTATTTGATGATTGTTTAACATAACGGGTGGACAAGTGTCTCTTTTGTTGGCAAACTTAATATGAACCGATTTCCATTTATTAGCTTTTATACGTCATTTCAACGCTTTTATGTCATTTAAATTCCTTTATCGTTAACAAATGGGGCGATTATCACTTAAGAATTGAAGTAAAATGACCATCAGCTTCGTTATCGCTTCTCTGTGTGGGCTTCAAATGAGTTGAAAAATGACATTTTTTCGGATGAAGCTCATTGTCATCTTGGAGGATATGTAAACAAGCAAAATTGTAGAATTTGAGGTTCTGAAAATCCACACGTAGTCGTAGAAAAGCCAATACATCCTCAAAAAGTGATATTTGGTGTGATTTATGGAGTGGAGGCATTATTGGCTCTTTCTTCTTTCAAGATGAAGCTGGCAACAACGTTTCGGTGAAGTGAATGCGTTAGAGAACCATAATAATTAATTTTTTGTGCCCGCAATTGGACGATTTGGAGTTGGAGGGGTTTTGGTTCTAGCAGGATGGCGCAGCATGCCATACGAGTTGTGAAACAATCGACCTATGAACTGTTTAGGACCGTTGTTACTCTAACAATCCAAATATCCATCGAGTTATTCATCAAATCGAGCCACAAACAATCGAAAATGTGCTGAAAAATTAGGTTAATAGTATCCACTACTGCCAAGCCCGTCGTGGCAGCCACCTCAATGAAATTATATTTCATAATTAATCGGAAGGTAATCATTTCAATACAGAAAAAACTCTGAAAAATATTAAACGTCTTTTGGTTATAGCAATTTTTAAAAGAAACCAACAGATGGCCCACCCTTTACTATGTAGCGCCATAAAAAAACTAACCAAAAACACCTACCTTACTGTCGGAGAATGTCCATAATTTGGATTCGTAATTCCGTGCATCGAAGTGGAACTCTTCAAGTCGGAATTCAGACTATGAGATTTAAATTCGGACTGGCTCTCTTGCCGTTTAAACGCCATATCGATCCTCGACTGCTCCGAATCACTGTAAGGTATTTTAGTGGACGGCGCCGAAGAAAAAACCTTGTCGAAGTCCAGATGGGCGTCGGAAGAGTCATCTTCGATTATAACCTGATAAAAAATAATTATTAGAGAAAATATTGACCGACACTTATAACACTAAACTAACCCTTCGCATATAACGATGATAAACGAACGAACCCCCAATAGGCAACGCTCTGCCTGGTATGTCACTATATATACATACATTTATTTATTATATATATATATATATATATATATATATATATATATACATATATATATATATATATATATATATATATATATATATATATATATATATATATATATACATATATATATATATATATATATATATATATATATATATATATATATATATATATATATATATATATATATATATATATATATATAGTCCCTGGCCAAATTATTAGACGCACTGCAAGATTTCATGTAAAATATTAATTACCGAGTGATATTGTACCGTTTTATTATTTTAAATTGATTTGTTTTTTATTTTTATATTATCCAATCAATTACCTATTTATTTGACATAAATAAAACAGCATTAATTTAGAAAAGCATAAGTTTATTAAGTTTTAAAGAAAAGTGAAATTAATGTTAGTAAAAGTCAATATTTAGTTGAGCCACCTTTAGCTGCTATCAAAGCTTTAATTCTGCGCGGCATGCTATCAATGCAAGATTGTACTGTCTCCTGCATTTGAGGATGATGATTCCACACATTAATAATCTTTTCTAGGAGCTGGGTTTTGTTGGTAATCATATCTTTAGCCACTTCTCTTTTCATCAGCTCCCACACATTTTCAATGGGGTTCATATCAGGGCCAATCCAACAGAGTGATATTTTTTTCTGCCAAAAAAGCTTTAACAGACCGAGCAGTGTGGCAGGGAGCTCCATCTTGCATGAAAGTGAATGGTTCCCCATTTGGAAACCATTCTCTGAGCTGCGGAATCAACCGATTTTGTAATACTTCTTTGTACTGATCTTGCCTCATTATTCCTTTGACGACGTACAGACGTTCAGTGCCCTTGCCGCTGATGACTGACCAAATCATCACTTTGGTGGGATGTTTAACCGTCGGGACGACACAATCAGGATGAAACTTTTCTCCATGACGACGACGCACATACTGAGCTTTATTCTGCAAAATTTCGAATGTGCTTTCGTCACTGAAGCAGACCTGTCAAAAATAGGAAAAATATACAAACTTCCATGTTTATTTGCTTTATTCAACTGAAAATGATAATAATGTATCAATTATTGATTAAATTGCTGTATCTTACCGATCTCCAGAAGTCCACATCTTTGTCTTGCCATTGTTTGGCCCACTTCAAGCGCTTTGCTTTCATTGCAGCTGTTAACTTGGGCTTCCTGGCGGGGCGACAGGCCTTAAAATCTAATTCTTTCAATTTTCTTCGAACAGTGCGCTCAGAAGCATTTACGCTAGCATCCTGGAGTTGTGATTTTACTACCTTTGTGGTAGCAAATCTGTTTTTCTACTACACAAATTTTCTTCAAACATCTCTCTGACCGTGGAGTGAAAATTGGTTGTCTACCGCATCTTTTCTTTCTTTTCGGGCTTAATTTCTTCCCTGACTCAATTTTCTTTTTTATGCGTCGTACACTAGCTTCAGAAACCTCCAATCTTCGTGATATTTCTCGGTTTGTAAATGTTTTAGCAATCACAAGGGCCTTCACTTCAGCTTTTTTACGTGGTGAAAGATCGCCTTTTCTACCCATAATGAAAATAGTCCAATTACTTTTTTAAAACACTGCATACAAAATAAACTAATAACTGAGTAGTATAAAACTGTTAAACAAACAATCACAGTCCATAAAGCCACAGAAACACGTCCGTACCTGACTCGATTCCGATCGCGACTGATACAGGTTTGTACTTATTTACGTTCATGTATCACTTTGTCAACACAGTGTTGCCATATGTTAAAAATAAATACAAATATGTAGTCTACAACAATTCTTTTAAATAAAAATCAATAATATTGTAGTTTAAATATACCATTATTGCATAAAAACTCTTAAGAAACATAAAATTACTAAAAAAAAATACAGTGCGTCTAATAATTTGGCCAGGGACTGTACATATATATATCTATATATATATATATATATATATATATATATATATATATATATATATATATATATATATATATATATATGTATGTATATATATATATATATATATATATATATATATATATATATATATATATATATATATATATATATATATGTATATATATACATATACATATATATATATATATATATATATATATATATATATATATATATATATATATATATACTAGCCATGCCCGTGGCTCCGCTCGCGTGGACTTGATTCACTACTATCGTCACTGCTTATTCCTCATGTTACCTAACGTAACAAAATATCTGCCATTATTTCCCCTTATCTCCCATTATTTTTCCTTATCTTCCATTATCTCTTCATAATTTCCATTATCTAAGCTTATCTCTGTTCATTTCCCATTATTTCTCCTTATCTCCCATTATTTCTCCTTATCTCACCTTATCTCCCATTATCTCGGCTTATCTCGACTTATCTCGCAATATTTCTCCTTACCTCCCACTATTTCTCCTTATCTTTCGTTATCTCACCATAACTCCCATTATCTAGATTTATCTCTGCTTATCTCCCATTATTTCTCCTTATCTCCCATTACCTCATCTGATCTCCCATTATCTAGGCTTATATCGAATTATATAGAACGTATGTATAAATTTATAAAAACACATAAATCGGATCGGTTCTCAAGTGATAAGCGCACTGACGGACAGACAGACAGAGAGATGTTGCATCTTACATATATTATATTCTTTGCAACATGATATTGTTCCATATTTATTGGTTTAGGCAGTGTATTGCAAGAGAATGCGCTAACGGTAACCTTTTTTCCGACTTGATTCACTATTATCGTCACCGCTTATTCTTTTTGTTACCTAACGCAATAAAATATATCCTATAACTGGGCCAGAGAACATACGTATGTTTAAAAAAAAAGCACGTAACGTCCTAACGGACAGACAGACAGAGAGACGTTGCATTAATATATATATATACATATATATATATATATACATATATATATATATATATATATATATATATATATATATATATATATATATAAAGGGTGATTCATTTAGAGGTACTTTTTGTGATGGGGATTTAATTACAGATTGCGCATGCGTCGTGTCAACTGAAGTGGCATTCCTGTTCAGTAGTGTTTGACAATTCATAATGGAAAGACTTAGCCCGGCACAGCGTCTACAAATTGTTCAACTTTACGAAATTACGAAAATGGGCGTTCTACGAGGAATGTGTATCGGGCGCTTAGAGCAACTTATGGTCCACATAATCGGCCTACCGAAAGCACAATTCGCTCTACCATCAATAAGTTTGAGACCCAATTTTCATTATTGGATAAGGCTCGACCGAATAGACCACATCCAGCACGTAGTGAAGAAAATATAGGGGCGGGAGCGGAGAGTGACAGATTCGTCGCCGTTCTCAACAGCTTGGCCTGTCATATTCAACAACTTGGCGTATTTTACGTAAGGATCTTTCTTTAAAAGCATACAAAATTCAACTAGTGCAACAACTGAAGCCGACCGACCTTCCGAATCGTTTCCGTTTTAGTCGTTGGGTTCTTGACAAGCTTGCAGAAGATCCACTGTTTTCGAGAAAAATTTTGTTCACCGATGAGGCCCATTTTTGGCTTAATGGGTTCGTGAATAAACAAAATGCCCGTATTTGGGGTGATGAACAACCTGAAGAGGTTCAAGAGCTGCCATTAAATCCAGAAAAAACAACTGTTTGGTGTGGTTTATGGGCCGGTGGAATAATCGGTCCATATTTCTTCAAAACAGAGGCCGGCCGGAATGTTACTGTGAATGGTGACCGTTATCGCGCCATGATAACAGACTATTTGATGCCAGAAATTGAAGCCCGTGGTCTCGACGAAATTTGGTTTCAACAAGATGGCGCCACTTGCTATACAGCCCGTCAAACCATGGCTTTACTGCGAGAGCAATTCGGCGAACAGATCATTTCACGCTTTGGACCAGTGAATTGGCTGGCTAGATCATGTGACATCACACCTCTTGACTTTTTCCTTTAGGGCTATGTAAAGTCCAAAGTCTACATGGATAAGTCAGCTACGATTGAGGCATTGGAGGCCAATATTACTCGAGTCATTGGCCAAATACCACTGGAAATACTCACACATGTCATTGAAAATTGGAACTTCAGAATGGACGTTGTTAACCGTAGTCGCGGACAACATTTGAAAGAAATTATCTTTAAGAAATAATTGTAAAGAATGGTTCTTTTATATGATAATAAAGATTATAAAATAAAATTGTTTTTATTCATTTTTTTTATTTTAAAAAAAGTACCTCTAAATGAATCACCCTTTATATATATGTATATATATATATATATATATATATATATATATATATATATATATATATATATATATCTATATATAGATAGATAACCTAGCCAGAGAACATATGTATGTTTTTTAAAAAAAAGCACGTAAATCGGATAAGTGGTTCTCCAGTAATAAGCGCACTAACAGACAGACAGACAGAGAAACGTTGCATTTTATATATATTATAGATAGAAGATTATAGATAACCTGGTCAGAGAACAGATGTATGTTTAAAAAAAAAAAAAAGTACGTAAATCGGATGTGATTCTCCAGTGATAAGCGCACTAATGGACAGACAGATAGACAAACAGACAGACAAAGATACGTAGCATTTGATATATAGTATAGATGTAATAAAATATATATCTATAACCTGGTTAGAGAACATATGTATGAATTTAAAAAATCTCGTAAATCGGATAAGTGGTTCTTGAGGGATAAGACAGACAGAGAGACATTGCATTGTATATATATTATAGATTATAGATATTCTCTGCTACATAATACTGTTCCATATTTAAAGGTTTAGGCTGTGTATTGCAAGGGAACGCGCTAGTGGCAAACTTTTTTCCGACTTCATTCACTATTATTGTTACTGCTGATTCCTTATGCTACCTATCGTAATAAAATATAGCCTATAACCTGGCCGGAGAACATATGTATGTTTTAAAAAAAAAGTATGTAAATCGGATAAGTGATTCTCCAGTGATAAGCGCACTAACGGATAGACAGACAGACAGACAGACAGAGAGACGTTGCATTTTATATATATTGTAGATATATTATCATTGCAAGTAAAAATTCTATCTAATCCTTTGATGCTATAAAAAAAAAACATAAATACCTTCGATTGATATTGTAACTTCACATCCATTCCTGGTATATGAAAAATAGTCAGATCTACCAGGGTATTGTGAGGCGTACTCCTCAGTTTCGAAGCGCTGCTTTGCGAGGTCATCTTTTCCCTATTTTTTCTAACGGCATCTGGACTGGATGAAGCTGAATATTCGAGAAGTCCGGCTGCCGAACATGATCTGTCCTTTCTCATGCGGTTTCTTTAAAAGAAAATGTTTAATAAATATGTGACTCTCTCCAAATAGGTTTCGTCTGTTTTAGACTCTCCAATGCTGCTACAATAAACTAAAAAGGGCAATCATTGGCGTTTTATCAATAACAAGGTATCAGGAGACAAATTATCTTGAACGGTCTATTTAGACTTTGGTCAGATCAGCCATCATGGCTCTTGAAATTATAACGTATCAAATTGGAGTACAGTTTCGATGTTTCGCCTATGATTGCACGTGTTCATGTCCTAATCTCAAAAAGTAGAGGTCTCTGAAGATGTTTGTTTAATATGGTCCGATACCAAGAACAACGATTTCTTATCTACTTAAAAAACTAAGAAAAACACTTACAACTTAATCTCTTCCTCTTTCATCTGGTCTTTGGTGTGCAAAACGCATTTTCCGCTGTTTATAAAAACTTTAACGTCCAATTCGAGTTCGACGTTTGGTTCTTGGATTGGTATTCCCGCGCTTTGAGACAGGCTTGTGTTTGCTGCCTGTATAGGACTCGAAGTCAGAGCTTGGTCAATATCAAAGTTGTCCAACAGAGAACTAAAAAAAAACAGATTCCTCAAACACATCATACTTTTCGTAAACATTTGCAAGCTAAGAATATATTATTTATGGTCTAGTTTGTTTTCATAAGGGAATAATGTCGACTATACAACAAATAATAAAAAATAGACAATTCTTCTGATATTGGTACTTTTGGAAAATATTTTTATGTTAAAATTTCCATGTTTACGGTTTATGTTGTTTCTTAAAAGGAATCGCGCAGAATATACAATTTTATTAATTATTATCGACCTTCTATGTGTGTGGAGCATTTGAACTACTCATATTATCAATAGAAAAGATAAAATCATTTATAGTGAAAGCAAATACACACACTGTTCAGAAGGTAACAGTACAAAGCCATAGGCAACAAAAAAAAAAAGATTTTAAGATAATTTTTTCAATACTTTTTTCGAAAATGTTTTCAGGTTAAAAATAAGTTAGGCATGGTTGAGCTTGTTTCTAAAAAGCGACCGTGTATATTATAAAATTTAAAAAGTTACCCTTTGCTTCTTATATATATATATATATATATATATATATATATATATATATATATATATATATATATATATATATGTATATATATATATGTATATATATATATGTATATATATATATATATATATATATATATATATATATATATATATATATATATATATATATATATATGTATATGTATATATATATATATACAGTAATACCCCGCTTTACGCGAGGGATACGTTCCGAAAAAAATCGCGTTAACTGAAATTCGCGTATATCGAGGTTTATGATTAAACATAGTCAAAATTTAATACAAAAAAATACAAATCATTTTAATCAATCACTTTAATTCTAAGAACACTTTATGCAATACATACTCTTATTTTTTACGGAAAAATACATCTATTGTCTTTTGGGTAACGTTTTGTTTACGTTCTTGTAAAATACGTTCATAACACCCAACACTGTTTTTAATTGTTTGACACACGGTCAAGACACGGTCATCATTATTGTCTATACTCTGCAATATGTCCAAACCTGAATAAATTTTTGAAAGTGCATTTTGTATTTCCCCTGAAGATAAAACTTTCTCTTCTACTTGTTCTTCCTCATCGTAGATAGCATTATTCTGTAACTCGATCAGATCTTCATTGCTAATAGGATCGTCGTGCGTTGCTACAAGTTCTACGAGATCTTCTACCGTGACATCTTCAAGTTCAGACCCCTCAATCATTGCAGCAATGTCTTCAAGCACTTGTCTCTGCATCTGGACAATTCTTCTAGGTGCTTCCACTACATCTGGCCAAAGATTACGCCACACCCCATTCATACAACTCATTTTAACTTCCTTCCAAGCCTCTTCTATGTTGTGAATAGACTTCATAATGTTGTATGACTTCCACCACTCTCGCATAGACTGTCTTCCTTCCCCGTCAGTTTCATGAATTAGTTGGCTAAAAGTGCGGCGATGGTAATAAGCTTTGAAGTTTGCTATTGCTCCCTGGTCCATAGGTTGTAATATTGACGTAGTGTTTGGTGGAAGGAACTTTACGTACACTTTTAAGTCTCTGGGCGTATCAAGTGAGGTTGGATGTCCTGGGGCATTGTCTAAGAGTAATATAACTTTAGGTTCAAGCCCATTTCTGTCACAGTATGATTTGACTGATGGGCAAAAACTATTAGAATACCATTCTTGAAAAATTTCCCGTGTAACCCACGCCTTTCTGTTTGATCGCCACACAACTGGTAGACTTGTCTTGTCTGTGCCTCGCATTGCACGGGGTGTTTCTGAATGGTACACTAGTAAAGGTTTCAGTTTGAAATCACCAGTGGCATTACCACTCAGCAGAAGTGTTAGTCGATCTTTCGCAGCTTTGAAACCACTGGCTTGACGTTCTTCCTTAGAAATGAATGTTCGAGATGGCATTTTTTTCCAGTAAAGTGCGGTCCCATCAACATTGAAGATGAGACAAGCAGGAATTTTCTCTCGTCTAACGAAGTCTTGAAACTTGTCTGGAAACTCAGCTGCAGCTTGAATGTCCGCGCTGGCCGCCTCGCCTGTTATGTGGATATTGTGAAGATTAGAACGCTGCTTGAACCGATGGAACCAGCCTCTGCTGGCAGCAAAAGTCGGAGTGGCACTCCCTTCTCCTTCTTTTGTTTTCAGCATCTCATACAAAGATTTTGCTTTTGTGCATATGAGATCTTGACTTAGTGGTGTGTTCTTCTTATTCAAATCTTCGATCCAGACTGACAGTAATTTCTCCATTCTTTCTAAGATAGATGATCTCGAACGAGAAAGTTTTGTTGCACTTATAGGTGTTGAACCTTCGCTGGAGATTTTAATTTTTTCCCGATTTTTATAAATCGTTCTCACAGTCGATTCTGAGAGTCCAAAATCTCTCCCAACAATTGTTGCTTTGCCTCCATTTTCCATTCTTCTTAACACTTTCATCTTCAATTCCAAAGTGACGCTTTTACGCTCTTTTTTCTTTACAGGCGGCATTTTTAACGTAGGGTTAAATTATGTATGTATGTATCTCCAATAAATATTAAAACAAAACTGCCAGCCGACCGAACTAACATTACGGAACAAATGAACACACGAAACGAACGAGGAAATCCCCATAGAACAAAGTCGAAGGACAGGGAATTCCCAATTCTTCAAAGAGAATATTCAGAGAAAGCGGGGATCCCCCCGCGACCATAGAGAAGTTAATGACTACATGAGCGCGAAATTTGAAATTCGCGTTATAGTGAAACCGCGCGTAACGGGGTCGCGCTAAGCGGGGTATTACTGTATATATATATATATATATATATATATATATATATATATATATATATGTATATATGTATATATGTATATATGTATATATATATATATATATATATATATATATATATATATATATATATATATATATATATATATATATATATATATACATATATACATATATACATATATACATATATACATATATATATATATATATATATATATATATATATATATATATATATATATATATATATATATATATATATATATATATATATACAGTCCCTGGCCAAATTATTAGACGCACTGTATTTTTTTTAGTAATTTTATGTTTCTTAAGAGTTTTTATGCAATAATGGTATATTTAAACTACAATATTATTGATTTTTATTTAAAAGAATTGTTGTAGACTACATATTTGTATTTATTTTTAACATATGGCAACACTGTGTTGACAAAGTGATACATGAACGTAAACAAGTACAAACCTGTATCAGTCGCGATCGGAATCGAGTCAGGTACGGACGTGTTTCTGTGGCTTTATGGACTGTGACTGTTTATTTAACAGTTTTATACTACTCAGTTATTAGTTTGTTTTGTATGCAGTGTTTTAAAAAAGTAATTGGACTATTTTCATTATGGGTAGAAAAGGCGATCTTTCACCACGTAAAAAAGCTGAAGCGAAGGCCCTTGTGATTGCGAAAACATTTACAAACCGAAAAATATCACGAAGATTGGAGGTTTCTGAAGCTAGTGTACGACGCATAAAAAAGAAAATTGAGTCAGGGAAGGAATTAAGCCCGAGAAGAAAGAAAAAATGTTTGAAGAAAATTTGTGTAGAAAACAGATTTGCTACCACAAAGGTAATAAAATCACAACTCCAGGATGCTAGCGTAAATGCTTCTGAGCGCACTGTTCGAAGAAAATTGAAAGAATTAGATTTTAAGGCCTGTCGCCCCGCCAGGAAGCCCAAGTTAACAGCTGCAATGAAAGCAAAGCGCCTGAAGTGGGCCAAACAATGGCCAGACAAGGTATGGACTTCTGGAGATCGGTAAGATACAGCAATTTAATCAATAATTGATACATTATTATCATTTTCAGTTAAATAAAGCAAATAAACATGGAAGTTTATATATTTTTCCTATTTTTGACAGGTCTGCTTCAGTGACGAAAGCACATTCGAAATTTTGCAGAATAAAGCTCAGTATGTACGTCGTCGTCATGGAGAAAAGTTTCATCCTGATTGTGTCGTCCCGACGGTTAAACATCCCACCAAAGTGATGATTTGGTCAGTCATCAGCGGCAAGGGCACTGGACGTCTGTACGTCGTCAAAGGAATAATGAGGCAAGATCAGTACAAAGAAGTATTACAAAATCGGTTGATTCCGCAGCTCAGAGAATAGTTTCCAAATGGGGAACCATTCACTTTCATGCAAGATGGAGCTCCCTGCCACACTGCTCGGTCTGTTAAAGCTTTTTTGGCAGAAATAAATATCCCTCTCCCCCATTGAAAATGTGTGGGAGCTGATGAAAAGAGAAGTGGCTAAAGATGTGATTACCAACAAAACCCAGCTCCTAGAAAAGATTATTCATGTGTGGAATCATCATCCTCAAATGCAGGAGATAGTACAATCTTGCATTGATAGCATGCTGCGCAGAATTAAAGCTTTGATAGCGGCTAAAGGTGGCTCAACTAAATATTGACTTTTACTAACATTAATTTCACTTTTCTTTAAAACTTAATAAACTTATGCTTTTCTAAATTAATGCTGTTTTATTTGTGTCAAATAAATAGGTAATTGATTGGATAATATAAAAATAAAAAACAAATCAATTTAAAATAATAAAACGGTACAATATCACTCGGTAATTAATATTTTACATGAAATCTTGCAGTGCGTCTAATAATTTGGCCAGGGACTGTATATGTATGTATATATATATATATATATATATATATATATATATATATATATATATATATATATATATATATATATATATATATATATATATATATATATATATATATATATATGTATATACATATATATATATATATATATATATATATATATATATATATATATATATATACGGTGCATTTGAACTACTTCGTACAATCATTAGAAAACTTGAAAATTAAAATTGAGAACTACTTATAGCGAAAACAAATCCACATTGTCCAGAAGTTAAACAATATAAAACCGTAGACAACAACAAAAAAAGGTTTTAAGACAATTCTTTCGTAGCACATCTTTTCCGAAAATATTTTCAAGCTAATAATACATCATATATGGTTTCTAAAAAGGAATCGGGTATAATGTACAACTTAAATACTTATTATTCGCCTTTTATGTATGTGGTGCATTTGAACTACTCTTATACAATCACTAGGAAAGTTGAAAAATTGTAATATAATAATAGCCCAGCCGTCAGGGGTTTTGAGCTCTGATTAAATGGTAACAGTAAAAAGTTTGTTAAAGTTTGATGTACGAAAAGCCCACAAAAACCAAAATAAAATCAAAAATTCGGTTTTTCGGTAATATCTCGAAAAATAAAAAAGATATCGAAAAACTAATAGCACCGCGTGAAAGAATGGAAAATTTTACAAAAAATAGTATATAGGTTTCTTCCAGATTTTTTTTATTAGCGTGAAAATTTATTAAAAAATCGGATAGGTGATTCAAAAAGTCTACGCGCACAGTTCGAAGGTTATTACTTGTTTTCAGAGTGTGAAAAAAATTCTCTCTCTTTCTCTTTTTGAAAAGGAGACTTTCAGCTTTCCGATGATATTAATAGTTTTTATTTTTGTTGCTTTATAATTGGTAAAATTTAAAACGAATTTTTTTTTATATGATTTTAACAGGCATACAAGAAATTACACAGGGCAACAAAAAAATATTTTTGTTTTGGTGCCTGGGATTTTAGACCTGATTTTAACTATATTTGGGACGCTAAATCTATACATGCAATCCGTTTAATCCGTTTTTCTCTATCAGCTCTACTTTTTTAGATACATCAACTTATCTACCAATGTGGTTTTTATTCAGTATATTCATTTTATGAGAGTTCTAAAATTATTATATATTCATTAATGTAGGTACAATGGTTTTATTGTCAGTCTGTAATTGAGTAAATTCCAGGTAAATCTATAAATAGTGGAACCATTGCCTATCAGGTACCTGAACTGACCCTTTTAATCACCTAACTCGGGTAAGTCTCGTCAGTTTGTGCGTTCTTACTAATGAGAGTAGATCGAATTCGGCGTGTTATTTTATGTTAAGAAAAGAGTGTTTTTGTGTTATTGAACAGAATTAAAATGAGTTCAGGTTCCAGTTCAAGAAGAAGTTGTGTAAATCAACCTGATGTGTTTTGCTATATATGCGGAGAATACATGTTTCAACAAAACAGACAAACTATTACTGACTTTGTAAAGCGAGCGTATCTTGGATACTTTGGAGTTAAGCTTGGTGATCAGGACAAAACGTGGGCCCCGCATCTCGTATGTAAAACTTGTACAGAGCATTTACGGCAGTGGACTACCGGGAAAAGAAAATGTCTAAAATTCGGCGTACCAATGGTTTGGAGAGAACCAAAAAACCACTTCAATGATTGTTATTTCTGTTTAGTAAATACTAATGGAATCAATCGAAATAACCGCAGTAAGTGGATTTATCCCAATTTAGACTCGGCAATACGCCCTATCCCGCACTCAGATGAAATACCGATTCCAACATTTCATCAGCTACCACATATCTCTGATGACGAATATTTTCCCTCTGATCGCTCTTCTGGTGCTAATAAAAGTTCTGATGCTAATGAAACTAACAGTGACTATGAGGGGACGTCATCAGTTCCTCAACGCTTCAATCAAAATGAATTAAATGATCTCACCAGGGATCTCAATTTATCGAAAAAAGCTTCTGAAGTACTGGCTTCTAGGTTGAACGACAAAAATTTACTGGAACAAGGAACCAAAATTACCTTTTACCGTACAAGAGAAAAAGATCTGCTACCATTCTTTTCTCAAGAAGACAATCTTGTATTTTGTCACGAAATTAGGGGACTCATGAAAGAAATGGGACTTTCTGAATATATTCCAGATGATTGGCGCCTATTTATTGACAGTTCAAAGCGAAGTTTAAAATGTGACCTTCTACATAATGGGAATAAATATGGTTCAATACCACTAGCTCACTCAACGAAACTGAAAGAAGAATATAATACCATAGCTTTGGTCTTGCAGAAGATAAAGTATTACGAACATCAATGGATGATTTGTGTAGACTTAAAAATGGTAAACTTTCTTCTTGGGCAGCAAAGTGGTTACACGAAATATCTGTGTTTCTTGTGCCTCTGGGATAGTAGGGACAAAACACACCACTGGGTTAGAAAAGATTGGCCTCAGAGAGAAAACATGGACGTTGGGGAAAAGAATGTCATTAACGACGCTTTGGTTGAAAGAGAAAAAATCATACTTCCTCCGTTACATATAAAGTTGGGCGTAATGAAGCAATTTGTAAAGGCTCTTGATAAGAATGGGTCTTGTTTTGCATATATAGGGGTAAAAATGCATCAGTTGAATACAGAAAAACTCAAAGCAGGGATATTTGACGGCCCACAAATAAGACAATTAATTAAGGATCCTGCCTTCATAAATTCAATGAATCAAGTTGAACGAGAAGCTTGGACATCATTTGTTGCAGTTGTAGAAAATGTTCTAGGCAAACATAAAGCTCAAAACTATGTTGAAATGGTTAACACGATGCTTAATAGTTTCAAATCCTTAGGGTGCAATATGAGTATTAAAATACACTATTTACACAGCCACTTAGACCGTTTTCCAGAAAATTTAGGAGACATGAGTGAGGAACAAGGTGAAAGATTTCACCAAGATATTAAAGTTATGGAGGACCGCTACCAAGGAAGATGGGACATGCACTTGATGGCAGATTACTGCTGGAGTTTAAAAAGGGACTGTTTAAAAAAACATTCAAGAATGTCGCGGAAAAGAAGCTTTCCAAGTGTTGAATGACTATTTCATTTCTTCAATGTTTTTTTTTTGTTTGTAAGTACGACATAATATTGTATTTTGTATAATTAAAATAAAAATTTCGTATCTACTTTTGTTTACTACACTTACGGATTTGAGTTACAATAATGTAACTTATATTTCTCTAAAATTGTATATCTTAAAAATTTGAGCTCCTAGGTACAAATGAATACGTTATTTGAATTCAGGACATCAAATTGATATAGAATCAGCTCAAAAAACCTCGACACCAAAACAGCTGTTCCCCTGTGTTATAAATAATAAAATATACTATCGAAAGAAAATCCTTGTGCATATATCATTATTATACCTTAAGTTTCAATATAAGAGTAATTAAAAATACCCATATTGTCTGTGTTATTTAAAAATTGAGTTTTAAAATATGAAAATTTGCCTGCTGTACTGCGCCGCCGGCAATTTTAAATTCAAAGCAGTACGAAATGGCCAAAAAAAGCCGGATATTTTTTTTTAGTCACAGTTAAAAGTACCCTTGATATTATATATTTAACTAAAAACTTTTAAAAAATTCTTTTTTTTGTAATTTCGCTCTTAAAAGTGTTTATGATAAACGTATTTTTTGCTTATTATTAATCATACAACTTAAACTTAAAATAAAAAAATATATTTAAAGATGGGAAATGTATAAAGTACTTATATTTGATTTTAACATCCAGGTACAAAGAAAACGGCTATTGAAAACACAAAAATTTTTCAAATCTGTCATCGGATTCTTAATCAGCACCCCGAGAAACCCTTTAATAGCCAATTTCAAAATATTTAACGGTAAACAGAAACGTTAATTTAATCATAAATGAGACTGGAAGCATGATTCCCACTACAACTGACGGGATTAAACCAGCCATTTTATTTTAAATGATTTTTTTTAATTACAATAAAATTTAAAAAAAAAAATAATCTACAGTCCCTGGCCAAATTATTAGACGCACTGCAAGATTTCATGTAAAATATTAATTACCGAGTGATATTGTACCGTTTTATTATTTTAAATTGATTTGTTTTTTATTTTTATATTATCCAATCAATTACCTATTTATTTGACATAAATAAAAGCAATAAGTTTATTAAGTTTTAAAGAAAAGTGAAATTAATGTTAGTAAAAGTCAATATTTATTTGAGCCACCTTTAGCCGCTATCAAAGCTTTAATTCTGCGCGGCATGCTATCAATGCAAGATTGTACTGTCTCCTGCATTTGAGGATGATGATTCCACACATGAATAATCTTTTCTAGGAGCTGGGTTTTGTTGGTAATCACATCTTTAGCCACTTCTCTTTTCATCAGCTCCCACACATTTTCAATGGGGTTCATATCAGGGCCAATCCAACAGAGGGATATTTTTTTCTGCCAAAAAAGCTTTAACAGACCGAGCAGTGTGGCAGGGAGCTCCATCTTGCATGAAAGTAAATGGTTCCCCATTTGGAAACCATTCTCTGAGCTGCGGAACCAACCGATTTTGTAATACTTCTTTGTACTGATCTTGCCTCATTATTCCTTTGACGACGTACAGACGTCCAGTGCCCTTGCCGCTGATGACTGACCAAATCGTCACTTTGGTGGGATGTTTAACCGTCGGGACGACACAATCAGGATGAAACTTTTCTCCATGACGACGACGCACATACTGAGCTTTATTCTGCAAAATTTCGAATGTGCTTTCGTCACTGAAGCAGACCTGTCAAAAATAGGAAAAATATATAAAATTCCATGTTTATTTGCTTTATTTAACTGAAAATGATAATAATGTATCAATTATTGATTAAATTGCTGTATCTTACCGATCTCCAGAAGTCCACATCTTTGTCTTGCCATTGTTTGGCCCACTTCAGGCGCTTTGCTTTCATTGCAGCTGTTAACTTGGGCTTCCTGGCGGGGCGACAGGCCTTAAAATCTAATTCTTTCAATTTTCTTCGAACAGTGCGCTCAGAAGCATTTACGCTAGCATCCTGGAGTTGTGATTTTATTACCTTTGTGGTAGCAAATCTGTTTTTTCTACACAAATTTTCTTCAAACACCTCTCTGACCGTGGAGTGAAAATTGGTTTTCTACCGCATCTTTTCTTTCTTTTCGGGCTTAATTCCTTCCCTGACTCAATTTTCTTTTTTATGCGTCGTACACTAGCTTCAGAAACCTCCAATCTTCGTGATATTTCTCGGTTTGTAAATGTTTTCGTAATCACAAGGGCCTTCACTTCAGCTTTTTTACGTGGTGAAAGATCGCCTTTTCTACCCATAATGAAAATAGTCCAATTACTTTTTTAAAACACTGCATACAAAATAAACTAATAACTGAGTAGTATAAAACTGTTAAACAAACAATCACAGTCCATAAAGCCACAGAAACACGTCCGTACCTGACTCGATTCCGATCGCGACTGATACAGGTTTGTACTTGTTTACGTTCATGTATCACTTTGTCAACACAGTGTTGGCATATGTTAAAAATAAATACAAATATGTAGTCTACAACAATTCTTTTAAATAAAAATCAATAATATTGTAGTTTAAATATACCATTATTGCATAAAAACTCTTAAGAAACATAAAATTACTAAAAAAAATACAGTGCGTCTAATAATTTGGCCAGGGACTGTACTTATATATACAATTTGTTTGTAAAATTTCCCATTCTTTCACTATTAGTTTTTCAATATCTTATTTATTTTTCTAGATATTTGCGAAAAACCAATTTTTTCATTTTATTTTAGATTTTGTATGCTTGTTTAGAGCACAAAACTTTTTCTATCGTATTCTACGTCCAAAAAACTACCTGTACGCCAAAATGCAGCCTGTTAACATTGAATAAGAGCCTTTTGTCTGGGCTATAACTATTTATGGTAAAGGTAGATACATATCCATACACCAAACATTACCATAAGAAAAAAATAATACAGAGCCTGGAAACTGACTTACCCCTCGACCGATTCATATGACGCCGCCGGTAATTTCTTTCGAAGAGTAACTTTTTCTCCGTCAATATCCAACTGATCTACCCAATCTAACTGAGTTTCTGGCAGACTGATTTCTGAACTAGCACTGGGAAGCGACTTTTGCCTTAAAACGAAATATTTGAAGTATATAATTGAACAATACAATTACGTTTAAAATTTAAAAAATATTACCTGTTCATAGTTTGTGTATCGCTAAAAGTGACTCTCGGTCCTTGATCTGTCGTTTTAACGCGCAACGATGCCGATCTTGACGGGCCTGATCTCGGCGAACTATCGAAACTACCTGTATTCGTGTCAAGCTTGCCACTGCCAGGACTAAAACATACGTACAATCATAATTAGTTGTCAAAACTAAATAATACAATCTCTTTTCGTTACCTTCCATGATCTTCTGGCATGGGGCTCGGAACCACGAACGATTTTGACCTAAACGTGTTAGTCTTCGAACCCAATCCAAATTTTCCTTTTATAGATGATGCTCGCATGCTCTGTCTTCGTAATTTCTGAATCATATCCCTGAGAAAAAAAAAACAAACAAGTTCCTTTTATGCATAAAAAAGTACGTTTTAATATGTCGGGTTTCGACGCAATAGTGCATCATGGTTAAGAAAGCATTGTCACTGTAGCATTTAATTTGACAAAGATGTCAATCGCAAAGCTTTAGGTTAAAATATCTTAGTCTGGAAAACTAGAACACTAGCTGGATCGTAACAGCTCTACCTTTTGATTGATATTTACCTTCGAAAGTCCTTGTAAACCATGGTTTCTAGCTCGTGTAGCCTTTTCATTTCTAGTTCGATAGTTCCATGAGACGCTCCTAGCGACCTAAATAATAAATTTTGCATAAATAAAAATTATAGACAAGACGATTCATGCAACTACCAACGTTGAAGTAGCAATGGAAGGATGTAACAATCAATAATAGCCACATTTCAAAGTTCACCTTCCAATTTGTTAGTTTATAGTGGCGCATAGTTCCTAGTGTGATTCTAGGCTATCATACAGAGAAGTGCACTAAAGTCCCAAACAGCGTTCAGAATCTTCGACACGTTGCTGTTCTTGATTAATCGTAAGAGTGCACAGCATCCATCGGGTACATAGTTTTTTCATATGTAAACATTCATGCTACATATGCCTCACGCGTACTCGTATTGTTGATATCTTCACTTTCACTTTGCGGTTATTCAAAACAATATGGTAGATGTTTTGTATTGTGCTTCATTTCGACGTTTGAAACGTGGTACCTCATCGGTTCTTGTACGACTGCATTTTAGTTCAGTAAATTATCGACATATAGTTGCTTGTGACGGAGTAAATGTGCCCTAACACTTCAGCAAGCCATTTTTGGGTTCTGGTTGTATTTTTTCCCATGAAAAAGCATTGATTAATGAACAGACGAAATACTTTCTATTCCATCGTTTCGCGCAAAAACAAAAAGTGTGTGTGTGTCTCGTCGTTGTAGCAACAGCTACGACAACAAATCGAAAATAAAATTATCAGGAGATGCTGTCGAAACGATGGGCAGTGCTTGTCGGGCGTTTCTAACTCTTTAATTCAGTAAAACGGAATAATGAGAAATTTGAAAATCAGAAATGATTCAGAGTTCACAGACTGTGCCGTTCCAGCCAGAAGATTAAAGTTTTTTTTTTGGCTACAACTGACACTACTACGGGGAGTCACAATCCCCTTATTACCCAAATTTTATTGAATGGGACGTCATACAGATTGTTATTGTGGACTCCGTGGAAATATCAGTTGTAGAATAAAATGATTAGTTTTCTGATTGAAAATACCAACGTATTTACAGGTTCCGGCGGCTTAGGATCTTAGAGCATCACTTCGATCACATGCGCCTATAGCTGTAATTTTTAAAGCTCAACTATTAACGCCAATTTATCATTATACTGCGATTTATCTTATTTTCTCACAGCTTTCCATACTAGTTACTAGTTGCTTGAACCGCACTGAGTAGATACTTTGGCAGAAATTTAGCACCATTTAACTTTAAAAAATACTGAAATTTAAACAGAAAAAATACCTCAAATCGTTTATAATCTTCGCCTGCTCGTTCATTTCCTTCTCGATTAATTTCGATCTGCTCCTGTTATCCAAAGACGGATCGAACATGAAAGCCGGTAAAATACTCTCCTGCGACGTCTTGGTGCCGTCTGTGGGATCATTTTCGTCTGAATCGTAATCGAAAGGAATGGCCGTGTCTTCGGCACCTTAAAAGAAAAGTAGGTTTAAGCAGTGAGTTATAATAACTATAAAAATATACCGTTAAACTTTGCTTTAGGTAGATATATGTCCAGACATATTTGGACGGCTTTAATAAGACTATAACGCAATCAAAACACGTTTGTAGAAATAATCATACGCAGAAAACAATAATGTATTGGTATTCAAACGTTGTAGTTTTATTCTTTAAATTAAGGGAACATTATACTTTCTCGGGTCGGAAAAATCGGAAAGTATCATATTTTAATAATATTCTCTGAAAATTTTAGAGGAAAATTTCAAATACTTTCGACGTTATAGACGATTATAGCGCCAAGTATAAGGCAGGCCAAATGGACCGCGCGGCGTGCCAACTTACCTTTCGGCCGTTTACAAAGGTTTTGCTCTACTTGCGTCGAACATCTGCTGCTACTTTTATAATTGTAAGTAAGATTGAAGCAGGTAAAAGGAGAGCTTACTATTATGAGTATAATATCTTTTCAGTTTGCAAAACTATAGCGCCAAAGCAAACGGTACGCTGGCCTGCTCAGTTCGAAACATCACTCAGTAAACGTCTCAGCTAATATTGTGCAAAATGGATAATAAATATGGGAAATTTAGTTCGAGGCGAGGGTGCAGACCACGTAGACAGTTTTATGGTAATCGATTTTCAAATGAAACCAATCCTAATTTTACCAGTAAGTCTGCAGAAAAAATTGTAAAAACTTCTGATTTGAGTTCAAGCTCTGGTCCTACCTTTAGTTATTGTATAGTACAGTTTTTAATTTTTACAACTTCACAACAAAAGAAATGAAAGAACACTTGAGAACGAGGCGTATGAGGGGTCGGAAGGAATTTTGTATGCAGCAGGCATAGCTGCTGATTGAACGTAAGTAGATTTTATATGCGAATATTCGTTTGTCTTAACTTTAAACGCGTTTTTCTCAAGACAACGTTTTTGTAATCGGCGTGTACGATAACAAAACAAACCGATTTAACCAATCGGTTTGAAATTTTAATATGTTCTTCTACACAACAATAGCCCCAGTATAAGCTAGAATAAAAAAGATTGCTAGGCCATAGTCATACTTTTTCTAAGGATATTTTTTTTTCAGATGTTCCAGTGAGTCGCAATCGTGCACGCCAGCAGATCAAAATTTTCAAAATGGCTTCTACGAGGCTGCAAAAAACCCTATCATTTAAAAAATTATGTAAAATTTTTTCTCTTGACTAAAATACAGGGTGTCCCAGTATTTCGTGTAGGTACATGGAGCTACTGTGGATTTCTGGGATAAAAATATGACCATTTAACCCAACTTACCTTAGTCCAAAAATTCGTAATTTTTGAGATACAGGTTGTCAAAATTATACTTTTATTTTAGTTTTCCTTAAATAGCTTTCTTAATAATTGTAGTATTTGTACAAGATTCGGTGCTAAGACGTTTTCTAAGATGAGAAATCGAAATCAGCTCACAGTTTTGTTGTAACTTGTAGGGGGCGCCACTTATGGCACTGTGTATACTTTTAAATTGGCATAACTTTTTTATACCACTCTGTATGATATTTTTAATTAAATATTCATATTTTCTGCCCTCTCCTGTCTAAAAGAGCTAGCTCTCTTGGTAAATGTTGCTCCGAGCAACAGTTTCTGACACTGTATATGAAAGGGGTGAATAATTTGCTGTCTAATGATCCGGTTAGTTGTATTTTTTGATATTCCCGTTTGACGTTCAATTAAATGAGTGCCGATTCCAGGATTATCGTGAATTCGAGGAATTTCAAGGATTTCCTCTTCAACAACGGGTGCTCTAGCTTGTGAAGGCCACCCAGCATTATTCCTGATCGGTTTAAATTGTCCAATTTCTCGAAGTCGCTTCTCAATATTCGCAAAAGTCTGATAGTTAGGAGTCCGACGATGCGGAAATCTTTCGTGATATACGCGAGCACTTTTGCGACCGTTGCCGTTACAAAAACCGAACACTTAAATCATATCAGTTTGCTCCCCAAAAGTGTACTCCATAATAATCTAAATTTAAAACACTGTTGAGCTTGAGAAGGGATTAATTCTCGTTAATATTTGTAAAACTTGTTTGATATCAGTCAAAAATTACTTTCTGTCAGTATTACTACAAGCCAGTTAAGTCATAGAACTTATGATAACTTACATCATTGCCAGAGTGATTTTTGAGCGTTGCCTATACAATGTGAAGAAACGTGTGAAGGAACGCATTTGCGAATTTGACAATGAAATTAAAAAATGGAAACAAACACCCCACTATCTCAAAAATTGTTGCTCGAAGCAACATTTACCAGGAAAGCTTTTTTAGACAGGAGAAGGCAGACAATACGAATATTCAATTAAAAATATCATACAGAGTGGCATAAAAAAGTTAAGACAATTTAAAAGTATTCACGATGCAAAAGTGGCGCCCCTACAATTTACAACAAAACTGTGAGTTTATTTCGATTTCTCATCTCAGAAAACCCCTTAGCACCGAATCTTGTACAAATACGAGGTATATCCACAAAGTAAGTTCCGTTTGGTTATATAAAAAAAACGTGTACAGATACAGAAAAAATATTTATTGTACAAAAATCTACAACTGTTAAACTAATTTTCTACATAGCTTCCGAAATTTTGTAGGCACTTGTCATAGCGTGGCACAAGTTTTTGTATGCCTTCTTCATAGAAGGTTGCCGCCTGTGTTTTCAACCATGTGGTAACATGTTCTTTCCGCTCGTCATCATCGTTGAAGTGTCGACCACCAAGGAAAGATTTTAGGTGTAAGAAGAGATGAAAGTCGCTAGGAGCGAGGTCCGGGCTGTACGGAGGATAATCAAACACGTCCCAGTCAAATTCCTGTAGGAGTTCTTTTGTCACGTTCGCAGTGTGAGGTCGGGCATTATCGTGGAAAAAAACAACACCTTTCGACAGTTTGGCCTCGTGGTAAGAAATCAATCAGCAAAATGCCTTTTCTGTCCCAAAAAACGGTGCACATGAGTTTTCGAGGTGTCAAGATTTGCTTAGGCTTAACTTTCGTTGGGGACGAAGTGTGCCTCCATTCCATTGATTGCCGTTTAGTTTCTGGGGTGTCGTAAGGTACCCAAGTTTCATCCCCCGTGACTATCCGAGAAAGAAAATCATCACCGTCTTCATTGTAGCGTGTCAAAAACTGAAGTGCACTGCCCATCCGTTGTTTTTTGTGTTGTTCAGTAAGAATATTGGGTACCCAACGTGAGCAAAGTTTTCGAAATTTCAGTTTTTCATTAACAATTTCATGAATTAGTGATCGTGAGATTTGCGGAAATTCCATAGCAAGAGCACTAATTGTAAAGTTACGGTTTTGCTTAAGCTTCTCTTCAATTGCGTGAACCAGTTCATCAGTAACCAAAGGCGGGCGTCCACATCGTTCTTCATCGTGCACTTGATCACGTCCTTCATTGAACTGTCTGACCCATCATCTAACCATTGAATCACTCATAGCAGTTTGTCCGTAAACTTCGCAGATTTGCCGATAAATTTCACTTGGTTTAACTTTCTTTGCATTTAGAAAACGAATCACAGATCTGATTTCACAAGCGGCGGCATTTTCAATTAAGGCCGACATCATAAAAAAGCACTACAAAGAACACGTCGGCAGCAGCGATCTGAAAATGGCGTACATTTCTTCTGCTTGAGTCAGAGTACCTGCCACGCATGCTCGGAACTGCGATCGCAGCGCTGCCGCGGATAGAAATAAAAACGGAACTTACTTTGTGGATATACCTCGTAGTACAATTATTAAGAAAGCTACTTAAGGAAAACTAAAATAAAAGTATAATTTTGACACCCTGTATCTCAAAAATTACGAATTTTTGGACCAAGGTAAGTTGCGTTATATGGTCATATTTTCATCCCAGAAATCCACAGTAACTCCATGTACACGGAGTACTGGGATACCCTGTATATGTCAGAAAAATTACAGATTCAAAAAATGTTTTTTTTATTAATTTATTGGTTCCATAAAAATTATTAAGATCTTCAACCGAGAAAGTGTAATGTTCCCTTAATGCACGATCAGATAATATGGCTTTGAGCATATTAAGTTACCTGTAAGCATGGTAAGCGTATGCCCTAAAGCTGACAGCTGCTTTCCTACGTTGGTATCTAAATGAATATCGACGCCTTCCATTTGCCATTGGACGTTAAGTAACCATTTTGCATTATCTAAAACATATATAATATACAAAGAAGCAACGTCAGTAACGCAATTACTTTAACGCTTACCAGTGGGCATTTTAGCTGCCACAGTTCTGCTGCAAACTTCGTAAGTCCCGTCGCTAACCACGCATAAATTCATAATGGAGGAATCCGTCATGTCCGGTTTCCAGTCGTCCAACGAATTCTCAAAGTCTTCGGCGAAACGTAGGCAAAGATTCGAAAATTTGCCTTTGCTGACGAGAGATCCCGAACTACATGCTAAAAGAATGGTCAGTCAAGTTAAAATAAATATTTACTTTATTTTTTAGGTGTAATCAAATACCTGATATGCTGGTGTTTTCCAAAGTAACAACAACGGCGCCCTTACTCTCTTCATATACCGATCTGGCGTTCCAAGTGATCGGTAGTGGATTTAGTGGAAGACAAATACCTATATAAAAGAAAGAACGTGAGTGGTATCATACATCCGGCGAAAACAGAATATACAGCGAACTGAAGCGCCCCAAGGAATGACGATAAAAACTTACCCATGTCCTCGACGGTAAGTTGAAGGAACAACGTCCCCAAATGCGGCGTACCGAGCTGACTCGTCAACTGTCCAAATTGGAATTTTTCTTCCTTATATTCCCGGCTTAAGTTCGCCCTCTTTTCAGTCCAATAATCGTAGGCATTTTTGTAATTTAGCCAGACCAGAATCGCTTTATCTATCGCGACCGGTTGGATATATATTAGAGGTCGTTTTAGAGTTATTAGAACTACTTCTTTGTCCTCTCCTTCGACAATTTCGTCCTGAAAATGATTTTTTCTTAAGGAACATCTTGCTGAAGACGAATTGGTTATGTATTGTTGAAAGTAACGCTACATTAATTAGGCCAATTGCACTATTGCTTACCTGGAAAGCATTTCTCAAACCTATGCGCGTATTGAAGAACGCGACGTGCTGATACTCGATGTCCGCCTCTTCGAATACTTTAACACCACTAATGCATCAACGCGTGTATACGGTTCGATGTTTGTCTACTGGCTCTCGGCGTTTCTTATGATTTGGCCCAGGGAAAGATTGAGGTCTACCTGTGCCTTTCCGAACAGTCTGGCCGACGTACTGCTGGGGTTCGAACCCGAAACGTTTTGCACTCTGTTGGACAATTCCAAGACTACAGCACCTGTAAATATTGCGAAATAACCGTTAAAAAAACCTTCGAGTCTCTTTCACGGTTAATTAAAAATTAGAATCAAAGCATATTTAAGAACCAACAGGACTGAACATAACAATGAGCGCGAATCGTATACACTTAAAAACCAATTGAACTTACCTGTTTCTAATCTGACTGCTGAACTGCCTGCTGTGGTGGCGGTCAGCTGGATTCGCTGTATTTTTATAACCAACGAAAACAATAGTCTATTTAAAGTCGACGGCTCTTCGGAATCTTCCAACCAAATCGGAACGGGTCTTTCTCCTCCGTAAACTTTTTGTACTACCTCGTTTACTTCCTAAAAAGTAACGTGGAGATTAAGAAAATAATTAGGAAAGAAACACTAGTATATGTATATATATATCAAGGATTTTCTACAGCTGACGCTGTCTTCCTTCTCTCAGCCTTTGATTCCATCCGTTTCTATCTTCCCAGTCTCCACCTGTTAGATCCCTGTCCTCCATAGCCTCGTCCACATCGTCTCTTCACGATTGTCTGGGTCTTCCTCTTTTTCTTCTCCCTATAGGGCTCCACTCCGTTATTTTCTTTATCCACCTATTATCTTCGCTCCATCTTATGTTTCCATACCATTTTAATCCTTTTTCTTCAATGGTGTTTATTGCGTTCGCTTTGATGTTCATTCTGCTTCTTATTTCTTCATTTGTTATTCTCTCCATACGTGTCACTCTACAACATCTTCTCCAATACTCCATCTTTACCGCGTTAATTTTGGGTTTATTTCTTTTGTTGATCGTCCATGTTTCTGACCCGTATGTCATTATGCTTTGTATTATTGATTTGTATATGCGTGTTTTGTTTCTTTTTGTAATGTGTTTGTCCACAGGATCGAATTTAATTGTCTTATGCATGTCCGCGTTTGTCCTAATCTAGCTTTAATCTCTTCTTCTGATGTTACGTTTTTTGAAATGATGGTTCCTAAATATTTAAATCTATCGGCTCCTTTGATTATTGTTTCGTTATCGACTTCTAGATTCTCCACGTTTCCCTCCTTTGTTGTAAGATATTCCGTTTTATCAAAGTTTATTGCTAATCCTGCTTTAGTGTATTCTTCTTTCAGTTTTCTTACCATATAACTGAGGTCTTCCTCATCTTGCGCTATGATTACTTGGTCGTCTGCGAAACTTAGAGTATATAAGTAATCTTCTCGTATTGGGACTCCCATTCCACTGCATTTTTGCTTCCATTTTTTTAGTGTTTGTTCGAGGTATATTTTGAATAGTGTTGGGGATGTAGAGCATCCTTGTAATAGGCCTTTTGATGTGGAGTATCTTCCCTATTTTATGTCCTATTTTTATGTTCACTGTGTTGTTTTCGTAGAGAGCTTTTACTGCGTGTATTGGTTCTTTGTTAATGCCTATTTCTTTCATTGCATTCCATAATCTTTGTCTTGGTACCGAGTCATAGGCCTTTCTTATGTCTATGAAGGCTAGGTGAACTTCTCTATTCTTTGCCAGTTTTTTTCCATTGTTTGTTTCATAGTGTATATGTTGTCTATACATGATTTTCCGGCCGTAAAGCCTGCTTGGTCTTCTCCAATTTTTCCTTTTATATTTTCCTCTATGATAAATTTAATAATTTTTCCATACAAACGTCCCATACTCGATATTATGCTTAGGCCTCTATAGTTTGTGCATTTTCTGCGATCTCCCTTTTTAAATATAGATACTATATAGGCTTTTGACCATTCCTCTGGTATTTTTTCTCCATTTATCGCTCTGTGGAACATGTTCCTCAGCATTCGATGTAATTTATTAGACCCGTACTTAATCATTTCATTTACCACACCTTCAGGCCCTGCAGATTTATTATTTTTGAGTGTTTTTATTGTCTTCTTTACTTCTTCATAGCTTAGTTCTATCTCTTTTTTTTCCCTTATTCTGTTCTTCTTCAGGGTTCCCTTCTTGGAATTCTTGTCTGTCTTCCGTTAGCAGCTTCTTATAATATTCCTCCCACTCGCTTTCTGGGATATACTCTATATACGTTTTCTCTCTATTGTTGGTCCTTAATGCTTTAATTATTCTCCATGACTCCGTGCTTCTAGTTCCTCCTATATACTATTCTACATGTTCGCACGATTTTTCCCATATCTCGTTCTCTTCTTTGTTTATCATCCTCCTCGTTTCTGCATTTTTCTCTTTATATTTCTGTAGATCTTCTTCTGATTTTGTATTCAGCCATTTTTCGTATAGTATTTTTTTCTCCTTTATAGATTCTTTGGTTTTTTCACAGATTCTAATTTTATGTTTCTTATTCTCGTTGTCTAGTATATGTCATATTATAAAAATAAATGTACTTTTACAGCCGATAATGTCATACAGTTTACAGCGAAAATAGGACGAAAAGTTAGTTGAAAACTCATTGTTCTTGGCCACATCGGTTCAAGGCGGCTAGTTAAAGTCATAAGATCCGGCATGAAATTTACTATGACACATACAATTTATACCATCACCTTATAACAAATCTAAAAGATTCACCCTAAGGTAAGAGCCAAAATTAATCGACTTGAAATTAATTTGTGAGACGTAACTCCTATAAAGCACTTACCTTCATAAAAACTTTCTGTACAAATACCAAATGATTCAGCAAATCTGTGGTCAGGCTGTGTTCGAACACTCCGATTTCAGCGTTCGAGTTCAAATAGCCACCCTGCCGGAAAACCACTCCTTCTGGATTCCTTAATCCGCTGGCGGCCGTCTCGGGAATGTATTCGGCCACGACGTGAACCGCCGGTAATGCTATGCTTGCCTCCGACGGTAGGTTCGCTTCAGTTTTTTCGGTTTGTGCATATCCCTTCAAAGAAAAAAGAGAAAAAAACTATAACCACAGTCAACCCTATACAGTAATGAAAGTGAGCTCCAAGTTGGTGACGAGGTTTTGACGGCGCGTGCGTCGACGTGTCCCTCTTTCAAAATGGCCGCGCAATGTTTACATCTGACCTTGGAATGTGTCTTTTGAAACGCATTGTCGATAGTTTCTCGATGTGACTGCAGTTTATATGAATTTAAAGACAGAAGGAAGATAAAGTTTGTAAAAAAAGAGAATTAAAAACGTTTGTAAGTGAAGGGAATCAAAAAAGTTGACAAAAAATCTATATAATCATGGGGAAAGGAGATTATTGATGTGCCGTCGGCAATTGTAAAAATAATACAGAAAGTACGCAGAGAGTTGAGTTTCTTCTTTTTCCCCAAAGATGTTGAAAGGTAAGTGATTTAATTAACGGATATCAATTGCGTAAGAAATCGCACGCGGATAAATTGAATAATTCTGAGAAGTTATCTCTCTTATGACATTTTTTTGGTTATAGAGCAAAGATTTGGTATGCAGCAACCAAACGCGTCATCAATTGTCCCATTGAAAATTTGTACCAAAATTATAAAATATGCGCCTCTCATTTTTCTCAGAAAATGTTTAAAAATGATTTGAAAAATCGTTTATTCAGCCATGCGTATCCAGACGTTAATATGGAATCAGATAAAGAATACTCCGTGTGTCACAGGCTAATAACACAGGTAAAGATGTTTATAAGAGTAGGATTTTACTGCAGGTACAATGAGGCCCAATCAGGCCCAGAAACATTCAATTTGTATTCGGACATAAAATTCCTTGCTGAATTCAAATATGTATTTAAAAATTTGGGTTCCAGTTTCAGTTTTCACTTTGGGGCCTTACAGAGTCCTAACAAAGCGTTGGGCCCAAAATCTGATATGACTATTCATTTCCTTATTTTTTCTGAAAATGCGTTCCTGTCAAGTTTTTCACTTGTATTCATCTCTTTTCTAACAAAGCGCTCCATTTTTTTTGTGTTTTTTTTTATCGGATATTGGCGATCATCCTGATTATTAGGACTTTGTTTACAGCTGCCCGGAATAATCCCGTCGTTATTAGTTGTATAATATCTATGATTTTGAATGATAAAACTTTGCACAGTACCATTATTTTTATTTAAAATCTCCCCTTTTTAACATGGCGAACTGCCACGTGACCTCTTGAAAACTGAGACCTGATTTTCCTATACGGTTACCTCTGAGTTTCGGTACTGTATTGGGTTTCATCATCATCATCATTAGCTTATTCCATCCATAGTCGGATGTAAGCCTCGATCTCTTGGTCATTGAGCTTACTGTGCTATAATATTGTGAGTTTATTTATACATGGAGTTCCCTAAGAGATGTTATTTCCTGTCATTAGTGCCTTTAACGTGTATTTGCACGATCTACGAAGGAATGTAGCAATGACATGGTGGCTCCAAGTTTAGGCTTACTGACTGACGCTGAAAAAACTCATGACATTGAGAAAATAAAGATGAATTCTCCGCCAGGGTGGAGATGCTAAGAAACAGATATCCAGTCAGCAGGTTACGCTGCTTACACCGGTCAGTAAAGCGCGGGGTTGTCATATTGGGGTAAAATAATTCACAAAATATACGAGAATAATATAAGATCATTGCTGTACATACCTGAGGCAATTTAGTGGTGAAACTCAAACTATGATGCGGCAAATCTATCGTGAACTTCGCCTTACTCCCCGTGAAACCTGTACTGTTCACTTGATCCATTTTATATTGAGCTTGAAGTGAGGGCAGTAACGCCGCTGTTATACTTAAACTCTGCAAATGGGAGAAAAATGCGATAAAAACCTCCTTTTAACACAGAATAATTTATTACCTGTAAAATTACCGAAAACTGCATGACCAACGGTTTCAGAAGACTTTTCTCGCCTATGGCTCCCTTACTCAGAGACGGCCCTGTCAGGGGTGTGTCTTTTAGAGGATGATTGGGAGAATTCTGCTGATCTTCCGGCTCGTTCTGGACGCCTCTGGATATTCTACTCGACGTTCTTTGGACGCGAAGCTCTTGAAGGGTTGAACTCAGTTGCTTACTACCTAAATGGAAAGAAAAGAAAACAAGCCTTTGTACGTTCGTACGTTATTGATAGAAAGAGAAACTAATTTTTGTTAAGAAAAATTACTAGGAGCATAACGAATGATATGACAACACTGTATCGTCTTCGGATGATTAATAATCACGACTATCTTCTGTGCTTTGTCTAGCAACTGGGGTTTACAGAACGCCGTTCATAAAATCTACAATAAATGGACTTACCTCTAGTTACCATTCCGTGTAGAGCGACAGGGTGCTGAGGGATGTCAATATTTACGGCTCCGATCGTTAACAGTCCGGAATTCTTGTCTTTTTGACGTTTCGTTACGGAAGAATACAAAGCTTGTGACTTTCCGATAGTGACCTGCAAATATATCATGTCTTATTTTTGCACTCGATGCAGGTTTCGCTCACCATGTTAGCATCATCAAGACAAGAAGTCAATCGTTATTTCTGATGGTGCTACGATGTTTCGCGAAGCGCGGGTCACGTGCAAAAATAAAGTTTTTGGTGTAGCACGTGTGCTATATCCCTAAAGAAATTCAGATGAAGACATTTCCACACAAGAAAATAATTAATAAAAAAAACTCACCTTAACTACTGTTTGTAAATTTGGCGCGACACCCTCCAACAAAACTATCATAGTCCTGCCCACTTGCCCCGTCAAAGAGCACTCCAGCATTTGAGGAATCGACTTCTTTCTCACCTACAAAATCACTTATAATCAATTTAAACATAAATAGACGAATTTTCTTTAAACTATTTTTTGAGGCGTATTTCGACCACCTTATCATCTCTTCAGTATCACATTTAAACTGCACTAACAAGATCACCGGTTAGACTCAATATAATTCAAGTGCATGCCCCTACAGCAGCAGCAGATGATAATGTGATAGATGAATTTTATCTAAAACTGCAAGAAACAATGCGAAAAATCCCATCAAGAGAAATTACCTTGCTTGTAGGAGATCTAAATGCGAAAATTGGGGAAACAAGGAATGATGACCATCTAAGACATATTATTGGGCTGTATGGAATGGGGAAGAGAAATGTTAGAGGTGAGAAATTGATCAACTTTTGTATACAAAATAAACTGGCTATCACCAATACCCTGTTCAAACATCATATCCGCCGTCTTTATACTTGGAAATCTCCAGGAGATCGATACAGAAATCAAATAGATTATATAATGATAAGCCAAAGGTGGAAATCATCTATACTGGACACGAGAACTTACCCAGGAGCAGACTGTAATTCCAACCATCAACTTCTAGTTACAGTTCTTCGTATTAAACTCAAAGCTTCTCAAAAAAATATAAAGGTGCAACGAATGAAGATATATCCTCCAGAAAAACAACAATTTACGGAACTAGTAAATAAAAATATCCGAAATATCCAATATAATGAAGATCCTGGAAATAATGAAGAGATGTGGAACAAAGTGAAAACATCGATAAAAGATGCCCACGAAGAAATAGCATCCCGAAGAGTAAGAAAATGTATTAAAAAATCTTGGATGTCTGCAGAAACATGGCAACTTATAGAGCATAGGAAAAACGTAAAGAAAACTGGACTAAACGATGATCAGCAGATAAAATAGTACCAAGATTTAAACCGACTTATACAGAAGAACTGCAGACAAGATAAGAATACATATCTCAATAACCAATGTAAAGAAGTACAAGCATATGCAGAGAAAAATCAAGTTAAAGATCTCTTTAAAAAAAATTAAAGAGATAGATAAGGATTTCAAACCTAAAACTTGGGCAATCGAGGATAAAAATGGAACACTGCTTACAGAGAAAGAAAGAATAATAGACAGATGGAGAGAATATTGTGAAGATCTTTATTATGATGCACAAGAACAAGACATACACCAACAGATCAATACCACGCAGCAAGAACCTGAAATAATGAGGAGTGAAGTAGAGGATGCTGTTAAGAAACTGAAAAGCAATAAGGTACCTGGCTACGATGACATCACGGGAGATATTCTTAAGGAACTAGATCATGACACAGTGGGGATGATCTATAAAATATGTAATAACATCTGGAAAACTGGAATATGGCCGAAAGATTGGACGACCTCTATAATAATACCACTACATAAGAAAGGCTCTACCCGTAAATGTAGTAATTATCGTACATTATCTCTATTATCACATCCAAGTAAGGTAATGCTACATATCATAAATAATCGTTTAAGATATTATGTTGACCAACAAATCTCTAGAGAACAAGCGGGATTTGTTAAAGGACGAGGCACAAGAAATCAGATTGTTAACATAAGACAACTGATAGAGAAATGTAGAGAGTATAATGTGTCTATGGTAATGTGCTTCATAGACTATAATAAGGCTTTTGATTTTGTCAACTGGAAAAAGCTTTGGGAGGTACTAGAGCAAATGGGTGTTCCTTATCATCTGATTAAACTGATTAAAAACCTCTACTTGGACAGCACTGCAGTGGTGAGAATAGACAATACAATATCCGATCAGTTTCATCCTCGCCGAGGTGTAAGACAGGGCTGTGTTCTGTCTCCTACATTATTTAATGTTTATGGTGAATTTATAATGAGAAATGCGTTGAATGAATGGGATGGTGGAATCCTAATAGGAGGTGAGCGAATAAACAACTTGCGTTACGCTGATGATACCACCATATTTGCAGCGACTGAGGAAGAGATGGCTACACTTTTAAATCGGATAGAGCAAGAAAGTGAGAAACTAGGTCTGACCATAAATAGGGACAAAACGAAGCTGATGATAGTCGATAAGTCTGACCAAATAGTAAGATCCGACTTACTCAATGGCATTGAGAGAGTAACAACCTTTGTATATCTAGGATCATCCGTAAGTAGTATGAGAGGATGCGAGAATGAAATAAAAAGAAGAATATCCCTAGCAAGAAATGCTATGACGAGACTTACTAAGATATGGAAAAGTCCGTACATAACTAAAGGAACGAAATTAAATCTCGTACAGACCTTAGTATTTCCAATATTTTCATATGGTGTAGAATCCTGGACACTTAGAGTAAAGGAACGTAAATCTATTGATTCCTTTGAAATGTGGTGCTATAGAAGGATGTTGAGAATATCCTGGACCGCCAGAAGAACTAATCAATCTATACTGAATGAACTAAATGTAACTGTAAGGTTATCATCACTATGCATGAAAAGAATTCTTCAGTATTTTGGACATGTAGCTAGAAGGCCAGGCAATAATGTAGACCGGCTAATAATAATGGGAGAGGTCCAGGGTAAAAGGAGTAGAGGCCGTTCGCCAACAAGATGGTCAGATCAAATAAATCAAGTTATGGATCAACCACTCCATGTATCGTTGCACTTGGCAGAAGATCGAGAGAAATGGAGAGAAATAGTGAACAGAACAGTGAAGTCATTCCAGAGAGATAACGACCCTCAAGACTGAGGAAACGAATAGAGAGAACAAGATCACAACATCTTACCGTCAAACTACTATGTAAACTCGTAATCTCGGCCTCCAATTTTAATCCGGACAGCGTGGCCAACAACCGCGTCCTGTGAATTCTCGCCACGCCGAATACGACCAATTTTGTGTGCTCGTTCACGCCGACATGTGTGCTTTCCCTGTGAGTTAAACCTCTGTGTAAATGTAGAGGCGGTGTGCCGTCCGCTTTTTCTATGTCTTCGCTGGATTTAATTTCGGTAAGTATGTCGTATTTGCGATTGCCTTTGTAGTGTTCGGAGATGTCGTTGGTACCGACGGAAAATCTGTAATAAAACGGTTTAAATATAATGACATACGTCTTCGACGTCTTAAACATCAGAAATGCAAACAATAGTCTTCATAATCAGCGGTGTAAATATGGTCGCTTAAAAATCAAATACTCAAAACTATTTCCCGAACAACTGTTCGTAAAACTTCACTAGTATCGCGCTTTAAATAGGTTTACATCGGAACCTTAAAGCTACACAGGCTATTTACATCTACGTACTAAGTGGACTTTCCGAGAGATAGCAGCACAAACATAAACCGACGATTTTTCAGTTAGTGTCAACTCCCAGAAGATCCGCGTGAAATTTTCATAACATTTTGCCTATTAGTTTACGAGTAACAGTCGTTTTAGTGGAGTTACCTTTGATTTTTGCAAAACCATGGAACGAAAAAAATTTCGTGTGTTAATTAAACATTGCTTATTGCTGGGAAAAAAATTCAGTCAGAACCCAAGAATGGCTTGAGAATTGTTATGGCACAACTGCTGCTCTGTCGAAAGCAAGTATATGTGGATGGTTTAATGAACTGAAATGCGGTTGCACAAGTATCGATGATGCATCACTTTTCGGACATCCAAATGAGGCAGTACCTGTAAAAAACACAAAACATCCACCAATTGCTCTGAATGACCGCAAAGTGAAAGAGATAGCCGAGATCGTGTTAGAATCTAGAGGCAGCGTGCCATCCTCTTTTTCTATGTTTTCGCTGGATTTAATTTCGGTAAGTATTTGCGACTGTCTTTGTACTGTTCGGAGATCTCGTTGATACCGACGGAAAATCTGTAATAAAACGGTTTAAATATATTAACACACATCTTCAGTGGCTTTAAACATCAAACACAAACAAGTCTTACCTTCAGCGGTGTAAACACGGTCACTTAAAAATCAAATACTCAAAACTATTTTCCGAACAACTGTTCGTAGAATCTCGCGAGTATCACGTTTTAAGTAAGTTTACATCGGAAACTTCAACCTACACCGGCTATTTACATCTATGTATTGTGGCTGTTTTAGGGGAGGGGGGGCGAAGAGAAATCCCTCTGACTAAAGTTTTTTTCCAGAACAATCTCTTTTATTTAGTAAAGACAGGTTGTTTATTTTCTTCGAGAAGCTCCACCCGGTCATGGATTTCTTACGTAAGAAAGGATGTTTTGCATCTCGACTTCCTCTTGGATAAAATCCTGAATTTGCTATTGCAGAAATACACAAAAATGTTTCCAAAATACCCCTATTAATGTAAAAATCATCAAACAGTGAATTGGTTGTGACCGTATTGATTTTTATACAAAAAAAAACTTCGTTACTCACCTGTGTTTAATAGTCTTCGTATCGGGCATGTTCGCGTATAGCTCTAACAAGTAGTAAATAGTTTTCCAGCACCTTCCGCTGCTTTTATCCGAAGATACGGTTATTCTTTCTAAAGCCGAGCCGCTCGGTGTACTGACGCTCATCGGAGTACCGGCGCCCTCGCTAAGATTGACGTATCCCTTGACATTTTTACCAGTCGACCTCAATTTCTGGGCAAAACTCTGAGGTCTCGACCTCAAACTTGGACTGGGCGATATTACCGGCTTACCTTGAAAGCCGTAAGACCCTGGATCGGAAATTTTTAACGTTAGTTGTTTAGATAACGATGACGGAACGTCCTGAAAACAAAAAAAAAACGTGAGAACTAATGCTGGTAATGTCTCTTGCAGTTTCCGATTAGTAAAGAAATGTCCATGTATACATCATGAACTCGTCTTAATCTCGATCAACAAACATTACCTGTAAAAGGTCCGAAGTTGAACTGTGATGTTTTTGCTCGTTATGATCGCTGGCGCTCGTTTTGGGTCGTCTCAGTTCGGCCGGTGGTTGTTCTTCTCTCAGCTCGTTTTGCGTATCTTTTACGTTTTGGTACATGTTGCTAATTTGGTGTAACAATCTGGAAAAATAATGCGATGAATATTAACTTTATTGACCGGACTTGTGGCAATAGTGTCCCAAATAAATACCTCAGTAGCGGCATGTTAACCCTTTGATGTATGTATCTCACGCCGATCGTGAAGTTTATAACGGTGGACGTGTGATTTTTCAACTGGCCCCTGGAAATATACAGGACGTTTCTGGTTTTCATCAGGTCGTTCACGGCCATATCAGTCATTCGGTCGATCTCTAATTCCACTGACACTTTTTCGCATACAAATGCTGGAGATTCGTCACTTGTATTAATTTCTAAAAAGAAGATATATAAACAGTCGTGCAAGTAAGAACGTGTAACGATGAAACGAATGTTAAAAATGGTTCCGGCAAATGTTTCAAACTCCATTTCGTTTATATAAAATTAGCTTACCAATCAAAAGTCCCCGTTTTCCTTTATTTTTTCCCTTTTTCTTCTCGATTTTTCCATGCTCCGACACAACTATGTCTATCCTTAACGTCTCCATGTTGCCAACTAAACATAGGTTCGAACCTAGGGCGTCCAGTGTTGTTACTTCATTTCCAGCACCTACAAACAAAACAATAGCAAACTTGAAGCGCCATAATTTCAATAAATAATTATTAAGCATGTTTAATCGCTCATCATCATATCCAGTTGCGTAGAGGTCTACGCCTCCGGTTCCCAGTCGCCAACCTCTTCTATCTACCCGATCTCCTGGTCTTAAATTTCTATATCTACCAGATGTACAAGTATGAAATGCGGATTTCAGACAACAGATGGTGCACCAATGCAGTTTGTGCTATAAAGATTTGACACTGTGCCATTTTGTTGTGTTATTAACAAGTGTCAGACGCGCACGAGTGACAAATTGGAAAAGTGTGTGCATAGTGTTGTGTTGTGTTCAATATGTCGAAATTTATACCGAACAAAGAGCATTCGCGGACAGCATTAATTTTTTGTTTTCATTTGAAGAAAACTGCTGTTGAATCATACCGATTACTTCCGAGTAGCTTATGGTGAACATGCTCCAACGCAAGATACGTGTGAACGATGGTCCCGGCGTTTCAAAAGTGGTGACTTCGATGTTGCAGACAAGGAACGTGGAAAACCGCCAAAAAAAAAATACGAAGATGTGGAATTGCAAGCATTGTTGGACGAAGATGATTCGCAAACACAAAAACAACTCGCCGAGCAATTGGGCGTTAGTCAACAAGCCGTTTCCAATCGGCTACGAGAGATGGGAAAGATTCAGGAGACCGGTAGATGGGTACCACATGAGTTGAACAATAGGCAAATGGAAAACCGCAAAAACACGTGTGACTTTTGCTCGCTCGGTACAAAAGGAAGTCGTTTTTGCATCGCATAGTTACAGGGGATGCAAAGTGGATTTATTTTGTGAATCCCAAGCGCAAAAAATCATGAATAAACCCAGGCGCACCATACACATCGACCGCAAGACCGAATCGCTTTGGCAGAAAGACGATGCTCTGTGTTTGGTGGGACCAGAGGGGCGTGGTCTATTATGAGCTGTTAAAACCTGGGGAAAAGGTTAATACTAAACGTTACCAACAACAATTGACCGATTTGAACCGTTGGCTGCTTGAAAAAAGGCCAGAATACGAAAGGGGAAACACAAAGTCATTTTTCTTCATGACAATGCTCCATCAAATACGGCAAAATCAGTTCGCGACACGTTGGAAGCACTCAGCTGGGAAGTTCTACCCCATGCGGCTTACTCACCAGACTTGGCTCCTTCCGATTACCATTTGTTTGCATCGATGGGTCACGCACATGCTGAGCAGCACTTTGGTCCGTACGAAGATGTGAAAAAATGGCTCGATGAATGGTTCGCAGCAAAAGGGGAAGATTTTTACTGGCGTGGTATTCACAAATTGCCCGAAAGATGGGAAAAATGTATAACAAGCGATGGAGCATACTTTGAATAAAGCACTTTTTATCATTCTTCCGAATTTAACATGTTTTTTAGAAAAAAAAAACCGCATTTCATACTTGTACACCTGGTAAACTCTTGGTTAACAGCTACGTTTCGCAGCCGTAGAGTACAATGCTTTGAAAAATCGCACCGTAGATGCAGTGTTTCATCATTTTAAGGTGTTTTTTGACCAAAGAATGTTTAATCACTCCTCTGCTATAACTAATTAGACGCAACAAGATCGACACAAGATCAAAACAACACTGACTGGATAACAGATGGAACACTGCAACCTACAGTTTTGGTCAAAAGTATTTGCCACCCCCTTCAGTCCCGACAAACTAGATGTCTATTATTTTTCACCGAACTTATTTCTTGGCACATCCAACTAAGCAATCAAAACAATAAATTCCACTGAAAAAGCAAAAGAACAAACTTTTGGAAGTTAACGATAGATGACCTGCTTTATTCTTCTAATTATTTAGTTTACTTCGAGATCTTGTAGTGTATTCATCGTTAATAATATGTTAATCTTAGTGATTTCCACTGAAAGTTAAGTGATTTTTGTTATAAAAGTACAAAAAACGTGTGAATTGGATTTAGAGAAACGAACGAAAATACTGTTTCTTTTGGAAGTGGAAAAATAAATAAGATATTTCAAAAATAATGACATGTTCACATCGTGCGGTGAGATATACTAGAAATTGTTTCAAAAAGCAATGAGAAGAGGCTTCAAAATGCTGAATTTAAAGGCTGTAAAGCTACAAAAAAAGCTTAGCTGTTGGAGAAGAATAAAAAGATGCGCTTGGCATGGACTCAAAAACATAAATCGTTCAAGGAAGAGGATTGATCTAATATCGTGTGGTCGGACCAGTCTAACTTCGACGTCTGTATTGTTTATCAAGTCTGGATATTGTTTAAACCATTTATTTTAGTAAATAAGTATCTCAAAAGTGCTTTATTATTTTTTTCTAATGTTTGTTTTCCCTTGTTTTAGGTTTTTGGTACTCCTGCTGCTACTTACGTAAGACGCCGGATAGCAGAGGAATATAACCCCGATTTCGTAATACCTACCGTAAAACAAGGGGGTGGCAGTATCATAGTGTGGGAGTGTATGTCAGCAAGCGGCCTAGGCGAAATAATTTGCGAAGGTTGAAGGAATTTACAAAAGTACAAAGAAGTTCCAAAAGCACTAAAACCACCATTTTGCAAATTGTACGGACATAAAAACTTGGACAACGTGTGTTTCTAGCAAGATAACACACTGTGTCACAAAGCGGCATCGGCAATCAAGTGATTCTGGGAGAAAAGGGTGGAGCTTCTAGATCGGCTCTCGGTGACCAGATCTCAACCCTGTAAAACATGTCTGGTCGATTCTCAAGCGGAAAATCAAAGAACATCCAAATCACATCAAAGGATATCCTCAACAGCGCACAGTGCGAAATTTAGGAAGTTTAGCGGAACTTTATTCAATTTTTGAAATACGTAAAATGCATAAGATTATTCATTATTTTGGTAGGTTAATATCCCACCTCTAAAACCTCATACTCAGTTTGGGGATTAACCCTGCGAAACAACTGCAAAATGCACCTGAAAGTTGCATTACTTATTCAATCATACTTTTTGCCTACAGAAAGCTATTCGATTTGTTTAAGTTAATAGAGTGGTACATACAAACGGCAAGTCAGTAGGCCATGATTTTTTCTTCATTTATTTTATAAGAGAATTGTCAATTACGAGGCTGGTTTGAAAAGTCCGAGAGATGGCACCACCGGCGCGTATCGAGGTCATGTTTAGTTAGTACCATCTCTTGAATGAACGCACACCAAGTTTCAGCCATATTGGTCTATTTCTTTGTGTTTGGCATTCGTGTGAATCAAGGAAGTCGAGTGATTTTCAAGAAATGGACGAAAAAGAATTTCGTGTGGTGATTAAACATTACTTTATGAAAGGCAAAACGCCTCAGGAGACTAAAGAGAAGCTTGATAAACATTATGGTGACTCTGCACCTTCGATTAGAACAGTTTATAAGTGGTTTCAAAATTTTCGGACTGACCATATGGGCACGAGTGACGTTGAACGTTCTGGACGGCCTGTGGAGGTTACGACTCCAGAAATCATTGATCAAATTCATGATATGGTTATGGATGACAGAAGAGTTAAGGTGCGTGAGATTGCTAGTGCTGTGGGCATCTCGACTGAACGGGTACATAATATTTTGCATAAACATTTGGACATGAGAAAGCTATCCGCAAGATGGGTGCCGCGATTGCTCACGCTTGACCAAAAACGGAATCGTGTAAAGTGTTGCAAAGATGGTTTGCAGCTGTTCCAGAAGAATCCGGAGGACTTTAAGCGTCGTTTCGTCACTGTGGATGAAACATGGATACATTACTATACTCCTGAAACCAAACAACAATCTAAACAATGGGTTACCAAGGGGGAATCTGCACCAAAAAAGGCGAAGACCGTTCCTTCGGCCGGAAACTGTCTTTTGGGATTCGCAAGGGATAATCCTCATCGACTATCTGGAAAAGGGTAAAACTATTACAGGTGAATATTATTCATCGTTATTGGACCGTTTGAAAACCGAGCTGCAAGAAAAACGCCCGCGATTGGCCCACAAGAAAGTCCTTTTCCATCACGACAACGCACCAGCACACACCTCAGCAGTTGTGGTCGCAAAATTAATGGAAATAGGATTCTAACTCGTTTCACATCCCCCCTATTCTCCAGACTTGGCTCCCTCGGACTACTATTTGTTCCCCAATTTGAAGAAATGGCTGGCGGGACAAAGATTTTATTCAAACGAGGAGGTGATTGCAGACACTAATGGATATTTTGCAGACATGGAAAAATCCTATTATTCGGAAGGGATCAACAAACTAGAACATCGTTGGACGAAGTGTATAAGCCTAAAAGGAGACTACGTCGAAAAATAAAAAAGGTTTACCCCAAACACATAAGTGGTTTTTATTTTTGCACGGACTTTTCAAACCAGCCTCGTATTGGTATTTAAATAATTGCAAAATTTTTTCTTACTCGTGTGTGATTTGTTCGTGAAAAAAGCGATTTTTAAGAAGTAAGTAAAATTTACATTTTTAACTTCAGTGGAGACTTTAAAAAGTGATACTACATAATACCAGTTTGAAACGCACAAAATTTGAAAGGTTTTTTTTTTCCTCTGTTGGAAACACAAAAGATCTTCTGCGATATTTGCGATCTTCTTTTAAATTAAACATTTTCCAGAATGACTTTGCAAATTTCATATAACTGCATATTCCAAAAGTGGAAGGAAGAACCGACATCGGACGCCATCATTGGTTTTGTTTTGGAAAAAATAGGCTCACAAATGCTAACATCTGACGCTCTTTGCAGTTTAAAGGCAACTCTTCGTGCGCTAGTTTGTAAAATACAAAAAAGGTGGCTGGCTTGAAAATAATGTAAAATTTTCAAATGCTGTAAGGGATGCATTGCCTAGTGGATCGAGGACCAATGCAGGCAGACCTAAAAAAGAATTTAGGGATTGTCATCCTAAAGTGCAAAACAGAAAAGTGCATCATCTTTTGAAGTCCGGTAGTCAAGACGAGTTAGCCAAAGCAACTGCAACAAAGCTATACCAATCTGGAAAACGAAACTCTGCAGCGATTGTCAAGGAACTGGCATCTGGTTCTCCAGAAAGGGGTAGCAAAATCAAGAAGGCTCGCATGTCTTCTTCAAACAGCCCACGAAAATTAACTTCAGGCCAGGCTCTGGCGCTACTTATTGATGCAAACTTATCGTCAAATCAGTACAACATTGTTCGAGATCAAGCAAAAAATCACCGTTGCACTTTGTATCCACCTTATTATGTTGTAAAAGAGGCAAAGAGGTTTGTGCTATCCAAAGGACATAATAATAACTGAAGTTTCAGCTGAAGTATCAGTTCAGTCGCTGATAAATCATACCGTAGCAAGACTTTGTACAGGGCTAGAAGGGATTCTTAGAACTTTATCAAACGTTAAAGCACTAAATATTATCGTAAAGTGGGGTTGTGATGGGGCGGAACAAGTTAATTATCGACAAAAGTATATGGACAAACATAGCTCTGATGAGAGTATGTTTAGTGTATCAATGGTACCAATCCAAATGATAATCAGTCAGTAATTTGGAAAAACCCTGATTCTTCTTCCACACGGTACTGTCGCCCCATTAAGTTCGTTTTTGCCAAAGAAACAGTCAGTGTAATTACCTCAGAAGTAAAAAAACTGGAAGAACAAATATCTCAACTTACTCCAACCACTATACTTGTAGATGGCAAGCAATTTCAGGTTACAGCAAATATAATCTTTTGTATGATTGACGGTAAAGTATGCAATGCTGTATCATCCTGTGCATCATCACAAACATGCTACTTATGTGGGGCTAAACCTAGTGAAATGAACAACATCTGCGATATACCTTAAAAAAATATAAATGAATCCTTTTTATCCCTTGGACTATCACCCCTCCATGCATGGATAAGGTTTTTGGAATGTATTTTACATATATCGTACAAACTGGATATTAAGGCATGGCAAGCTCGTGGAGCAGAAAATAAAAAAAAGTTGCAGAGAAGAAAAAATACATTCAACAAAAATTCAAAGAGGAGCTTGGCTTGCTTATAGATATGCCAAAACAGCAGACCGGAAACACAAACGATGGTAATACCGCGAGGAAACTCTTTAGAAATGCCGAAAAGTCTTTCGAAATAACTGGCGTTAATTTAGATTTGATCAAGCGTTTTCATGTGCTGTTAGAGTGCCTAAATTGTGGTCTTAAAATTGATTCAGAAAAAGTTCGGCGAATATGCAAGAGAAACTTTGGAATTGTATTTGAAAGAATATTTCTGGTACTCAATGCCCGTAAGTGCGCATAAAGTCCTTTGTCATGGAAAGGATATTATAGCCTCTTGCATTCTTCCGATCGGACAATTTTCTGAAGAAGCTCAGGAGGCAAGAAACAAAGACTGCAGAAAATATCGCGAACTTTTTACTAGAAAAACATCCCGAATTGACACAAATACGGATTTATTTAATCGACTGCTTATTTCATCGGATCCGTACATCGCTAATCTTCGTAAAGCACCCAAAACTAAGCATAGTGAAGTTACGCCAGAAGTTTTAGAGTTGTTAGAAAGATTTGCAGACCCATGTAATGATTGCGAGTCTTCAGACGATTGCAATGAGTCTCGTTCTGAATAGATGTTCAAAATGTTGTTACAAAATGTATGTTTTTGTTAATTGTTCTATAATAAAAAACACAAATAAACTGAAAAACTTTAAATAAAACACATTAATTTTTACTAAAAATTTTAAAAACCCAACAAACAGAACTGTTTTATTGGTTTAAATAATTAAGTTCCGGTAAAGTCAAGAAATTTCGCACTGTGCAGCGTCTTCTACGAAAAATGGAAAGTAATTTCCCAAGAAAAATGCAAAAAGTTAAATTCTTTATTAACAAAAAGAAATGCATCGGTAATTAAAGCCAAAGGAAATTGTACTAAATATTAATTTTCATAATAAATTTACCAGTTTAATCTAACGTATGTGTTTCATTTTTTTCTATTCCAACAGAGTTTTAAGATTTTAAAGTAAGGTGGTAAATACTTTTGGCCAGCTTGACCGTTCGTTTACGTTTGAAGTTAATCTTCGGTTATACGTGAATTCTCGCGGTATAGTTTTAATATAGAAAGTTTAATCAAAACCAAAACTCGCATAAAATACGCATGTGTAGGAGATGTGTGAGTTAAAATTGAGGCACATATTATTAAAACAATAATACTAACTAAGCATTGTTAATACATTACCTGACTCAGACATCGTGGTAAATCTCAACTGTTGCGGCATAACACCCAAAGCGGAGAGCAAAGGCTGAAAAATTTGATTAGCATCCAACAATCGAACCGATTCTTGTATCGGTTGTAAAGGAACTTCGGGTTGGACCAAATTTTCTCTAGGTAAAGTACCTGGTTCTCCAGAAGATTCTGTATGTAGAGTATCTACCTTGTTTTCTTGTCCAGCTAAAATAAAGAATGTACCCAGTTTGTTAAAAATGCCACCCAGACATAAAAGAAGATAAATTGAGAAATTATTTGAATCTGAATCTAAGAGTACGTCATTCAAACCCTTATTAACCCTCAGTGAATAAACACTCACTTACATAATTAACTACAGTTTACCTTCTACATTTTTAGTTTCAGTTTCTGTGCCCTGTTTGGCCATCCAGCTGTACAAGTCCTCGCTGGAATGGGCGTGACCGATCGCTCTATGGGTCGGGCTCGATGGTAACTCAGGACTGGACTGGCTGTAGGCGTCGCTCGGGTCGGAACCTAAGTTTATAACGGTGCGATCTTCACGCAAAGTGCCGTAACCTACATTGAATAAGCGAAAGTGGATAATTAGTCTCCAAAAAAAAAATACGTTGGCACAGTCATCCTAAAATACGAAGATGTTCAGAGATTTAAATAAACTGAAAAGAGCCTTTAACGGAATAAAATGGAAAAAAAAACACAGACACAATAAAAATAGCACAAAAGTAGCAACAAAACACATCAATTTTAAACGAAAGTATTTCCAACAGAGGGTATTACAACACAATCAGTTGACATATATGTAATTATGGCCAAAAGTATGTCCCCTTGCTAACTTTTAAACCTGATAAAATATATCTTTATGTTCGTCTACTCACAGTTCAACACAGCTATTTGACTATTCTATTAGTTAAAGGGAAATAACGATTTTTAAATTAAGGGAACATTACACTTTCTCGGGTCGGAAAAATCGTCCTTTTAGAAAGTATCCTATTGGAAAGTATTATATTTCAATAATATTCTCTGAAAATTGCAGAGGAAAATTTCAGATACTTTGGAAGTTATAGACGATTATAGCGCCAAGTATAAGGCAGGCCAAATCGACCGCGCGTTGTGCCAACTTACCTTTCGGCCGTTTACAAAGCTTTTGCTCTATCTGCGTCGAACACCTGCTGCTACTTTTATGATTCTAAGAAAGATAGAAACAGGTAAAAGGAGAGCTTACTATAATAGGTATAATATCTTTTCAGTTTGAGGCAAAACTGTAGCTCCAAAGCAAACGGTACGCTGGCCTGCTTAGTCCGAAAATATCGCTCGCATGGCTAACATCACTCAGTAAACGTCTCGGCTAATATTGTGCAAAATGGATAAAAAATAAGGAAATTTTAATTCGAAGTGAGAGTGCAGACCACGTAAAAGGCAGTTTTATGGTAATCGATTTTCAGATGAAAGTAATTCTAATTTTGCCAGTACATCTGCAGAAAAAATTCTAAAAACTCCGATTTGAGTCCAAGCACCGATCCGCACGGAGAAACGAAAGAACACTTGAGAACGAGGCGTTTAAGGAGTCGGAAGGAATTTTGTATGCAGCAGGCATAGTTGATTGAACGTTGTAACATTCATTTTTTCCTAGATTTTAAGATCATGTTACAACAGTGTTTTTCTTTCTATAATTTATATTTTATTACATTTTTATATTTGATTAGGCAGTGATTTAAATTTTTGAACAGTGTAACTCAACCGTGTAAAACGTGTTGCTGACCTAATTTATTTAGTTTGCATTGAATTTGCGTCCCGGAAGTGAGCCATTTTAAAGACGTCACTTTGAAGAAGGGGCAAAAGATATATAAGCGGCCATATGGAATTTTTAAGGGCTTTTCCTCCGAGATGCAGTAACGGCTTTTTTCCGCCAGTATGCCGTAGTGTTTTTTTTTCCTCCAACATGCCGTAGTGGCTTTGTTCGTCCGTCATGCCGTAGCAATACACTAAATTTATTTTTTTACAAAAATTTAACCCCCCCCCCCCCCCAACTGAAGTAACGGCGTTGTTTTATCACCAAGTGGGTGTAGTTTCTAGATCTCAAGTTTGATGCTTTTTTCCGATCTTAAAATATTCTGCTCATCCTAAGGCATTCCGGGTCAAAATGTGATTAGTTACCCAAATGAAAATAGGATAGTAGTATTTGAGACAATATTTTGATGAGAATCTCACCAGGAGAGGCCAAGCAGCTTACGGAAAACCCACGAGGAGAAGCCAATCAATAAGTCATAAAGATCTCACTTCCTGTCTGCAACGTGTGTTTCCAACAACTACACAACACGTGAATTCGCGGGGTTAATTTTACAAACTTTTAGATCGTGTTTTTTAATAGCCTTTTGTTTTTTTTTACACTTAGGATCAGTAATTAATAGAACTCTAGTTTAAATGTGTACACTCTCATAGCCTAAGGGGTGTTTATTTAGTTAATGTAATTTTAGGAGTGTAATAAAAGTAGGAATTTTTATTTTGCTAATGAACCCTTTTTTACTTAAATGTGTAGTGTCTCACTAAACTCCTGCTCTTTCTTTCAGCACGCAACAGTTGTACGTAATTAATTTTATTTCAACAACTAAATAGTATTTTTTTTTTTCATTTTTTTGAGCTGAACTTAGATTCTTTTTATTCTAAAATGAATGGTGCCTAAACAGTACAACTAAGCTTTAAAAACTATAGAGACTATTTTCAAAAATTATCTCTTATCCATATTCTCTACTAGTAAAAAAAAAAACGAGCTACCTTATATCTAATTTTTGCTCTATCGGTATTAATATCCACTCAATCCATTCTCAGAAATTAAGATATACATAAGGGGCAAATAATGTGAAGAAAGTGTAATGTTCCTTTAACAAACTACTTCCTGTACAGAGACATTTGCATGGGTATTCAAACAGTGATAAGTTTAAGACGTTTAGCTCGTAATTTTGAAAGCAAATTAGCGTTTCTTTTTCTCAAACTGTCTAAAAACAATGCGTTATTTTTGACTGCACATTGAGCAGTCAAAAATGACAGGCATCGTGAAGCAACGAGCTCAACTAATGAGTCGGTCTTTTCAACACATGTAGATAAGCTTGTTGCGTGCTCGTTGAACTTAACAAAAATTAAATGTCTTCCATATTGCCGTCAAAAAGTAACATTTGGCAACACTTCTGAACACTAAATCGCAAACGTCCGAATGAGCTGGTAAAGGGGACCATCACAAAATATTAAAAATGTCCGAATTTCGGACGAAAAACTAGCAACGAGCATAAATTAAGGTATTAATTTAGCAAAGGGGATAACTTCTCTGCCTCACTGTACACAAAAAGATTTATCTTATAAGACATATAGATAAAGACATCGCACTAGACTTACAAATATTATCGTCAATAATACGCTTAGCTGTAAACGGGTTAGCGCTGGTTAGAAGCGGTAAAACGACACTTGTCCTGCTACTATTCGGCGGCTGGACAGGCACGATGCTTTTTTTACGTATCCTCACAGGGACTAAAACATAAAGGACGGTCCAGACGACTTGCTATATGTTTTTTTTGCTTACGCCTTAATTCTAATCGAGATTTTTTAAAAATATGTGGTTATTGGTAAATAAATTTGATATAAAGCAATGTTTTGATGCAAATAAGCCTAGAACTTAAACAATTTTAACATATATCGTCATGTTAGAGTTGAATAGGTCTAATGTAGCAAAATTCGATTACCATAATTAGAAATGCTCGCTAAAAATACTGCAAAACTGAATATTATTATGGTCCCACGGTGAAAAAATCACTCTCCGTTAAAAGCCCGGTCGTCAGAGGCAAATTTTGATGAAAAGCTCTTATTAAATGATAATAGGCTGCATTTTGGCATACACGTAATTTTTTGAACGTCTACAAAATCGAAAATAAAATCAAAAATTCGGTTTCTCGCAAATATCTTTAAAAATAAAAAAGATATCGAAAAACACGTGAAAGAACGGAAAAGTTTACAAAAAAAAAGTATAGATTTTTTTTAGCTTTACCGTAATTAAAAAAAAAATATTTAAAATAAAATCGCTGGTTTAATCCCTTCAGTTGTAGTGGGAATCATGCTTCCAACCTCATTTATGATTAAATTAACGTCTCTGTATACCGCTAAATATTGGATTGGATACGATAATTTAAGAGTAAAAATATTTGAAAAGTTTCTACCCACTCTACAAAGAAAACCTAATAATTTTAGGGATTTACTGATAATATAATCAAAGTGAAAATGAAAATCTAGTTTGGGATTCAGCATTATACGTTGTACAGACACTGTGTATACATACATGCCATTGCCACTGCTTTGACAAAAAAAAACGTGCTAGGAACCTATTTACATTGCAGACAACCAGCTTTCATTCCGTTCTTTAGGCCATATCGTCTACAATCCGCAGTGTGATTGGTGAATGTAATTGTTAATAAATTATGATAGTTACCTACGCAACCTGCCTTCTATTATGGCTGATTGCTCCTATACAGAAATAAAAAACCACTGGCGACTGGGCTCTAATCTAAAATGACGATATAGAAACAAAAATGAACACAAATAACGTCATACATATCCTTAACATTTCCTTGCAAGGAAAATGACATAAGTTTAACAAAAACAAACAACTTGAACATTTTAAAAAGCAACGAATATATATTATAAAAATACTGATTGTGACGCACTTACCGGGAGGACTGGGGGATGCCAGCACGCTCTCGACCCCTCCCGACACCACGGCTACCTGTGACGTATGTACTCCACTTTCACCGAACCCACCAGCTCTAGGCGAGGGTTGCACCGAAGTCATATCTTTACACGTCATACAGGGTACTAAAAAAATGGTTAATGTTTTAGGGTAAATCCAGATGAGGAAAAAAAAAAGGTGAACTGTATTGTAATGTCGTAAGACGGACGTATAATTCTGAGAACTTGGAATAAAACACAAATAAAAGCAACAAGCAAGCACATTTTTTTTTCTTGAATTGAAAAAAGTTAGAAGTTGACGTGAAAAGTGGCGGGGTGATGTTACTGTACGGTGGTGTTTTGAGTTTTTTCGCCTTCTAGTACAGCACCTATTACACAAAATCTTTGGTATTTATATTGGGTTTTTTAAAAAGCAATAGATTACTTTAGCACACACGAAGGTTTCGTTCATCTGTGACTCTATCAAAAAATATAGTAAAACTGATGTTATTCTGCTCACATATTTTTTGAATACTAGGCAGGTATACCAGCAGCGCCAAAAGCTTCATTAAAATACGTTTAATGATACGCTGCCTGAAGACAATATCGGGCATGCTCGACTACATTACGGGAATAGTTGCTGGTGTTTTTCCTTGGAAATCGACAGTAGAACGTGAAGCAAAGTGTTCAACTGGTGTGTACTGCCTTTTAAGAAACGCCAAAATAGAATACGCGCTGCGAATATCGAAACGTAAAAAGCTACAAAAAAAGCTGTTGCAGTGCCACCCTATCGAAAAAGAAAAAAAAAAGTATCAACACAATATCATCCGCAAATCAGAGATGGTTTTAGATATACTCCGTGAATTCTTCCTTTGGTAGTTTCTTATGTAGTGTCTCCCTGACGAACGCCTCTTTCGACTTTAATGCTATTGGTTTTTTGGTCTTTTCATTTATCTTTATATGAAGAGAAGAGTTTTTGTAGATATTTTCGATCAGTGTAGTATATCGAGTGTCAATTCGTGTTCGGTCCATGGCCTCTAATATGCATCCAATTTCGATTGTGTCAAAAGCTTTCTGGATCTCGATAAAAACTAGGTGTATTTGTACATTATATTCAGTTGTTTTTTCTATAAGGGATCTTATGCCTGTTTCACAAGTTGGTATGTGTCAAATTTTGATGTTAGTCGATTCGTAATAATTTTTGTAAATAGTTTGTACAAGTGGGACAATAAACTTATTAGTCTGTAGTTTTCTATGTTTGCTGAGTCTCCTTTCTTAAACAGCAAGATGATTTCTGCATCTAACCAGCTTTCCGGAACTTTTCCTTCCTGTAGGCATTTATTAAAGAACATACAGATACATTTTTCTAGCGCTGATCCTCCAAACTTCAACATTTCTGCTGTAATTTTTTCTTCGCCAGGGCTTTTGCCGTTTTTCATGTGTTTTAAGGCTCTCTGTAATTCTCCTGATGTTATATCTGGGATATTTTCTGATCCAGAATTCATTACCTTAGTTCTTACTCCCGGGTTCGGCGTTGTTGATAAGTAAAGAGTAGTATAGAATTTCTCTATTACTTTACCGATTTATTTTTTATTGGTTATCATTACGCCGTTTACGTCCTTTATTTTATTCAGTTGTGTTTTTCCCCTTGATAATTTAGATTTCAATACTCCCGTATTGCTGTTCTGGTCGATAGTGTCTTGTATCAGTTTTGTATCGTGTGCTCTTATGTCTTTCCGTATTACCTTCTTGACAGTTTTATTTAGATTTTTATATCCCCCGGTATATCTTTTGGTGTCTCTCCTTTGTTCTACAACTTTCAGCGTATTCGGAGTCAATTTATGGTATTGTTTCCTGAGATCTTCCTTGTGGCATATACTTTTTTGACGCTTGTCTGAACATTTGTTGTTATCTGTTGAGTCAGTTTATCGATGTTCAATCCGTTCAATTTAGATTTACTTTCTAGTCTTTTGCCCAGTTCTCTCTGGTATTTGTCTATGTTTGTCTCGAGTTCTTGTGCAGTCGGGAAAGGGTATTTATTCATGAGTTTATTTCGTTCTCTTTGTATGTTGAATGTAAAGTGCGCTCTTACAAGTCTGTGGTCGCTTCCTGTATAAACTTTGTTCAATACAGATATATCTCTACATAAAAATTTGGAGTTTGAGATGATACAGTCTATTTCGTTCTTTGGGCGGCCGTCCAAACTTCTCCATGTCCATTTTGGTTGTGTTGGTTTTTGGTAAAAGGTATTTAAACAAAATGAATTTTCCTTTTCCAAAAAGTTTATTAGCATTTCACCTCTGTTGTTTCCGTTTCCTAATCCAAACTGGCCGATGTTTTCTGGGTCTCCTTGTGTCCATTGTCCAACCTTCGCGTTAAAATCGCCGGTGATTATAACATATTTCGTTTTTTCAAGTTTTATTGCTCTTTGTTCTGCTTCTTCGTCTTCTGCTTGGCTGGTTGGTGCATATATTTATATTATTTGTAGAGAGTATCTTCTGTTTAATTTGATGGTAATGTATATAATACGGTTTGATACAGCTTGGTACTTTGTAACTAAGTGTTTCACATTTTTGTTTATCATTAAAGCGACGCCACCAAGGTGCCCAGAAAGTCGAAAACTGAATCGTGTCTTTGTTTTCACGGGACTCGAATTTGACGCCCTCACAACCGCAGGACACCAACACTATTGAAAATGTCTAGTCCCTTGTAAAGAGAGAGCTCAGAAGACTCTGAGGACTCTGACTCAGTTGTCTAGCGAGATTCGAAAAATTTGGAAAGTATGTAGAAAATCTCGTCGACAGCATACCTCAAAGATGCTAGGCGATTATTGACGCAAGATGTGATTGGCCAATTTACTAAGATAACTGTGCCGTTGTTAGCACACCAAAGAATACATGAATGGTAAAAAATGTTCTCGACACATCTTTTTTTCAAGAGTACGAGCGGTCACGTTCTTATTTGACAGACTGTATCTACCTAGCGGTGAAGGAAAACTGAGAGAACTTTAAAAGGATACGAGGCTGGTTTGAAAAGTCCGTGCAAAGTCCGAGAGATGGCACCACCGGCGCGTATCGAGGTCATGTTTAGTTAGTAGCATCTCTTGAATGAACGCACACCAAGTTTCAGCCATATTGGTCTATTTCTTTGTGTTTGGCATTCGTGTGAATCCAGGAAGTCGAGTGATTTTCAAGAAATGGACGAAAAAGAATTTCGTGTGGTGTTTAAACATTACTTTATGAAAGGAAAAACGCCTCAGGAGACTAAAGAGAAGCTTGATAAACATTATGGTGACTCTGCACCTTCGATTAGAACAGTTTATAAGTAGTTTCAAAATTTTCGGACTGGCCATATAGGCACAAGTGACGCTGAACGTTCTGGACGGCCTGTGGAGGTTACGACTCCAGAAATCATTGATCAAATCCATGATATGGTGATGAATGACAGAAGAGTTAAGGAGCGTGAGATTGCTAGTGCTGTGGGCATCTCGACTGAACGGGTACATAATATTTTGCATAAACATTTGGACATGAGAAAGCTATCCGCAAGATAGGTGCCGCGATTGCTCACGCTTGACCAAAAACGGAATCGTGTGAAGTGTTGCAAGGATGGTTTGCAGCTGTTCCAGAAGAATCCGGAGGACTTTAAGCGTCGTTTCGTCACTGTGAATGAAACATGGATACATTACTATACTCCTGAGACCAAACAACAATCTAAACAATGGGTTACCAAGGGGGAATCTGCACCAAAAAAGGCGAAGACCGTTCCTTCGGCCGGAAAGGTTATGGCGACTGTCTTTTGGGATTCGCAAGGGATAATCCTCATCGACTATCTGGAAAAGGGTAAAACTATTACAGGTGAATATTATTCATCGTTATTGGACCGTTTGAAAACCGAGCTGCAAGAAAAAACGCCCGCAATTGGCCCACAAGAAAGTCCTTTTCCATCACGACATCGCACCAGCACACACCTCAGCAGTTGTGGTCGCAAAATTAATGGAAATAGGATTCTAACTCGTTTCACATCCCCCCTATTCTCCAGACTTGGCTCCCTCGGACTACTATTTGTTCCCCAATTTGAAGAAATGGCTGGCGGGACAAAGATTTTATTCAAACGAGAAGGTGATTGCAGACACTAATGGATATTTTGCAGACTTGGACAAATCCTATTATTCGGAAGGGATCAATAAACTAGAACATCGTTGGACGAAGTGTATAAGCCTAAAAGGAGACTATGTGGAAAAATAAAAAAGGTTTACCCCAAACACATAAGTAGTTTTTATTTTTACACGGACTTTTCAAACCAGCCTCGTATATTCTTCAAAATAACTATATTCTACAGTACTTCACTTTGTCCAGCGTTTCTCGAGTTGTTCTTTTCCATCTAAAAGAATCTTTTGTTTGCGCCTCCCAGCACGACTCTATAAGGGCTTTCAACTCATCAACGCGAGAAAAATTTTCGGCCCCTGAGATTTAAACAAAAAGAAGTCGCGGAACGCCAAATCAGGGCTATATGGTGGATGCTGTAACTCTATAAATCTGCTGCTTTCGGTAATGGTTTGAACTGTGCGGCAACTGTCGTACAACAATTTCTATGAATTTGGACATTTTTCTCAAATGGTCTGCTTCGGATTCTAGATCGTCCTTCCGTAAATCTGGCTATTAATTATAAATCCTTCTTCCAGACACTCATTAGGCAAAATTCCTTCGCAGTTTCAATTATTTTTCCAAATAAATTGTAGAAACTACAAAACGTGACGAACTCGTACAAAATTCATCTCCAAGGAAATTAATGCAGGGGGAGTACCTCGACAATCGAGTATTTCTTTTTGTAAAACGTCATTTTCACGACTTGGTGGATAACTTAAAAAACAACCTCGTAGAACTCAATATTCCATAAATGAGTTCAAAATTTTTATTTTTTATGGGACACATTTAGGAATTAGGAATCCGAACAAATTTCATGAAGCTTTAAGAACAACGAATGTTTCAGACCATTTTCACCGTTTTTTCGAGCCAGTGTATAATTCATAATGACTCATTGGTTCAAAGCTGTTAACATAAAAAGCAAACAACGTAGACGTGTTCTTTTATTTCATCGATTAGCCAGTCCAGCGATCGCCCAAAATATTCTTTGGCGTGGTCATATAGTACGCATAAGGCCAAACAAGGATAGAATATTAACTGTCTTACATGTATTTTCAAACAACTACAAGAATAAGTTACAGAAACGAATAAATTGCATTTTAATACAATTAGTCTTAAAATATTCGGCCAAATATCAGTCTTGCTACACAATGTTACGTAAAATAATAAGCGAATTTGGATGCTTCGCGAAATTACAACTGGAAAAAAAAATCGACAAAATCGACGTAATAAAAGAACACGCCGTGAATGTGCCCCTAAACCTAAAAACCCAAAGCGCCCCACAACCTACCCAAATTTCTATGCGTGGGTGCGTTCGGTCTCAAAATGACGCCTGCGTGGAGTAGCCTGGCGTGCTCGTCAGTTATGTCTGGCTCCTCGTTGCCGGACGCCTCGCCGTCCGTGAAACAGGACTCCTATTGGTCGAGAAATGATCACGTGGTGAGTTACGGTAAGCGTTATGTATGTGTGGGTGTTCGTGAGGGTGGGGATGAGGACAGTGTTGGTATGGTGGCAATTAAAAGCGATGGCTTCACCGCATAACTACAGCGTGTCCCAGTATATCGTGTACATAGAGTTACTATGGATTTCTGGGATGAAAATATGACTATTTAACCCAACTTAGCTTAGTTCAAAAATTCGTAATTTTTAAGATACAGAGTGTCAAAGTTATACTTTCATTTTAGGTTTTCTTAAGTAGCTTTCTTAATAATTGTACTATTTGAACAAGATTCGGTGCATACGGGTTTTCTGAGATAGGAAATCGAAAACAGCTCACAGTTTTGTTGCAAATTATAGGGGGTGTCACTTATTGCACTGTGTATACTTTTAAGTTGTCATAACTTTTTTATGCCACTGTGAATGATATTTTTAATTAAATATTCGTATTTTCCGCCTACTACTGACTAAAAAAGCTCTCTTGGTAAATGTTGCTCCGAGGAACAGTTTCTGAGACAATGAGATGTTTGTTTCCATTTTGTAATTCCATTGTCAAATTGACAAATGCGTTCCTTCACACTTCATTTAGGCTTAGGACAGGTCCTGGACAAAATTAACGCAACAATCTGAAAATTAATTTATCTTTTTCTTATGTCAGTTTTAAAGTTTATCGAGTATTTGAATAGTAGGCTATGCATATTTTGTTTCGTTGTTCATGACAGAAATCAAAACAATTCGTTTAGATTTACAGTTTTAAAGAATTTTTTAGAAGATAAACAATTTTCTGTAATAAAGCGATAGATTTTCTTTAAAAGTAAGCTTATAAATTGTTCCCTTTTTCAAAGTAATACGTTTTTGTGGTAGACTGTTTTATTTTTGACCCCGAAGAATCAGATAAATGAATCGAACAAGGAATTTAACTGAAGACGAGGTAGTGCGAGCCTCAGTTTTATTGGACGACGGATATTGTCAGAGTTATGTTGCCGATTTGTTAGGCAAACATCGTTCCATAATAAGTCGTATGGTAAGATGCTTGAATGAAGTAGGAACTTGTTCTAGAAGGCTAGGGCAAGGGCGAAAACGATGCACTAGCGACCTAGATGAACGTTTTATAAGACAATATGCTTTAAGAAACAGGACTGTCACTAGTTCTATAATAAGAAACGAACTCGAAGTTGTTCGCAATGTCACAATTTCTTCTAAAACAGTTAGAAGATGGTTAAATGAAGCTGGATGGGAGGTACTCGATTATCTTAATCAAGTTGATATACCGATTATGCAATGGCCACCAAAAAGCCTGGATCTGAATCAGATAGAACATGTATGGGATCACCAAACCTAAGGGATCTTGAAAATGCAGTTATCACAGAATGGGAACAAATTCCTCAAGATTTTATCCAAAATTTAACTAGAAGCATGCCTAGGTGCATAAACGCTGTCATCTGAAGTAAAGGAGGCAACACACGCTACTAGTGTCCCAGTTACACCATTAATTTTGCTACTAGTGTCCTAGTTTATTTTTTTCATTATTACATAATTTCAACGATTTTGTTATTAGGTCTTAAGAATAATTTTAATTCGAATTTTATAGAGAAATTTGGTAGCTAATTCACTTTTAAAGTATCCGAATAAGTTTTTTCTAACTTTTAGTGTAACCAATGTTCATAAAAAATTATTAAAATTAATTCATTATAGAGATTTGTATGATTTAATATATTGTTGCGTTAATTTTGTCCAGGAGTGTATATATATATATTATATATATATATATATATATATATATATATATATATATATATATATATATATATATATATATATATATATATATATATATATATATATATATATATATATATATATATATATATATATATATATATATATATATATATATATATATATATATATATATATATATATATATATAAGGCTAACAACAATACTAAGATATATATGTAAATTACACTGTGTATACTTTTAAATTGTCATAACTTTTTTATGCCGTTCTGTATGGTATTTTTAATTAAATATTCGTATTTTCGCCTTTTCCTGTCTAAAAAAGCTCTCTTGGTAAATGTTGCTCCGACCAACAGTCTTTGGTGGGATGTTTGTTTCCATTTTTTATTTCCATTGTCAAATTCGTAAATGCGTTCCTTCACACTTCATCCGGGCTTAGGACAGGTCCAAAAGAATAGTCTTTGAAATTTTGAGCACGCTTAAAGGCAAATAGGCTAACAACAATACTAAATTTAAAGACCAATGGGCCAATAACAGTAAGAATGTAAAAACCAACTGGCCAAGGGCATAAAAGATTACCCACAAATTGATAAATTCGAAAAAAGTTTAATAGCTCAACTGAGAAGGTATTGGTCTCACAGTAAATGTTCAATATGGCCGCCACCTTAGTTAATGCATAAATTAATACGTGGAAGGAAATTTAAATGTACTCTTCTTAAAATGTCTTCATCTCGTAAAGCGTTAGCAGCATTTTGAATCCTCTTCCACAATGTTGTCGATTTGCACTTGATAAACTTTCGATTTCAATACAAAACAAAGGAAAAAACCTCATGGATTTAAGTCTGGGGAACGAGGTGGCCAGTGAATAGGAGCATCTTCACCTCTTCCGATCCATTTATCTGGGTAACTTTGGTTCAAAAATTCTCACATTACACGAAAAATGGGGTGGTGCATCATCGTGCATGAAAAACATGTCGCGACGTAAATTAATGGGTAAGTTTTCCAATAATTCGGGATTAGTTTCACGGATGAAATTCAAGTAAATGTCACTATCAAGTCTAACTGGTAATTTAAACGGCCCGGTCAAAGAGTTTGCGACATATCCCATCCAGACATTAATACTGAATTCGCGTTAAAATTGTCTTTGTTGCATAGCATGTGGGTTTTCTTTAGCGTAAACATGAGTATTATGCATATTTGTTTTACTACGTCGAGTGTGGCGTGCTTGGTCTGTAAACAGAATTTTAGTCTGAAAAGCCAGAACAGTCGCTATGCGTGCCCGAATAATTTGTAAAAAATGCAAACGGGATCCAACATCTGGAGGTAAGAGTTCCTGGACGCACTGCATATGAAAGGGGTGAATAATTTGTTGTCTAATGATCCGGTTAGTTGTACTTTTTGATATTCCCGTTTGACGTTCAAACGAGTGTTGATTCCAGGATTATTATGTACAATTTCAAAGATTTCCTCTTCAAAATTTCGTGTTCTAGTTTGCGAAGGCCGCCCAGTATTATTCCTGATCGGCTTAAATTGTCCAATTTCTCGAAGTCGCCTCTCATTATTGGCAAAAGTCTGATGGTTAGGAGTCCGACGATGCGGAAATCTTTCGTGATACACGCGAGCACTTTTGCGACGGTTGCCGTTACAAAAACCAAATACTAAAATAATATCAGTTTGCTCACCAAAAGTGAACTCCATAATAATCTAGATTTAAAACACTGTTGAGCTTCAGGGATTAATTCTCGTTAATACTCGTAAAACTTGTTTAATATCTATCAAAAATTACTTTCTGTCAGTATTACTACAAGCCAGTTAAGTCATAGAACATATGATTTCTTATATCATTGCCAGAGTGATTTTTGAGCGTTGCCAAGTAACTATACAATCTGAAGAAACGTGGGAAGGGACGCATTTGCAAATTTGACAATAGAATTAAAAATTGGTAACAAACATCCCACTATCTCAGAAACTGTTGCTCGGAGCAACATTTACCAAGAGAGTTTTTTTAGACATGATGAGGCAGAGAATACGAATATTTAATTAAAAATCTCATACAGAGTGGTATAAAAAAGTTATGACAATTTAAAAGTATACACAGTGCGTAAGTGGCGCCCCCTACAATTGACAGCAAAACTGTAAGCTAGTTTCGATTTCTCATCTCAGAAAACCCCTTAGCACCGAATCTTGTACAAATAGTACCATTATTAAGAAAGGTACTTAAGAAAAACTAAAATAAAAGTATAACTTTGACATCCTATATGTTAAAAATTACGAATTTTTGGACTAAGGTAAGTTGGGTTAAATGGTCATATTTTCATCTCAGAAATCCAATTCTTTGACTGTCCTTAGGAGAAATTAAGAGGGATACATCTATCGAACTCTTTCCATGAAAAGACTCAAGTTGCCAACCGTTTTTTGATGTTCCAAGGAATAAAGGATGCTGGTGAATTCTGGGTTTTCAAGCAGGCGAACAGCTCTCTTCTGAATAGAACCCATCAAATGCAGTGTATGTTTGGGAGCAGAGCCTCAATCTATCACACGGAATACTGGGACACCCTGTATATGTATGTATATGTATATATGTGTGTGTGTATATATATGTATATATATATATATATATATATATATATATATATATATATATATATATATATATATATATATATATATATATATATATATATATATATATATACAGGGTGTCTCTAAAAGGTGCGGAAAAAATACTACCACCACAAATTCCTGAGGTCAAAATATGACGATCTAACTCAACTTACCTCAGTCCAAAAGTGGATGATTTCGGAGATACAGAGTGTCAAAAGTTCAATTTGGTTTTAGTTTTTCATAAATAATTTTTTTAATAATTGGTGTATTGTCACAATTTTCAGCTAAAGGAGTTTTTTTGGGGTGAAAAAATTGAAATCTGCATTCATTTTCATTGTAAAATTTAGAGGGCGCCACCTGCGGTACTTTGCACCCATTTAAAACGAAATAACTTTTTTGAGCCACACTGTATTTTACTTTTACATAAAATTTCTTATTCTCTAACGTTTTTTACCTAAAAAAGCTATACCTGGTAAGAGTTGATTTGAGCAGCCGTTTTTGAGATATCTGGATTAAAACAATTCATTTCGTTTATGGCTAGGTCTAAATTATTGTAATAAATGAACACAAAAAAAAAACAAGAAATCTAAAATTTACATCCAAATATCTCAAACACTCAGCTCATACCAGGTATACCTTTAAAAGCTGGAAAAGAAGAATTTTTATTCAAAATTTAGACGCTTCAAATTATGTTCATTTATCACAATAATTTAGACCTAGCCATAAACGAAATGAATTGTTTTAATCCAGATATCTCAAAAACGGCTGCTCAAATCAACTCTTACCAGGTATACCTTTTTTAGGTAAAAGACGTTGGAGAATAAGAAATTTTATGTAAAAGTAAAATACAGTGTGGCTCAAAAAAGTTATTTCGTTTTGAATGTGTGCAAAGTACCACAGGTGGCGCCCTCTAAATTTTACAATGAAAATGAATGCAGATTTCAATTTTTTACCTCAGAAAACCCCCTTTGGCTGAAAATTGTGGCAATACACGAATTATTAAAAAATATATTTATGAAAAACTAAAACCAAATTGAACTTTTGACACTCTGTATCTCCGAAATTATCCCCTTTTGGACTGAGGTAAGTTGAGTTAGATTGTCATATTTTGACCTCAGGAATTTGTGATAGCATTTTTTCCGCACCTTTTAGAGACACCCAGTATATATATATATATATATATATATATATATATATATATATATATATATATATATATATATATATATATATATATATATATATATATATATATATTCTAATCTCAACGAGTAAAGAGCTTACAAGATGTGTAATCGTAGGCGAAACATCACTATGTACACTATATTTGGAATGGGCTAGAGTAAAAAAAAACATGATATTTTGAAGGTTCTCGAGAACTCTATTAAGAATATCACTTTTAATCGCCACTCACTGACAAAAGTAAAAAGCGTCGAATAGAAGAAAAAAATAACCTGCCAAGTGCAAGTCGGACTTGCGCAATTAGTGTTCCGTACGTTGATTGCCTTTAAAATAATTTTTTTTTTTACGGAGGTACAATTTTTTTTTATTTATTTAAACAATACGGGAAACCCCATTATTTTACAATAAAATTTTTAAAATTACACAATACAGGTAAAGATGAAATGAACAGGACAAAAAAAAAGTCACAATAAGTTCTCGATAAAATCACAATAAGGCAATCATAAATAATCACATACAGGAAATCAACAGTCATCACAGCCGATTTAAGAATTTACTGAGTGAGCCCACAAAAGGATCAATATCTGGATGAGAATTTAAATAAGTTAGAGTGCGTGAGATTGGAGAGTGCATATTATAATTTGTACGGGAGTAAGGTATATGAAAGAGCTCATGTTTTCTAAGAGTCCTAGAGGGAATCTTCAGGTTGATGCTCTTAATAAGTGAGGGGCAATCCATAATACCATTTATCAACTTGTATATAAGACTCAGATCCCTCCGATCTCTCCTGGACTCCAAAGATTGAAGATTTAGTGTTGCTGCCACTCCTGCTAGATCATTATGCATGCCTAACTTAAATGAACAGTATTTTATAAATTTATTTTGTACTTTCTCAAGTTGTACTTTATGACAGTTGTAGAATGGAGACCAAACTGTAGAGGCATATTCTAGGTGACTTCTGACAAGAGAGCAGTACAATAATTTAAGTGCCGGTAATGACATATCTCTACAGGTGCGAATAATAAAACTCAACATTTGAGAAGCTTTCCCCTCAACAAGGTTATAGTGTTCCCTGAACGAAAGTTGACTGTCAAAGACAACCCCCAAATCCTTTATTGAATTCACAGATTGAAGTTCATGATGCTCAATAGTATAGGAATTGTTTTTTATATTTCTAAGTCTTGAACATTTATTGACATTCAGAGAAAGCTTATTTAATTTAGCCCAGTTTACAAAGGAGTCCAGATTTCTTTGCAGTATATCAGAGTCATCCTGGGACTTAATTATACGAAAGATTTTTCAAGTCATCAGCATATAGTAGGTAATCACAGTCCGATAAGCAAGTTATTAGATCAAGCAAAAATAAATTAAATAAAAGTGGAGCACAGTGCCCACCACAAAATGATCAGTTACTTCACAAAACACACCCCAAATGAGTTTTTAACAAAGTTTATTTCCGATCTCTGTTGAAAACTGATGACCTTGATCTTTATATATATATATATATATATATATATATATATATATATATATATATATATATATATATATATATATATATATACACTAGATGAATTATTAAAGGTAACTCGTGATAATTTTCGTTCAATCTACACCCTGTGGAGAATATTCCAGAATTTTTTCAAAATTTTTTGATCAGTGCTTTTCGAGATAAGGGGAGGGGGACGATTTTTTAAAAATAATACAAAGAAAAGTATGCGCAAGTATCACATTATATATATTTTTGAACTCGTGTTTTTATAAGCTTTCATTTGACACCCCACTCGATGTCCTAGCAAAAAATTTTTTTTCACTTCCGATTTCACCCCCAAGACTAATTCCTTAAGTCAAAATTTAACTTTCAAAACGACACGACGCTGACGAGGCCATCAATTCCTAAATTAGTGCCAAATTTCAACTTTCTATGTCAAATGTGACAGACGGACAGACAGACACCGAAGTGATCTTATAAGTGTTCCGTACGGAACACTAAAAAGAAAATAAGTTTACAGAGACTTGATGAGAGGTATTGATAAAAACAGCGATTTTTTTATATATGTCGCCATGATTCCATCTTAACAAACAGAATTGAAACAAGAAAACAATTTATGAATATAAGAAACCGTAATTTCTGGGCTTAAATGTTAAAAAAAATGTACTTTACGACGATTCGCTTACGACTACACACATAATCTTGAGGAATTTTTACTTCTTCGAGAACGTATTACGAAGCGTAGTGTGTTAAAGTTCAAAGTAAAGAGCCTCCAAGATGCATTGTGTAATCGTATCAGGTGTACAAATATGAAATGCGGATTTCAGACAACAGATGGTGCACCAATGCAGTTTGTGCTATAAAGATTTGATACTGCGCCATTTTGTTGTGTCATCAACAAGTGTCAGACGTGCACTAGTGATAAATTGGAAAAGTGTGTGCATAGTGTTGTATTGTTGTGTTCAATATGTCGAAATTTATACCGAACAAAGATCGATCATTCGCCGACAGCATTAATTTTTTCTTTTCATTTGAAGAAAACTGCTGTTGAATTATACCGATTACTTCGAGAAGCTTATGGTGATGGTTTTGGCGTTTCAAAAGTGGTGACTTCGATGTTGCAGACAAGGAACGTGGAAAACCGCCAAAAAAATACGAAGCAAGCATTGTTGGACGAAGATGATTCGCAAACACAAAAACAACTCACCGAGCAATTGGGCGTTAGTTAACAAGCCGTTTCCAATCGGCTACGAAAGATTCAGAAGACCGGTAGATGGGTACCACATGAGTTCAACGACAGGCAAATTGAAAAGCGCAAAAACACGTGCTCGCTCGGTAAAAAAGAGAGTCGTTTTTGCATCGTATAGTTACAGGGGATGAAAAGTGGGTTTATTTTAAGAATTCCAAGCGCAAAAAATCATGGTTAGACCCAGGCGCACCATCCACATCGACCGCAAGACCGAATCGCTTTGGCAGAAAGACGATACTCTGTGTTTGGTGGGACCGGAGGAGCGTGGTCTATTATGAGCTATTAAAACCTGGGGGGGAAACGGTTAATACTAAACGTTACCAACAATAATTGACCGATTTGAACCGTTCGCTGCTTGAAAAAAGGCCAGAATACCGAAAGAGGCAACACAAAGTCATTTTTCTTCATGACAATGCTCCATCACATACCGCAAAATCAGTTCGCCACACATTGGAAGCACTTAGCTAAGAAGTTCTATCCCATGCGGCTTACGCACCAGACTTGGCTCCCTCCGATTACCACTTGTTTGCATCGATGGGTTACGCAATTGCTGAGCAGCGCTTTGGTTCGGACGAAGATGTGAAAAAATGGCTCGATGAATGGTTCGCAGCAGAAGGGGAAGATTTTTACCGGCGTGGTATTCACAAATTGCCCGAAAGTTGGAAAAAATGTATAACAAGCGATGGAGCATACTTTGAATAAAGCACTTTTTTTCATTCTTCCGAATTTAATTTGTTTTTTTAGAAAAAAAATCCGCATTTCATACTTGTACACCTGGTAATCGAAACGTCGCCAAATAAATCAAATTTAGCCCAGAAAAAAATCAAAAAATATAATTTGGTTTCTCATCTGATGACCAAAGCCAAAAAAGCATATTTTTTTCCCCGGCAATTATTTTACCGCAATTCGGCAGCCTTTAACTGTCAACAACACCTCAGACATTATTGAACTAAACTAAAAATAAATTCTCTAAATATAGTACAAACTAATAAATGAAGAACAATTCTGTGTTAGTGCACAAGTGACTGCTGCCAATTTGTAGTAGTAAAATGATGATTATAATTAGGCACAAGGAATTTGTCCAAAAAAAAATTTGTAATAGCTTACTGTCGGCATTATTGTCAACTTTTGTGCCAGAATCGGGTCTAGATTTTACCTAAATAAAAATAAATACGTTATAAACAAGTAGTAAGCCTTTACGAACATCATCAAGGTCCAGTCGTGCAAGAGGGAACGTAAACACAGTTTTTTTCTAAATTCGTACATGTTGTGTCGAGTCGCTGTTATCCTCGTTTTATCACATTGGTTAAAACATTTTTAAAACAACGAACTTTCTCGGTTTTATTAATTAAGCAAAAAATTGTAACAAGTCGTTTTTCACAAGCCTCTTTTGAAATTAACTTTACATCATTTAGGGAGTTTTGCAGAAATCGAAAAAAATGGTGGTCTGACGGTGCAAGGTCCGAGTTCGACGGTGGATGCATTAAAACTTCCCACCTAAGCTCTCTCACTTCTTGCCGAGTTATCAAAAATGGGTGTGGTGTGACGTTGTCATGGTGGAAGGCGACACTTATGTTGATTAGTTTCGTCAGATTTTTTTAATCGCTTACTTCAATCTTGTAAATTGCTGACAGTACAGTACAGAATCAATTGTTTTGGCCAGGCAGCTGCACGATTCACTTCCAACCCCACCGAACACACAGCATCACCATCGGCGTCGATCCAGGCTTTGCAGTCGTTTGTGGAACTTCATATTTTTCCGACCACGATCTTTTTCACACATTATCGTCGTACGTGATCCACTTTTTATCGCCCGTGATTAACCGCTTCAGAAATGGCTCGATTTCGTCATGTTTCGCAAGTCGAGATTCGCCGATAGAAATTACAATAAATCAGATACGTCAGTTTCTTTAGCAAGCACTGGAATTTTCGTCGATTAGATAGCAGCGTAAATTTTCCTTAGTACTTGTACCAACGGAGTTTCCTGATCTGAGATCTTCATATATATATATATATATATATATATATATATATATATATATATATATATATATATATATATATATATATATATATATATATATATTATATATATTTATATATATATATATATATATATATATATATATATATATATATATATATATATATATATTTATATATATATATATATATATATATATATATATATATATATATATATATATATATACGAGGCTGGTTTGAAAAGTCCGTGCAAAAATAAAAACTACTTATGTGTTTCGTCCAACGATGTTCTAGTTTGTTGATCCCTTCCGAATAATAGGATTTGTCCAAGTCTGCAAAATATCCATTAGTGTCTGCAATCACCTCCTCGTTTGAATAAAATCTTTGTCTCGCCAGCCATTTCTTCAAATTGGGGAACAAATAGTAGTCCGAGGGAGCCAAGTCTGGAGAATAGGGGGATGTGAAACGAGTTTGAATCCTATTTCCATTAATTTTGCGACCAAAACTGCTGAGGTGTGTGCTAGTGCGTTGTCGTGATGGAAAAGGACTTTCTTGTGGGCCAATCGCGGGCGTTTTTCTTGCAGCTCGGTTTTTAAACGGTCCAATAACGATGAATAATATTCACCTGTAATAGTTTTACCTTTTTCCACATAGTCGATGAAGATTATCCCTTGCGAATCCCAAAAGACAGTCGCCATAACCTTTCCGGCCGAAGGAACGGTCTTCGCCTTTTTTGGTGCAGATTCCCCCTTGGTAACCCATTGTTTAGATTGTTGTTTGGTCTCAGGAGTATAGTAATGTATCCATGTTTCATCCACAGTGACGAAACGACGCTTAAAGTCCTCCGGATTCTTCTGGAACAGCTGCAAACCATCCTTGTAACACTTCACACGATTCTGTTTTTGGTCAAGCGTGAGCAATCGCGGCACCCATCTTGCGGATAGCTTTCTCATGTCCAAATGTTTATGCGAAATATTATGTACCCGTTCAGTCGAGATGCCCACAGCACTAGCAATCTCACGCACCTTAACTTTTCTGTCATCCATCACCATTTCATGGATTTGATCAATGATTTCTGGAGTCGTAACCTCCACAGGCCGTCCAGAACGTTCAGCGTCACTTGTGCCCATATGGCCAGTCAGAAAATTTTGAAACTGTTCTAATCGAAGGTGCAGAGTCACCATAATGTTTATCAAGCTTCTCTTTAGTCTCCTGAGGCGTTTTGCCTTTCATAAAGTAATGTTTAATCACCACACGAAATTCTTTTTCGTTCTTTTCTTGAAAATCACTCGACTTCCTTGATTCACACGAATGCCAAACACAAAGAAATAGACCAATATGGCTGAAACTTGGTGTGCGTTCGTTCAAGAGATGCTACTAACTAAACATGACCTCGATACGCGCCGGTGGTGCCATCTCTCGGACTTTGCACGGACTTGTCAAACCAGCCTCGTATATATAAAAATATATATATATATATATATATATATATATATATATATATATATATATATATATATATATATATATATATATATATATTAAGGATTTTCTACAGCTAACGCCGTCTTCCTTCTCTTAGCCTTTGATTCCATCCGTTTCTATCTTCCCAGTCTCCATCTGTTAGACCCCTGTCCTCCATAGCCTCGTCCACATCGTCTCTCCACGATCGTCTGGGTCTTCCTCTTTTTCTTCTCCCTATAGGACTCCACTGCGTTATTTTCTTTATCCACCTATTATCTTCGCTCCGTCTTATGTGTCCATACCATTTTAATCGTTTTTCTTCTTTCTGGTGTTTACTGCGTTCTCTTTGATGTTCATTCTGCTTCTTATTTCTTCATTTGTTATTCTCTCCATACGTGTCACTCTACAACATCTTCTCCAATACTCCATCTCTACCGCGTTAATTTTAGATTTATTTCTCTTGTTGATCGTCCATGTTTCTGACCCGTATGTCATTATGCTTTGTATTATTGATTTGTATATGCGTGTTCTGTTTCTTTTTGTAATGTGTTTGTCCCACAGGATCGAATTTAATTATCTTATGCATGTCCGCGTTTGTCCTAATATAGTTTTAATCTCTTCTTCTGATGTTGCGTTTTTTGAAATGATGGTTCCTAAATATTTAAATCTATCGGTTCCTTTGATTATTGTTTCGTTATCGACTTCTAGATTCTCCACGTTTCCCTCCTTTGTTGTTAGATATTCCGTTTTATCAAAGTTTATTGCTAATCCTGCTTTAGGGTATTCTTCTTTCAGTTTTCTTACCATATAACTGAGGTCTTCCTCATCTTGCGCTATGATTACTTGGTTGTCTGCGAAACTTAGAGTATATAAGTAATCTACTCGTATTGGGACTCCCATTCCACTACATTTTTGCTTCCATTTTTTTAATGTTTGTTCGAAGTATATTTTGAATAGTGTTGGGGATGTAGAGCATCCTTGTAATAGGCCTTTTGAAGTTTGGAGTCTCTTCCCTATTTTATGTCCTATTTTAATGTTCATTGTGTTGTTTTCGTAGAGAGCTTTTACTGCGTGTATTAGTTCTTTGTCAATGCCTATTTCTTTCATTGCGTTCCATAATCTTTGTCTTGGTACTGAGTCATAGGCCTTTCTTATGTCTATGAAGGCTAGGTGAACTTCTCTATTCTTTGCCAGTTTTTTTCCATTGTTTGTTTTATAGTGTATATGTGGTCTATACATGATTTTCCGGCCGTAAAGCCTGCTTGGTCTTCTCCAGTTTTTTCCTTTTATATTTTTCTCTATGATATTTTTAATAATTTTTCTATACAAACGTCCCATATTCGATATTATGCTTAGGCCTCTATAGTTTGTGCATTTTCTGCGGTCTCCCTTTTTAAATATAGAAACTATATAGGCTTTTGACCATTCCTCTGGTATTTTTTTCTCCATTTATCGCTCTGTGGAACATGTTTCTCAGCATTCGATGTAATTTATTAAATCCGTACTTAATCATTTCATTTACCACACCTCCAGGCCCTGCAGATTTATTATTTTTGAGTGTTTTTATTGTCTTCTTTACTTCTTCATAGCTTAGTTCTATCTCTTTTATTTCCTTATTCTGTTCTTCTTCAGGGTTCTCTTCTTGGAATTCTTGTCTGTCTTCTGTTAGCAGCTTCTTATAATATTCTTCCCACTCGCTTTCTGGGATATACTCTATATACGTCTTCCCTCTATTGTTGGTCCTTAATGCTTTAATTATTCTCCATGACTCTGTGCTTCTAGTTCCTCCTATATACATTCAATTAAGTCTTAATACTATCAAAACATTCAATTAAGTCTTAATACTATCAAAACTATTTACACCCAAATTTTATTAGAAAATAAGATGGGCCGTCATTGCCTTAGGCCTAAGATATTCCCTCATAAATAATTTTAGGTCCATTTCCCTCTTTATTATCGCGCGTTGCTCCAAATTCTGGTCGCTCATTTTCCGAAACAAATAAAATCGTAAAATTTCCTCAAAGTACTTAGAAACACGACATTCATTTGACGAGCATGCAATTTTCTGGAATGACATCATTGGCTAGGTAGATAACTTAAAAAAAACACCTTCTCGTTTTGTCACATAATTTGGATTATAACCCTCTTCTACAGGTTTCCGTACTTCCCATCTAAAATACACGGTTGTCAAAATATCACACAATTTGACACCAGCGGGTTTTAAATAGACACATTCAAGCCGCAAGTCCAATAAAACTGGGTTTAGGGTACTCTTGTACGACTGGTTTATTATTATACCTATAGAGTTATAAATTAAATTTTATATTGGCGTCGAATACAAATTTTAACTTAAAAAAAAAATCTTTCATTTAAAATTTGCAATGCCTACAGAAGCCAACTTAAGACCATGGTCCGGTGAAATATCCACTATTCCATTTTTAAATCAATTTCGTGGTTATTATAAGCAAATCCCGGAATTTAAATAAACAACGACCTGGAGATCCTAACGAGTTACTTTTTTAAGGGAAAAAATATTATTTTTAAATCATTAAAGCCAAGAAATATCAAGAACCATAAATAGGGTCGTGAAATTTTATTTAATTTATTTAAAGAAATATATTCTTAGAGAGGAACAAGAAAGAATGTATTTATTTAAAAGTTTTTTAAGTCATTCGACAGTACAGGATTCAGTTGTTTTTCCAGTTCTCATCAGCGTCGATGGTCGCCTGGCATCTGCGGGGTACATTTTCGACGAAATTTTCCGCGTATTCTTGAAGATAACATTTTCAAACTGCCCGGATTTGCCGTGACAGCTGCTTCATTGTGTACAACTTTTTACTACGAAGCTTCTGCTTGGTGCATGACTACATGTTCTCGAGTAGGTTTACATCGGGCACCTGGGATGGCTAATCTAGTATGACGATACAGGATTCCCCTTTTCACTGGCTACACGGTTTACTCCAATGTTTGTGACCGTTATCATCTTGAAGAACCCACTCCTCATTTCTATCGACAAATAACCGTTTGGCAGTCTGTACTAATGTCTTCTTGTAAATCTGAAGCATTTTTTCAAAGTTATCATGTGTCATGTCATAAAAACCTTTTCCGAAAGACATCCCCAAGCATGGATCTTCACAGAGTATTTCACGGTAAGCTGGGGTGCCAACAATACCCTCAAAAAAAAAACGGAATTTCTTTTACCGACTACAAGTTCTTACCATCTGTAGACAAGTTAAATATACACATGTGGCGATCATTCTAGAGTCGTATACACTACCAAAGATTCGGATTTCTAGCAACACAGTTTTGAACTCTAGATGTATTTTGTCACAGGGTCTATGACTTATGTAGTCTTTTATAATGTAATAAACTGTCTTTACCCTTTAAAAAAATCGAGTGCCTTGAAGTTGCTTTTTGTTAGGGTTTTAAGAACTATTTAAAATAACCACGAAATTAATCAAAAAATAAAATGAAGAAAGGATCGCTGCATAGGTCTCCTAACAATCAAGTTTTTTTTCATTTATTCATCAAGAAAGCAAAAGTATTCTTAAATATTCGTTAGTCCAGTTAACGAGCACCCGATTCTAAAAAAATGTATTAACAGATATCTTACCTCGGGAATATCCGGAACTGCTATGGTAACATTTAGCGGCTTAAACCTAGTCTTAATGGGATTTTGGGACATCGACATCAGAGGAGTGTACAACGTGTTCTTCCATTGTCTGCTTAATACTATGACGCCCTGTATACGAAAATTACAATTTAATAAGCGAAATTATAACATTTTTTTTTTAAAAGAAAAAAAATGTTTAAAATATTTGCTTTGCTTTGCTTCGCCCCGACAAACTTCTATAATGTTTCTAAGTACGACTGTTACCTGTCTGAGAGTAAACAAAGGCGGTATCTCTGATTCTCTAAGGTTGGCCTCGATGTAAGTCGAGTCGGATTCAAAGTAATATTTTCTTAAAATCCGGCAGAGTTGTAAGCTTGGGTCTTCGTGAAGAGTTTGGGCCAGGGGTGTTAGTTTTCCATAGCGGCTCTGAAAAATAATATGTGTACTCATATATATATATATATATATATATATATATATATATATATATATATATATATATATATATATATATATAACACATGGGCTGAAAAGTCCCGGGCCTAACACATAGATGGGGCTAGTTTTATTGCAGTCACCTTTTTTTCAGTTAATACTAACCTTCAAAAGACAGCTGTTAAAATTTCATGATATTCTATTCATTAGTTTGTGAGTTATTGTGCTAAGAGTGACGCTACTTTTGTTATTTTCAAAACAATGGATCAAAAACAATTTCGTGTTTTAATTTTACACTGCTTCTTGATGGGAAAAAATACCATTCAAGCGAAGCAATGGCTTGAAAAGTGTTATGGGGACTCCGCTCTATCAGAAACAACAATAAAACGTTGGTTTTCTGACTTCAAACGTGGTCGTAGAGACACCGATGATGCAGAACGCAGTGGACGTCCAAATGATGCGGTAACACCAGAAAACATCAAAAAAATCCATAAAATCGTTTTGAATGATCGAAAAGTGAAGTTGCGTGAGTTAGCTGACATCGTAAAGATATCAAAAGAACGTGTTGGCTTTATATTGCATGAGCATTTGACTATGAGAAAGCTCTGTTCAAAGTGGGTGCCGCGTTTGCTCACTGTTGATCAAAAACAAGAACGTGTTGATGATTCTGAGCAGTGTTTGGCCATGTTTAAACGTAACAAACCGGAATTTTTGCGTCGATATGTGACAATGGATGAAACATGGATCCATCACTTCACTCCGGAATCAAAACGATCGTCATCTGAGTGGACAGCAACTGGTAAACCTCGTCCAAAGCGCCCGAAAGCACAACAATCGGCTGGAAAGGTTATGGCCTCGGTATTTTGGGATGTGCGTGGTGTAATATTCATCGACTATCTTGAGAAAGGAAATACCATCAACAGTGAATATTATATAGCGTTATTGGAGCGTTTGAAGGCCGAAATTGCAAAGAAACGACCGCATATGGCAAAGAAAAAAATTTTGTTTCATCAAGACAACGCACCGTGTCACAAGTCAATCAAAACAATGGCAAAACTACATGAATTGAACTTCGAATTGCTCCCACATCCACCGTATTCGCCAGATTTGGCTCCCAGCGACTACTGGCTGTTCGCAGACCTGAAAAAAATGCTCGCCGGTAAGAAATTTCGCACGAATGAAGAGGTTATCGCTGAAACTGAGGCCTATTTTGAGGCAAAAGATAAATCGTTCTACAAAAGTGGTATTGAAATGTTAGAGCGGCGCTGGAATGATTGCGTTGCTCTTGATGGAGATTACGTTGATGAATAAAGCTAATTTTGAACCAAAAAAACCGTGTTTTCTTTGTTAGGCCCGGGACTTTTCAGCCCATGTGTTATATATATATATATATATATATATATATATATATATATATATATATACAGGGTGTTATGGAATTCACTGTATATATTGGAACTGGTGGATCCTTATAGCAAGACCGACTGTAGAAAATTCTCCTTAAATAGCGGATCCCAACAATAAAGGAAAAAATCGACCCTAAAGAAATAATGTCAAGTATATTTTTTTTTTCGCACCCCACTGATGAAGGCTGAATTCTACAATATCGAAATACCTAAATCAGACAGAATATCGTTTTTTTTTTCGATCCCGTCAGTCGGCTTTTTTTAAATAAATTTGATAAAAAAAATATTAAAATATTTTTCTATTTTAAAACCGAAAGGTTTGCGGCTTTTTTGTTTCTACATTCTAAAGAAGATTAAAGTGTATATGCTGCGACGGCGGTTTTTTTCTTTTCTTTTCAGTGAATGTTTATCAATCACGGGGGTAAGATGACGTAAAAGTCAAAGTATTTTTTAAAGGGAGATGGACTGACAGACACCGGGATTAAGGAATTTGCAGAAAGTGTAGAATATAGCAACAATCTATGCCGACTGTGTCATTGGTTCAGTTGGATAAGTTTTAAATTTGTCACGGACAACTTAGGATATTTTATATGGAGATTCATTGCACCTTTAAGGTACATTGATTTATTTATTTATTTCGTATGGATGTATGTTCTACCCAGTAAAATTGAAGGGAAAGAAAATTACCCAAATGAATTACACAAAAATATAACCAACCAACCAAAGAGCTACCAATTTAAGGTACATAAATAAATCCTTTACCATTTATTTATCTTGAAAAATTTCCGAGAAAAATCTATTTGAAATTCTGTTTTTATTTTGCTCCCAAATAGCTGTTAAATAAAAAATAGCGGATCTCAATAATCGAATCGGAAAAAATCGACCCTAAACTAATTTAATAAAAAAAATATATAAAAATTGTTATATTTTAAAATAATTACTTATTACTTACACATGTTTTATATTTCAGTATTATGAAGTAAAAATTTTAACAGGTAATTCACCAAAATTTTATTTACTTCCTGGTAAAAAAGATAATAAAATAAATATTGGGATGGATTGTTCCCCTTTATTTATTATAGACTAGAAAGAATTTTTTCGTCAGATGTTGATAAAAAATTGTTTTATTATCGCCGACAGACCGGGGTTTCTATTGTAGGGGAGGCTCGTGTATATTATATTATGCGTCTTTTGTTTATTGATTCATCAAGCATATTTTTGTAAAAATTTAATGTAGTTTTCACAGTTTTTTGTAAGTATTTTTTGTAGCACTGGAAATAGAGATTTTACATTTTTTTAAGGCGTTAGTATGAAATCCCGAAATAGAATAACACACATACAGACCGATGCTTCTTTTACGATTGTATAAGACATTTCAAGCAACCTCGCACCGAATTCATTCAGTATTTCTATTGCGCGCAGTAAAGATACTTGAAAATGTTCTCTACAATCGTAGAAGCAACGCCACAAACCAATTCCAATCGACCACGATCTAGAACTCACCTTCGGCAGAGTGTACATGTGTTGTCCCTCCATAGCCTCAGCCATAAGACACGCTACGGTAGCTGTAGATCTCCTGTACATAGTTCTGACCATGTGAACCACCCGGATAGCTAGGCGATTGCTAGGGTTCATCCAGGCGTTGATTGCCGGAGAGGCAGTGCTAAGAAGGTTCCAATCGAGCCTTAAAAAAAATTATTCTTAGTAAATTAACTTAAATTTCCACACACAGAGCTTTTCAGTTAACATTAGTTTATTCGCCACCATAATTCATGCAAAATTTCGTCAAGATCCGTCTAGCTGATTTTGTGTGAAATCAGAACGTAAAAATAGGAATATAAGACAGAATATGGTCTACAAATGAGTGTTTTAGTTTCTAAATAAACAGGATGATACCAAGCAGTGAGCTTTACCTAGTATAGTCGATCTTCCTCGTGATGGGCGCCCTCGGCGGTGCGGCAAAATTGAACCACACCACCTTCAGTTCGATAATGCACGATGACACGTTTCCGCTATCTTTATTATTGCCGTCCTTTTCCAACTCGTTCGGTTGATGATTGTCGTCTTCGATGTTCTTTTTCTCCGTCTTCGGTGTGTTGCTGTTGTTGTCTTTGTTGTTCGTTGTGGTGGAGGATCTCGTCTCGTGGATTGTGGCTCTAGGGGTATTCGTAGCTGATTCTAATAATTTCGTAGAGATAAAATTACTAGTGTAACGTTTCGATTGCTCATTTAGTCATCTTCGAGGGGATGAAAAGCTATTTTTTTACTAAATACCAAATTACTGAGAAAAGGAAAAGAAGGGTAAGTCGAATCAGTACCTAAATTTTCGTTGGATTTGACTGAATCCACGCTCGGTCCGTCGATCGATCCGTTTACGGCAGCTTCGGACTGCTCGAACTTTGACTTCTTCACTATTTTCAAAGAAATACCTTCCAATCCGCATTCGAACATTATAAAACCCAGTTTATCTTCAGTGCTAACTTCATCTATTTGCGACATCTGAAAATAAGATTTATTTAGCTCAGCTCGCTTTCGAAGTCGATCCATCATATTACGGTCTCGTCGGTCTTCGCTAACGAGCTCGTAATGTGGCTGTAACCTGCAAGATATATTTAATAAACCATCCTTACGGTGTTTTCCTTAGGTACTGGCTGCAAGTAATACTCCATTCCCCTATACATGGATTTAACTTTGGTAGGCGTAAACAGGACTTTAGATTTATACGTAGGTATGGCGGTAATGACGGCGTCGTCGAGAATTGAGGATTCGTTGCGTAAACGTCGTAATTGGGCGTGAGCTTTACCTATATTAAGACAGACCACCTAAAAAATAATACAAATTATCGTTTATTTTCTTATAAAATAGTGCGAGATTTGAATCCAAGCCAACATCAAAACTTGAGGTACAGCTCACACTACACTATCAATCATTTACCAAGCACTCGACAATAATACACCAAAAAATCATTAATCCTTCATCTGATCCTCTCATAAACAATTGTCTCTTATGACTGACCATTTGTGGACGCGTGCAGGGAAAGAAAGAGAAAGAAAGGTACTTACCAGTTGGGATTGTTGATTTTCGCAGCTTTCTATAAATACCGGCTCACCCTGTATAACGTCGGAGTTTGTGTTGGTTTGTAGACCTAAAAATTTGGCAATGTTGGCCCCCTTGTTTTTCGTTCTTACTACCGAGGGCCTAAGGAATTTTTCAAGAACTTCTCTAGCCTAAAATAAAATTTTATTAAATAGTTTTCAAAAATTACTAAATACAATTTACAAATATATATATATATATATATATATATATATATATATATATATATATATATATATATATATATATATATTTTTATGGGTCTAGCTCACGTGCTGCAGGGAAGTCCCTAAAGCGCTCCAGGAGCGGCACGAGTGCGGAAATATATATATATATATATATATATATATATATATATATATATATATATATATGTATATCCGGGTGTTATGGAATTTACTGCATATATTAGAACTGGTGGATTCTTGTAGCAAGATTGATTGCAGAAAATTCACCTTAGATAGCGGATCTCAATAATAAAGGAAAAAATCGACCCTAAAGAAATAATGTCCTGAAGATTTTTTCGCACCCCACTGATGAACGATGAACAGTATCGAAATACGTAAATCAAACAGAAGGTTGTTTTTTCGATCCCTTCAGTTGGTTTTTCTCAACTAAATTTCATTTAAAAAAATTATTAAAATATTTTTTTTTTCTAAAATTGAAAGATTTGCAGCTCCTTTGTTATTCGCATTCTAGTGAATGTCTACCAATTACGGGAGTAAGTTATCGTAAAGGTCAATGTTTTTTTAAAGAGAGATGGACTGACATAGTTATTAAGAAATTTGCTGCAAATGTAGAATATAGTAGCAAGTGAGATAGATTGTGTCATTGGTATAGTTGGTTATGTTTAAAATTTGCCACAAACTACTTTTTTGTCAGTTACGACAAAACATCGTTTTATTATTCTCGACAGGCGGTGGCTTCTGCTGTAAGGGAGGCTCGTGTATATTATATTATACGTCTTTTGTTTATTGATTCTTTCAATATATTTTTGAAAGGACTTAATGTAATTTCCGTAATTTTTTGTACAGTATTTTTTGTAGTATTGGACATAAAGATTTTACAATTGTTTTTTGGGCTGTAGAGTTAAATCCTAAAATAGATGGTTCACTATTTAAATGTGGCTTTTTCATTATTGATAATAATTGAAGCGTTTTGTAAGATCGATGTGTTTTCATTACTGAAGTTTGTTTGAGAGAGCATTTATATTTTCAGCTGCTTTAAAAAAATGTTCGGGAGAGACGTTTTTGTTCATGGGCCAAACACCAGCCGCTTGAAATCCGTTCACAATGATACCAATGATAGCAGCTCTTTGGTAAGCTTCTGCAAGTAAACTTGCAACTTGACATTGCGTTACTTGAGGGCCTGGATTTGTCCTCAATCATTTTTCTGTTGCTTGAATATAATAAGAGCTCATAGGTTGAGTGGCGGAAGGCAGTGAGTAGTAATACCTGGTAGCTGTAACATTAGCCTCTGCTATGTTCAACGCTTCCCGACTCTTCGAATGCGTTGTATTTCCATCAAGCAGAAGTAACACTTATAAAATGTTTCGTCCATTTTACAGTTTCGAGTTAATATAGCCATTGCCTTGAATGGTGAAACCACTCTTTTGAATAGTTTTTCCTAAAACTTTTTGCTTTTTTTTTCTGAACGTTGGAAAATCCAGTTTCATATATTTTTGTAGACGAAAATTTTTTATTTATGATTTTTTTAAGGTGAGGGTTGATTTGCCTTACTCTCTCTATTTGAAAACAGCTGTTGAGGTCCACTTGATTTGCGTGCGCTAACCGACTCCAAATTGGGGCCGCTACTCTGCAGCAGGCAGACACAAGGCCAAGGCAGAGGTTCCCAATGTGTGGGGGTTTGTACCGCAGGGTCTGTTCGTCAGTTTCCTCATTATATTGTTCCAAGCGCTAACTTTAGCCCTAATATTCATGCAATGCTGCTTGAGGGTCAAGGTGCGGTCCAGTGTGACACCTAGATATTTTGGTTTTAGACAGTACTGGGCTCGTTTACTCCTCCATGTGATATCGCATGAATCAATATAATAACGCAGCACCTGATACAGTGGACACAAACGAAATTTGAAGTACAATGTTTAAAAACAGTTCTTTACCGAAGAAAATAATATTTTTCGTTAAATGAAACGTTCTGGTGTCGCTTTAAGTGTTTCCCTTGCGATTGGCAAGCGCGGACCCCTTCATTGCTAAATACGTATGGAGGATGCACCGCCGGACAGTTCGTATATACACTGTGTTTATTGGGTCCCTTACCTGATGATCATAATGAAATTTGGCCGTTATGTTATCGAAACAGAAAGAAAACAGCGACACGCACGTCAAATCTTTTATATTGTCCAGCGCCGAAAAGGATATTATTTCTTCCACTATCGATACTTGAAGCAGTGTGACGTTTACCTAAAAAACAAGATGATCGATTAAGGTCGACCGTCTCCGTAGGCCTTTAACGGGGTAATAAAGACTCGATACTCACTTTAGGTAAAAATATGGCCGCTTGCAGTTGCTTATTTATCGTCTCCTCGTACACAGTTGTGCTCTCGCCATTTTCCAAAGGTGGCTGACAAAGTTTAGCCACATTTTCGGTCGTCTTAAGAATATTCGCTGACTCGACCTGACAACACATAAATATTAAACATAACAGTGAAATGAGCGCCACATATTGTTTAATTCTATGAGCCAAATAAGTAACTATACCTGTCCAACGCACGACGTGTGCAAATGATTAATAACTGTCAAAGGATGTAGATTGGCAACTGTAGGTGTCAGCGAATCGACGAAACGCTGCAGACTCTCCAGTAACAACGGACTGATCATGACGTCGAGATCTCCTTTGAGTTTTACTATAACTATCGTTCTAGAACCGGCGTCGGTTTGGCTACTGAGGAGTTCTTCTTCTTGAAAAGATCCTAAAATAAATATAATACAGCGATCGTTCAGCGAAACTACACATACACATCCCAACAAAGCCAAAGCAAATACTACTTGGGATGAAAAGTACCGACACCTTTCGAGAGATGGTAGCACAAACAAAAAACCATATGATTTTCAGCAAGTGTCAACTCTCAGAAGATTCGTATCAAATATTCATGACATTTTACCGATTAGTTTGCGAGTTACAGCTGTCCGAGTGACGCTTCTTTTCATTTTTGCAAAACGATGGACCAAATAAATTCCGTATGTTGATTAAACATGGCTTTTCGATGGGAAGCAGATGTACCAAGTGTTATGGCACATCTGCTTCGTCAAAAGCAACTATATGTGGACGGTTTAGTGCAATCAAATGCGGTTGTATAAACACCGATGATCCACCACGTTCAAATGAAGCAATTACTCCAAAAAATACAAAAAAATCCACCATATTGTTCTGAATGACCGTGACATCGTAAAGATATCAACAGAACGAGTAAGGCATATTTTGCCCGATGGGTGCTGCGCACTCTCAGAACTGATCAAAAACAGCAACGTGTAGAAGATTCAGAATGCTGTTTGGCACTGTTTCGGTTTAATCTAAAGAAGTTTTTGCGTCAATTCGTAACAATGGACGAAACGTAAATCCACGATCACACGCCTAAGTTCAACAGTCGGTCCGCAGAATGTCTGGAACCGCATGAAAGCCGACCGAAACATCCAAAAATACAAACATCAGCTCGAAATGTTTTGACAAGTATTTTTTGGGATGCGCATTATTACCTCTTCCAAAATTTGAAAAGGTGGTTCGTACTAGATGAAAGGAATCCAAATGTTGGAAGATCGCTCTTGAAGGAAACTATGTTGAAGAATCAATTTTTGGAAAAAACGTTTTTTTCCTTTAAAAGTCGCCCCATACAGTATATGGTTTAGAAAACTTAAAAAATTATTGACATGATAAGAGAGGTGCCAAATATTTTTGATTAAATTGGGTAAACTAAAAATTTGTAACAAAACAGCAATGTATTTTTTTTAAAAATGGAACACAAGGTATTTTATTAAATATTTCGACTTTCTAGGAGATTCTAGACACATTCTTTCCCTTCCTCCTTTCGCAGGTTTACATTTCCACGAAAGCGTCAGCAATCGATAAGAAAGTGTGTGAAAGGGACCGATAATTTGACAGTTCATTGACCTATTCAAGCAGGTAGCCTAGAGGCTTTTCGAGAGAATAGTTTATTATAGTTATAGCGCTGCATCTAAAATTTTACATAATTTCAAAAGAACGCCGTGCATAATCGTAGAAAATATACCCCAGCTGATAAGTAAGTAAAAAAGAAATTCTGATATAGTAAAAAAATTAATTGTTAGTATTGTGACGATAAAAAAGTTGAAAAGTCTTTTATACTCGGAATATACTGAAAAAACTAGCCAGGTGTGGAAACAAAGTATATCATCACATGATTTATCAATAGAATCCCAAAAAATTTTGCAAAAATTGTATTGGATGATGCTCAGCTTGCGCGGATCTAACTTTAGAGCGTTTCGGGAATTCCCAAAGGGTCTAAACTTGGACCTACACTACTTTACTTGCTAAATAAAGTTTATGAAAGTCGAGAATTTAGACACAGAATTAGGCAGGCGTGGAAACTAAGTATATCATCCGATTTATAAATAAAATCTCCAAAAACCCTGTAAAAATTGGATCTGTTGGTGCTAAACGTGTGTGAAAAGTATCGGGTTTGGCGTGGGTCTAACTTCAAACAGATTTTGGAATCCCATAGAGTCTAAAGTTAGACCGACACCTCTTCATTTAGCAAAAAAACCCTTGTAGCCCAGTCGTCAAAGGCAAATTTTGACAAAAAGCTCTCACAGGCTACATTTTGGCATACAGGTAGTCTTTTGGACGTAGAAGCCAATAAAAAAAATCTCGAAAAATAAAAAAGAGAATGAAAATTAATTATTAATTAAATTACCGTTTCTGTATACCGCCAAATATTTTGAAACTGGCTATTAAAGGGTTTCTCGTGGTGCTGATTAAGAATCCGATGACAGATTTGAAAAATTCAAAATGGCGGATCCAATATGACGGCCAGAGAGTACGTAATTCATTTAATTTCTTCGAGTAATTTAGAATTTTTGTGTTTTAAATATATGTTTTCTTTGTAACTGGATGTTTAAATAAAATATAAATACTTTATACTTAAAGCTTAGACCTTTATCTTTCATTTTCCACCTTTAAATATTTTTTATAATTTAAGTTTAAGTTGTATGATTAATAATAAGTACAAAATACTGAACACTTTTTTAAGAGCAAAATTACAAAAAGAGAGGTAGTTTTTTTAAGTTTTTAATGATGCCGGCGGCACACTACAGCCGGCAAATTTCCACATTTTAAAACTCAGTTTTTAAATAACACAGACAATATGGGTATTTTTAATTATCCTTATATTGAAACTTATGGTATAATAATGATATCTATATAATATGATATAGACACAAGGATTTTTTTTTTTATTACTATATTTTATGAAATATTTGAAATTTACTGTATGCCCGTTAAAATCATGCAAACAAAAATCTCGTTTTAAGTTTTACAAATTACAAAATAACAAAAATAAAAACTATTAGTATCATCAGAAAGCTGAAAGTCTCCTCTTCTCTTTTTAATTTTTTTTTACACTCTGAAAACAAGTAGTATCGATTAACCTTCGAGCGGTGCGCGTAGACATTCACATTAACCTCTTTGGCGCGCTATACTCTTTGAATCATCTATGCGAATTTTTAAAATATTCTCACGCTAATAAAAATAACCGGTCAAGTGCAAGTTGAACTTGCGCAATTAGTGTTCCGTACGTTGATTGCTTTTAAAATAAAACATGTAACGGAAATATAAAATGATCAGTGACTTCACAAAACACACCCCAAATGAGTTTTCAACAAAGTTTATTTCCAATCTTTACTGAAAATTGATGAACTTAAGATTTCTGTTTTTTTTTTTATATACCAGATAAATTATTACAGGTAATGCACTCATGATAATTTTCGTTCAATCTACACTCCGTGGAGAATATTCCAAAATTTTTTCGAAATTTTTTGATAAGTACTTTTCGAGATAAGGCGGGTGGACAGCGATTTTTCGCGATTTTTTAAAAATAATACAAAGAAAAGTGCGCGCAAGTATTACATTATATGTATATTTTTTACTCGTGTTTTCATAAGCTTTCATTTGACACCACACTCGATTACCTAGTAAAAATTTTTTTTTTCACTTCCGATTTCACCCCCCAAAACTAACCCCTTAAGTCAAAATTTAACTTTCAAAACTACATGACTCTGATAAGGCCATCAATTCCTATATTATTACCAAATTTCAACTTTCTATGACAAATAGTTTTGGAGAAAATCGGGGTGTGACAGACGGACAGACATCGAAGTGATCTTATGTGTTCCGTACGGAACACTAAAAGTCTGGAAAAAAAAATCTATATACTATTTTTTTGCAAAATCTATTAGAATTTGTGTTGTTAACCATGTTTTTTGATATTTGATTGCGACATGCTTCCCTAACAAATGATTTACTATTTTCTGGAAGTGTACTAATGGAACTTTCAATGTGAGCAACAAAAATTGAGGTGACGATTTTTCCAGAAATACATCACACGCTGAGGAGTCATTTCGCAGCTTCAAAAATTCATCCTGCACTTCAGCGAGAATATCGGGAACATCCAAAGATACGTGAAATAGGTTTCGTACTAATGCAGGTTTTTCTTCAGAATACTCCGGGAAATACCGTTGTCTTTCAGATCTAAGGGCTTGAAGGTGGTTATTAATTTCCTCTCTTAGATTATCTACAATACCCGTCTCCGATTCTTTAGTCTTAGTGTAAAGGTGTTCAAACATGGTAAAGTTTCCAAGATTCACTTTACACTTTCGCAGTTTTAATACGAACGGCTGGATATTAGCTTTTTGCAAAATCTATTAGTTTTTCGATATTTTTCTTATTCTTCGAGATATTATCGAACTTCTTATTTTTGTGGGCTTAGCGTACATCAAACAAAACTTTTTTTTATCGTATTCTACATCTAAAAAACTACCCGTTTACCAAAATGCAGCCTGTTAACATTTAATGAGAGCTTAAAACCCCTGACGACTCGGCTATCGAGGAAGTCTGAGATTTACAATTAAAACTAGTTAGGTGTAGAAACAAAGCATATCATCCAATTTATAAATAAAATTTCCAAAATTTCTGCAAAAATTGAATTCCTTGCTGCTAAGCTTGTGTGGACAGTGGCTAGTATAGGGTCTGGCCGAGTTTAACTTTCGATTTTTTCGGGAGTCTCTGAAAGGCTGTATAGTTTCATACGCCTACTTCACTTAGTAAAAGAGATTTAGAGAAATTTAATGTTCACACCTACAGTTTTAAATTCGAACCTCTTTAACGAATGTGGATGAAAACGCGTCCAATTTGTATTATAATCGATCGTTTACTATTCTACATTACATGAAAGGATTTGTTTCATACCTGACTCGTTTTCTATTTCTTCATTGTCCCACACGTACACATAAGGTGATGTAGGTGTCTTGTTTTGAGTTCCAATGCCCGAATCAGAGCGGGATACCATCTTCAACGACGTTATGCCGTCGTTCAACGGCTCCATAAGTGGAATAAACCTACCACCTACCAAACGAAAAAAACAAATGCAGAAATCAGCGATAACTTTGCGTAGACTAGTTTTGACCACCTTCCGATCTCCTCGATCTACTTTAAAGAGACCTGAAAGCAGCCGAACAAAAAAAAAAAAAATGTGTGAAGCTCGGTTTTATACTTACCGACATACACAAGCTTTCCCTCCGAATTTCTTTCGAACATGGGCGCCGAAAACTGGTCTTCTTTTTCCTTATTTTGCCAGTTGTAACATTTCAGCTGACTTAAGTGAGTTACATAACTGGACATTAACATGGGAGAGTCCACTATAAGCCTATTTACCTAAACAAATAATGCTGATATTAAAAACCTAAAGGGATACTAAACTATACAAAAATACTTTTGCGACAATAATACTTTTGGTTTTGAAATTCTATTATTTCGTAACATATGTATACAATAATTGAACGGAATAAGAAACGCGTGCGTTGCCTTTAAAATAAAACATAAAAAAATGAATCCATCGTTACGAATGGAGTAACAAGACAACAAAGTTTAAGTTACATTACTAAATAAATATCTAAATTTATCTTGGCACTTACGAGGCTGGTTTGAAAAGTCCGTGCAAAGTCCGAGAGATGGCACCACCGGCGCGTATCGAGGTCATGTTTAGTTAGTAGCATCTCTTGAATGAACGCACACCAAGTTTCAGCCATATTGGTCTATTTCTTTGTGTTTGGCATTCGTGTGAATCAAGGAAGTCGAGTGATTTTCAAGAAATGGACGAAAAAGAATTTCGTGTGGTGATTAGATATTACTTAATGAAAGGCAAAACGCCTCATGAGACTAAAGAGAAGCTTGATAAACATTATGGTGACTCTGCACCTTCGATTAGAACAGTTTATAAGTGGTTTCAAAATTTTCGGACTGGCCATATGGGCCCAAGTGACGCTGAACGTTCTGGACGGCCTGTGGAGGTTACGACTCCAGAAATCATTGATCAAATCCATGATATGGTGATGGATGACAGAAGAGTTAAGGTGCGTGAGATTGCTAGTGCTGTGGGCATTTCGACTGAACGGGTACATAATATTTTGCATAAACATTTGGACATGAGAAAGCTATCCGCAAGATGGGTGCCGCGATTGCTCACGCTTGACCAAAAACGGAATCGTGTGAAGTGTTGCGTCACTGTGGATGAAACATGGATACATTACTATACTCCTGAGACCAAACAACAATCTAAACAATGAGTTACCAAGGAGGAATCTGCACCAAAAAAGGCGAAGACCGTTCCTTCGGCCGGAAAGGTTATGGCGACTGTCTTTTGGGATTCGCAAGGGATAATCCTCATCGAGTATCTGGAAAAGGGCAAAACTATTACAGGAGAATATTATTCATCGTTATTGGACCGTTTGATAACCGAGCTGCAAGAAAAACGCCCGCGATTGGCCCACAAGAAAGTCCTTTTCCATCACGACAACGCACCAGCACACACACCTCAGCAGTTGTGGTAGTAAAATTAATGGAAATAGGATTCCAACTCGTTTCATATCCCCCCTATTCTCCAGACTTGTCTCCCCCGGACTACTATTTGTTCCCCAATTTGAAGAAATGGCTGGCGGGACAAAGATTTTATTCAAACGAGGAGGTGATTGCAGACACTAATGGATATTTTGCAGACTTGGACAAATCCTATTATTCGGAAGGGATCAACAAACTGGAACATCGTTGGACGAAGTGTATAAGCTTAAAAGGAGACTATGTCGAAAAAAAAAAAGGTTTACCCCAAACACATAAGTAGTTTTTATTTTTGCACGGACTTTTCAAACCAGCCTCGTATGTATATTAAAGCAAGTAAATCAATTAAGTTTGTAGGCATAACTAGGGGATCACTGGTATTTAAGATGGCTGGTTCTCTAACACGGAGATCTGAACTCAGCCTTTGTTGGTTTTTTTAACATTAAAATAAATTGACGAGTTTGTAAACTTAATTTGGGGACAATTATTAAACTGCAATAGTTAATTACTACTAAAAAAAAATACTTTAAATACTAGATAAATTGTTCAATTTTAAGAAAATTGGTTAAAAACTAAACCTCCAGTTCACCCTCTCTAGATTAGTGGCCATCTTCGACACTCTAGTTATAATAATGTATGTGGAATGTATGTATCTAGTGTAAATCGGGTCGTTTCTGACATAGTTCGTACACGACGTACATACCTGCATGTGAAGGTCAACCAAAGTGAAATCCTCCTGACTTCCAACCGCCGAAACGTAGCTCGTGTTGCTTACACTGTCCGAGCTGTCGTTTAGAGTGTCGTTTATCGCGCTCTCCTGGGTGTCGAAAGTTCGCGGATTCTGATTTGACGTTACTCTTGGACTTACCGAGCGGTTCATAGGGTATCTGTAAGGTGTTACTAGGCCTTGTACGGTCCTAAAAAAGGGAAGTATGTTTGTATAAAAATTAAGTAGTGTCTTATATAATCAACGATCAATTACCACTAGTGGTGGGTCGTTGACGCTTTTACAGTCAATGAAACGAGACAAGTTTATCGTCGATGATAAACTAGTTTATAAAACAGTTTAATTTTCGACTTGTTTCGACCGTCGTCGACAGAACAACGTCCACGAATGAACTGTTCGTGTTTACTCGGACCGTCGTCGTCGTCCGTTCGCGTCGACTCGTCTGTAGTAGACCATAGGGCCATACAGTTTATCTCGTCGACGGTCGGGTTGTGACCGTGCACAAATGTCGTTAACGAGTGAACTAGTTTATCGGTAGACTATAAACTAGTTTATCAGTTAATGCGAAATAAACAGTCTAAAAAACTGTTCGTTCATTCAACGCCCACCACTAATTACCACCAATCTGGCATGTTTTTTATAGTTTCGGTCAAGTGTTAGTGACAATGGACGCTAGGTTGAGGGGGTGTTCACAGACTTCTCTGAAGCTTTTGACACAATAGACCACAAACATAGAACCTTTGATTTATCGTAACTTCTTTTGTGACCTCCTGTGGGAGTGCCCAAAGACTGGAATATCTACTATTTTAGACCAGATTGCAACCGTGTCCGACGTGCAACGCGTCATGATGTTATGCAAAAACTTACTTTACTCTACATCCGTCGCAACCTCAGACACAAAAATAAAAGACAGAGAATGTCATTCATAACATCGTTTCCTGCCGAATCGATAATCCATTAAAAACTGCAATGAGTGCGGTAAGGACAAGTAGAGAACATTGGACAAAATTTCAACAGAGTCTTATGCAAAAAAATTACCGAAGTCCGCGTCCGTGTAGCACTGCTAAAAATCGAAATGATTGCACGTGGTCTGCATTTTTGACGGGCACATGCTGCAGGAAAATCCCTAAAGCACTACAAGAGTGTGCGTGTGCGAAAAAAGTGATTTACGTTGGTCTTGAATAGCTGTAAATTGTACTCGTCAACCGTTCGCCAATATTCCAAAGAATTAAGGTTGCTGATTAGATCTGGGCCACCAATCAGGCGAATAGCTCTCTTCCGAATAGAATCCAACATGATAGAATTTCTTCCAGATCATCGTTAAGTTGAACGACTTCCTGCTATCTGCGGATATTTGCATGAGTAGTTTAAGTTCGAGCGTTCAAAGTGAATGAAGAAATAAGCGTACTGTCATCTGTAAAGCTCTGGATTGGACTGTTGGTCCTTCCCAAGAGATCGTTAATGTAAAGTAGAAAGAGAGTAGGAGACAGTATGGAGCCTTAGGGCACCCCGACGTTGATCGTGAATGTATCATCAAAATATGGAACAGAAACATTCGCGATTATGGTTAAATGAGAAACCGTGGTTCTTGGGATTGGGTTGCATCAAATTTGAAGTAACTTCCGTGCAATCGTAGGTGAAACGTCGGAAAGTAACTCAAAATTGACGCGCTCTAGCTCCGAGAAACAAACAGCAATTTAACGTGTATATTGTAAACTCTGGTTTCTCTGTATTCCTTACCTGTGTTCAGGTGTGTGAATTTCGTGATCACTTCGGTGAGTGGAAAGACGTAATTTTCCGCTTTCAGGAGCGGATCCAGGTGCCTGTATCGGCCTAGAAGTACTGTGCAGTCCGTTCCTGTCTGTTACGATACTTAGTTCACTCGAAAACTTTTTCCTAGACAAAAAAGGAAGAGTTTTACCATTACTCTTCGCAGACAGCGACAAAAGCATGAAAAAATTCAGTCTTGAGGTGATAGTAACCAAGCAGAATAAAACAGCTACTCTCGGCATGCAGTAGGAAGTAAACTAACGACTATCCACTTGATTTAGGACTTTAAAACGAATAATTCATTACCTTTGTGGAGAAACGCTGCTACTTTCTTGCTTAGGAAAAGTATCTCCCGCACTCAAAATCGAGTTCCTCAAACTCGAACTTCTCGATCCTACATTGATATCTTCGTCCGCCGAAAAGAACGCTTCGGAGTGGTTCTCGCTTGACATTGACGTTGTTCTTTGTACCTGCGAAAACGAACGCTATTTTAGCGAAACAAACTGGTAGTCACGTGCACAAATTCACACTCACCTCCTTGAGCAACTTCTCATCGCTACTCATAGTCATCCCGCCCAAAGAGTGATGGCTCTCGCTAGCGTTAAAACTCTTCGACATAAACTGCGGACTCATGATAACGTCGCACTCCCCTCCGGCGACATTCTTAACGGCTACGTCACTCTTGATGGACGAAACGTCGCTTTTCAAATCGGCGCTCGTTGTGGTGAAGTAATCGACTGCTAATTTCGAGTCGGAGACGCTGTTTTTTGGGAGCAAATCGGACGATTCGATCACGTTCAGTTTCGTTTTGTCAGAGTGTAATTTTGAGTCGCTGTCGAGTTTCGTCGGGAGGTTCGAGGGACTGGTGTCGATTAGTCTCGAGTAGGGGACTTCTTTGGTTATGGAACTCCTGAAATATACATTAATTAAAAACTTAATATTAAGTCTAATAAAGGAATGGCACCGTTATGTCGCAAAAGAAGGATTTACATGAAAATAAAAAAAAAAATTCATTTAAACACCCTCTTCCCACTATCAACTCGCTTACTTTATCGATGTCGACGAAAATCTCCTGCTACTTTTCCTCTCACTCGTACCTAGAGGACTGCTATAAATAATACCGTCCTTCTCTATCGATTTCTCTCTTTCTAACGTGGTAACTTTCGGGCTATCTCCGTTTCTTTTCGACCTGTATGATCTATTCAGAGTGTCTTGTAGGGTTATCTCGCTGACGATGTACGGGGGCGTCCTGAAAAGTAGGGCGTTATCGTGCAAGATACTTTGTCCGTAGCCTGGATCCCGTCCTTGTTCGTTTACCCTGAAAAATAAAGACGTTACGTAAGGAAAACTACGACAACTTTGGGCAGGTAGTATTTAACAGCTAAAAACTGAAAAAATGCATACTTAAATGCAGCAATATTCACTCCATCTTCCAAATCCTTCTTGCTAGGCTTGAAAAACCGCGGGCCGTTCCTGTTGGTACCGAAAAACATACAGCCTCCTGTACAGCCGCACTTTCCGGAAGTCTTGTTCAAATCGGGCCAAAGAAACCACAGTTTCTTCAATTTGTCATCGTGCATCCTTAAAAATTTCTGTTGCGTCTGGTACATGTCTTTCTCTTTAACGTCGGTCGATATCGCCGATTCGATTATCAGCGGGCCGAAGTTCATCGCTCCCACTTCAAGCCAGAGGTCCTGAGATTCCATGTTTTGTCTAAAAATTAAAAAAAAAAGTAAATAATGTGGGTACACGTGAAAATACGTGGTTCGGAACCAATGTTAAACTGTAGGTACTGGAATTGAAGGACATTAGAGCATACTCAGAGGTATGTGGATCGATAATTTAACTAAAAATGCTTATTTTGTGCATATGGCAAGCGTATGTTTGTCTGTCTGTACATCTGAACTCATCTCGAAAACCACCGACCGGATTTTAATATGATGGTTATTGTACTATAAAGCATTCTTCAAAGAATTTGAATTATTCCATGACCTCAAGGTGCTTAAAAATGATGGCTCTTTTTAATTAGTGACTATAAGTGTTGGCCCGGTTGGTTCGCCACAGGAACAGTTAGGTTCCCCTACGCCTTAGTTTAACGTTTTAGGTTCCCAAGTCCTTTTCGGAAAATTCTATAAAGAACAGTGAACACCGCATTAAAATCCGTCTAATGGTTCTTGAAATTAGATACGAACTATTGAAAATAAGGAGGAGGGGATTAGGTGCAGAAAAGTCTTAAAGTAGGGGGAGGCAGCGTTTGAACGAGATGCAGCTCCCTTAAAAATTTTAGGAGAATACTTACTTGTTGTGGTTGTATTTATGGGGATGCCAGACCAACTGTCTTAAAGACATGCTGTATATTATAGAAGACAGCCCGGAACTTACTTGCTTTCCGTGAAGGTTACAGCTCGCTAGACGTACCGGGGAGAGCTGGAAATAAATAGTAAAATAGTTTACTTCTTGAAGATTCCCGTAAAATAAAATACTTTCCTTAGTTGCGAAAGACGAACTTACCCAAAGTTGCAACGCGGCCCCGTTTTCCACCAACCAAAAATCGATCGCATCTACCGCCACCCTCACCAATTTATATTTCAGCTGGTGTTCCGAATAAGTCGTACTGTTATTTACGTTAGTCGTAGTGTTAGTCGTCTCCTCCTGACTAGCAGCAGAAGGAACGATTCTCACCGAACCTCTCACGTTCTTTTCTTCGGCTTCTTTTTTCTTATTTTTTTGGTCGGTCTTGCTTTGGCTGGTAAGCGAGGTGCGGTTCGATATAAGATTCGTCCCGCTGTTTTTGGGTTGCAGTAAATGTTGCAGGGCTAAAATTAAGGAATATCAATACAAATTAGATTTTTTTTGGAATTTTGTTATAATTGAACTCCGCCTGGGGCGGCTGTAGGTGGATTGAGTAGCTTACAGTTGTCACTGCCGGTCCCAAGCCCAAGGAGGGTTGAAGCGGTAGGCCAGCTCCCTACCCTATGTAAAAAAAGCCTCTGCTAAAAAACCTAATCCAAAGCCTCGGAATCGAACGGATATACGAAGACGAAAACAGTAAAGAAGAAGGACAACGATATGTGGTACATGGAAATACAAGGTCTCTCCAGGAAAGTAAATGAAGTTGTAAATGAATTAGAAAATCTTCGAGTCGAAATTGCAGTACTGACGGAAACAAAGAAGAAAGGAAAAGGCTCCGAAAGTTGGGGGCATTACAATCACTTTTATAGTGGAGTGCCCAAAGAAGATAGAGCAAAACAAGGCGTATCCATACTAATACACAGAAAACTGAGGAATTCATAACCACCTGGGGACCGATTAGTGAAAGAATCATAAAGATGAATCTCAAAATTCTAGGTAATAACGCAACCTTACTGGGGGTATACGCTGTCAACGACGACGATCTGGCTAATAACAAGGATTCATTTTTTGAACAACTAAATGAGGAAATACGCAAAATTGGAACATCAAGAGAGATATTACTTTTGGGTGATCTAAATGGAAGAATGGGAAGGAAAGAACACGATAAAGTGGTAGGAAAATATGGCGAAGAAGTTACTAACGACAACGGAAGAAGAATTATAGAGATATGTGAACAAAACAACTTTACAATATTAAACGGACACTACCAGCATAGGGATATTCATAAATATACGTGGAGACAAACAACAAGAGATTTAAAAAGTATTATCGCCTATATGATAATACGTCAGAGATCTAGATTAAACTTCCTAGATGTAAGAGTCCAAAGAGGGGCTTCATGTGGCAGCGACCACTACCTCGTGAAAGGAAAGATAACCTCACGAACAACACGGGAAAGCAAACTGGAAGATACAAGTACACAGCACACAACAAGTGAAACAACAATAAGATATAATACAGACAGCTTACAAAATGAAAGTGTCAGAAATCTATACAAGAGTAGACTGGACCAAAAGATACATGGACGGGATTTGTTAATATAGAAGAAGAATATAATTATATAAAGGAATGCCTACACGCAGCCGCACTGGAAGCATTAGGGTACCAAGAGAAAAGGGAAAAACAGCAAAAACCATATTGGTGGGATGAAGAAATTAAATACGAAATTGAAGAAAAACGGAAAAGCTATTACAAATACTTAAGTTCAAAGAGCACAAACGACAAAGTAAAATACAAAGAATCCCAAGCTAGAGTACGCAAAATGATTAGATACTTAAGTTCAAAGAGCACAAACGACAAAGTAAAATACAAAGAATCCCAAGCTAGAGTACGCAAAATGATTAGTGACAAAAAGAACAACTAATGGGAAAAGACATGCTCAAGACTCAACACTTACATAGGAGGAAGAAAAAGCACAGAAAGCTGGAGACTTCTTAAAAATATGAGAACAGAACGGAAAAGAGAAATCTTCTAACCAATAACACCAGAAAAATGGAACCAATATTTTACAAATATGCTAACAGAAGATAGGCCAGAGTTCAAAAGTACCCAACATAGAAACCCAAATATAGTTATACGAGGATCCCCAATAAGGATAACAACATCAGAAGTTAAAGAAATATGTAAAACGCTAAAAAATGGTAGAGCTCCAGGACCAGGAAACATCCCAGGAGAGATAGTAAAATACGGAACTGAAAAGCTATTTAGCGCATTGAGGAACTTATTCCAAAGATGCATTAACACATCAGAAGTACCTGAGGAATGGAAAATATCATACATATCAACAATTCATAAGAAAGGAGACAAAAATAATTGCGATAACTATAGGGGAATAACGGTTACAGGATCTATTAGCAGAATATACGGAAAAATACTTAAAAATAGAATAGAAACGGAATACGCGGACGTAGAAGCTGAACAGGCAGGCTTTAGAGCAGGAAGATCCACAATAGACCATCTCTTCTCACTGACACAAATCCTAGAAAAGAAAACCGCATTTGATCAGGAAGTCCATGTCTTGTTTGTTGATTTAAAAAAGGCCTACGACAGCGTGCCCCTAATGAGATTGTAGGAAACACTACAACAGAGTAATGTAAGCACCGAAATAATTAAAGCCGTAAAATCCTTACACCAAGACGCAAGAAGTAGTGTGAAAACCAAATATGGTATAACAACAGGGTTCCCAGTCACAAAGGGTCTCAAACAGGGCTGCTGTATATCCCCAACGCTATTTAAAATCTATTTGGAGAGTGCACTGAAGAACTGGAAAAGGAAATGCAGCAGTATGGGATTACCACTGGATGACGATACTACATTGTACACGCTATCATTCGCAGATGACCAGGTAGTAGTCGCTCAGGACATCGATGATATGGAATACATGACACGAAAACTTATGGAGGAATATGAAAAATGGGGCCTAGAAGTCAATATTAAAAAGACCAAGTACATGTGGTCGGAGGACAACAGCAGGACTTGAAACTGGCCACAAGACTCACCATCAAACACTGTGCCAGTTATAAGTATTTGGGAACGAGAATATCTAGGGACGGAACACTGGAAGAAGCAATATTCGAGAGGAATATCCAAGGAAGAAAAGCGATTGCAATGCTTAATAGTATACTATGGGACAAAAACATAACCATTGAAAATAAGAAGAGAATTTACAACTCAATAGTGAAAAGTATAATAACTTACAGCTCCCAGGTGTGGCCATTAAAGGAAAGAACAGAAAAAATACTAAAAGCTACAGAAATGGATTTCTGGAGACGAGCAGCCAGAAAATCCAGAAAAGACCGCATACCAAATGACACGATAAGACGAGCTTTAGAAATAAAGCACGATATAGTGGACGAAATCAGAACCCAACAGTTGGTATGGTACGGACATGTACAGAGAATGTCACAAGACCGACTACCTAAAAAGATTTTAAATTGGAACCCTCATGGAAAAAGAAAACGAGGAAGACCACGCCAAAGCTGGAGAGCAGGAATCAACAAGGAAGTACTAGAGAGAGATCTGGAGGAGGACGGATGGAGAAACCGGGAGGAGTGGAAATTAGGCATCGGAAGACGGAAGACGTTATAAAACCGATTGATATATATATACACACACACACATATATATATATATATATATATATATATATATATATATATATATATATATATATATATATATATATGTTGTAATTGAACTACTCCTTATGTTGTTTTGAGTGCTAGGCATATCCAGGCATTTTTGGTATAGAAGTTTGGCTGAAACCTTCATCGCGTTAACATCTCCTCAGATTGGACGTCGATAAGGGTCGATTTTGTGGGTCGACCTTCTGATCACGAAGAGAGAATTATTTGTTGAGTAAAATTCTACCGACTTCCTATGAAGATGTTCTACGGAATATAAAGGGAGTGACAATAGGGCGAAGTCGGCTTTTCTGCAGCCTGCCTATAATACGCACTCGTATTTTTCACCTGAAGACACGCGCACAACGAAAAGTTGCTAAAATAAATAAAGACAAAAATGTATCAATTTCTCTCAGTGAAACTCACCTTGCTGAACATGTTGTACATGTACATTCTGCGTGCTGGGCGTATCCTTCTTTTTAACCACCTTCTGACTTAACAAGACGTCGTTCTTCGGCGAATTCAACTCGTTTTCTTCGTCCACAATTAACAGTAACAAAGTCTCCAAACTGGCCAATATAGAGTACAGTTGGGGCGTCGTAAGTTTCCCGCTAAGTTTTCCCAGTTGAATTTCCACGAGCCACGCGTACTCTATCGTATCTTGGTCTAAACTCTGCCCCACGTCGGAAAACATCGCGTGGCCGCGTATCTACAAGCATCAAAGAAACAGATAACAAGGAAAATCAATCAATCTTATTAATAATTTAAATTTTACCTGCAACGAACTCAAAGTCAGCTTCCCCTGGTTTAAATGGGCATCCTTCGACGGTCTTATAACGTTATCTGAAACCAGTAGAACCGCGGGACTAAGTAGCAGCTGTAACTCGGTCTGGTCGTACCTCTTTTTCATTTCAAAACCAAATCTTTCCACCAAGATTACTGGACATGGTGGGTCCTTCTCTGTACAATTCTATTTAAAAAAAAAGGAAAAATGGTGCATATTCAAACAAGATTAATCTTTAGAAGTCGTGTCGTTAAAATCCGGTCAGCCGTTTAGGCTCTACGATGGAATAAGAAAACAAACCTGCAACTACGTGGTGCGATCGAAAAGTTCCCGAGCCAATGAGATAGAATCTAAGGGCTTTAGGCTTCGTGACTCTCGAACCCCTTTAAATACACCTGTCCCACCTTATTATCCACTGGTGGAATATTTTTGGAAGCTGCTGATTCAGGTTATAATTGCCTATACAAGCGACGAGCTTTTAACTTCACCTTAATATTCTTCTATATGTATAAAGTCACAGGGTGTTAAATCTGGTGAATAAGAGGGGTGGGTGATGACAGTCACGGAATTCTTCGCTAAAAACTGTTGTGTACAGAGCGAACTGTGGGCCGGCATATTAGGGCGATGCAGGAGGAAACTTTTCTCGCTTTAAACAGTGTGGCTACAGTGGAAAGTCTTCCGGAACAGTCGTCGTGGACCACCGAAGTCCGGCCAGCCTTAATTGGCGAAAACCACTCGAAAATTTACGTACAGCTCATACAAAACAAACTATTGGCAAGTTGAAACTTGTCATGCAGCATTGCTACGGATGCCACGGATGCCTACCGCCACATATCGGCGTGAGTCGATACTACTTCGCGATCTTACTGTATAGAGTTAGTGCGGGAACTTTTAGATCGCATCACGTATAGCAGTAAAAAAATCATTCTTCTTAGATATGAGGACGCGTAACAATATTCCCAAATTCAGTTTTGGTTTTCCAGATTTCTAATCAAACTTCCAGCAAATCACCTGTAACTGTAAAAAAAACCTTTAAGAACAATATCAGTTTTGAAAGCTAAGTTTTTTTCCAAAATTTAATTCAAAATGAGGAGCCGTTTTCAATACAAAACGAAAATATTCTTTTGTCGGTACCTTTAATAGATGTCCCTGTACATCATGCATTATAATAGACACGTCAACCTCCAAAGGTCTGTAATATCTGTGGTCGAAATCGTCCCTTAATTCTATCGGAATGTTCGCGCTACTGTCCTCGGTTTTCAAGTCTGAATTGGTGTTGCTTTCGTTGGTGTTCGTTCGCTGCATGTCCGTGAAACTCTGGTCTTCTCCGAATATATTTTCCTACGATAAAGAAACATATATATATATATATATATATATATATATATATATATATATATATATATATATATATATATATGGTAGATGAATTTTGCTAAAATAATGTGTTCATTTTCATTTCGAAAAAAATCCTGTTTACTTTGAGAAACACTGTATATATAACAAACTATTTTTGAATAAATTAGGAGCTGTCAAATAAAAAAAAAATGTACCTTAAAATTCATAAAGTTCTTCAAAGCAGTTCCATACAAAAGTATCACAGACGGACCTATTTCCAGCTCCACGCTGACAGTGTCCGCTTTTAAAGTGGTCGGATCGAATTTCTGCCCCCGTTCGAGAGACCTAATAGAAACATCCAGTGTTGTATAAGTTAGACTGCTTTTTTAACCGGTTGTAATACTCATTAAGTAAGTCACCTCGCCAAACGAAACTTCCAAAGAAGTCAGCCTAAATTTATTCTTAGTCTGGGATGAAGGAACGTGAAGAAAGAAATGTGAACAAAACTGTAAAGCAAAGTTTTAACAATATTGTCTGTGAAAATTACCTCTCTTATATATCATGCAAGTAAAATTATGCCCCACATCATCCAGGAACGATTAAAATTAATTCTCTTGCCTCATATTCCCCAAGAACAGGCAGGTTTTGTACCCGGTAGAGGCACGAGGGAACCGCTAATCAATGTGAGACAAATGATACAAAAGTTTTACGAATATAATGTTCCTGTCGTGTTCTGTTTCCTTGATTGTACAAAGGCCTTCGACACAGTACAGTGGGTCACCTATGAAGAATTCTTCAAGAAATGAGGACACCAGACCACCTAGTCTTCTTAATCCACAAATTATACAGCAACAACATTGTTTATATTAGAGTTGAGAAAAATCTGTCATTCCAAGTCAAAAAGGGGGTGAGGCGGGGTTGTATCCTGTCTCCACTACTCTTCAATATATACGGTGAATAGATTATCTACAAAACGACGGAAGAGAGGAATGGAGGGGTATCAGTAGGAGGTAAAATGTTCTCGAATTTAAGATACGCTGATGATGCTACAATAATGACTACCTTCGAGGAAGAAATGGTTGCATTGCTGCATCAAATCGAAAAGGTTAGCGCAAATGTCGGCCTTTCACTAAATCAAAAGAAATGTTCTCTTCTTATAGTAGATCGAGTTAAGATTTTGCCTCCTCTCAACAAAATCAACGATATACCACTGAAGACAGATATTATATACTTAGGTACCAGAATTTCTAACAAGGGGGGCTGCAAAGAAGTTAAAAGAATAGCGATAACCAAAACTGCAATGACAAGCCTAAGCAACGTATGGAAAGATCACAGAATAAAGAAAATGACTAAAAAAAAGGCTTGTCAATTTACTAATATTCCCTATAGCTACATACAGGGACGAAACATGGACTATTAATGCAGCATGCTGTAAAAGAATAGAGACTTTCTAAACTACATGCTATAGGCGGATGCTCAGAATTTCCTTGACAGCTCATAGGACAAATGCGTCTGTTCTGAGCGATCTTAACATTCAAGATAGTGACTGGCTGTTACCATTGATTCAGAAAAAAATATCGTCATTTTTTGGTCACATTAGAAGAAGGAATGGCATGAAAAAGTTGCTGATCAAGGGGAATGTCGACGGTAGAAAAAAAGAGGTAGATCTCCCAACAGATACATCGATCAGATCATGTCAACAATGCACATGGAGTTACCGAAGATGATGAGAAGTGTCGAAGATAGAGAAGCCTGGAGGGCTATTGTAAATTCTGTGTAACAGTGTAATAGAGGTCAGGAGGCTCGGAGAAGAGCAACGATGCGAGAGAGAGAGAGTACTCATCAAGTGAGTCACCTCGTCAAATAAAACTGTCAAAGAAACCAGCCTAAAATTATACTTAGTCTGGGATGAAGGAACGTGAAGAAAGAAATATGAAGAAAGCTGAAAAGCAAAGTGTTAAAAATATCCAAGTTTTATTCGGAACCCAATTAAACCTTCAAATAGCACAGATGGGCTATATCTCTCCGAGTACCACAATCTGTTAAAAAAAATACAAATTTACAGAACGCCCTGTATATAATAATCTCTTACCGTACCTTTTGCGTTTCTTTCTGTGATGCGGAAACCTCATAGGCGACAGCAGAATTTCCTCTTTGACAGGCGTCGATATGTCAGCCTGAGGTTGGGGACCTAGGGGCGGACTCGGATGGTAGACGTAAGCTATGTTTATGGCACCTGAAAACAACCATAACCAAGTCAATTTTTTTAACTAATGTCGGGCTTGTCAACGTTAACTTTTTTAAAAAAAACTGCCGCCTGGGTTTTTGTAGCGTTAAACTCTACTTGGTTACTACCACCCCAAGATAGAATTTCTTCCAGATCTTTGTTAAGCTGAATGACTGCCTGCTGAGTGCGGATATTTGCACGAATAGCCGATGTTCGAGTGCCCAAAGTGAATGAAGAGATAAGCGTACTGTCATCTGCAAAGCTGTAGATTGGATACCCGGTCTTTTCCAGCAGATCGCTAACGTAAGTGAGAAAGAGAGTAGGAGATAGTATGGAACTCTGGGGCACACGGGCGTTGACAGTGAAGAAATCTGTCGACTGCCACTCGTAAAGAACGCTCTATGAGGAAACACAAGAGCCATAAAAAAAATTAGATTAGAAGAAACGGTAATTATTTACCTGATCACCTCACCCCCGCAGGGGGCGGGTGTTTTTAAGGGGTTTAGAGGGGGTTGACTCGAACATATTCGCGTTGGCATTAGCCGTCGGTCACCCCTCATAAAAAAGTTATTAAGGGTTGAAATTTTATAAAAATAGCTGTTTTGAAAGGCAGCAAAATCAAATAATTTTGATTTAAATGTTTTTTTTTTATGAGAAATTACATGTCTGTATTGGAAGCTGCGTTTCCGGACCCCTCTTTAGCGGCGGTGTGGCCACTCAAGCGCTTAGAAAAATCAACCCTTAAATGAGGTAAAGTAAAGGTAGCAAAAAATATCTAAGGCTTTGCCCTCTCAGATTTCACCAAGGGCTCTGTCCCTAGATCTTGATCGCCTCTGATCCCCTTTCGCCCTCAACCACCCCTTCTCTCGTTTTATTCAAAATTTAAAATTGTCGATTTATACTTTCTAGAATATTTCACTCCACAATATGGTAAGTTTGTCATTATCGCTGAATAATAGATGAAACACGAATGGAAACAAACAGGTCTTTTCCCTTAACTTTTTTTTAGCAAATTTAGGCTTGAAAAGTCTATGTCAATTCTATGAATAGATAGTTTATAGCTAACATTTAATTAAATTTCAACCCTTAATAATTTTTTTTAAGAAGGGTTGTCGCCGGCTAACCCTTCCCGTTTTGTGTCAAGGACACTTCCCTCTACAACCCCTAAAAATCTAATAAATAATTAGGCCAATTCTGGACGGTGTTGTTTCGGTCTGAAATCAATATTTCACTAAAGATATGAATCGTTAGCCCCACACACGTATCGCTCCAGTATCGGTTATTCCCAGCAGCGAATGTAACCGATAAAAAAAAAACCTTCTTACCTATCGGGATCCACCAAAAATCGACCCAACCGGCCGAATTTTGACATACGTTCCTCCATTTCGGTATAATTTCAGTCTTCTTAGTAGTAGAACCGTCTTTGGATAGGACTTTGGCATGCTTTTCAAGCGATAAAATCACGTTTCTACTGGTATGAAACTCAGGGATGAACAGGCTCAAGTCTATACTTTCTCCCTAAAAGTAAAGTAAGCATTTCTAATGAGGCAATCAACTTATATACCTAACGACCGGATCCTTCAACTAGAAGACTTACACTTTAACGCAGCTTCCTATATTTACTAAATTTTAATTTTTATCAATTTGTCTGTGTTGTCGTTAATATACATACCTGAATGGCAAGGTTGATCGGCACAGTCTCTGGTAAGAACTCGTCGAAGGGTAGGTCAAACGACATGTGTAAAAAGTGAGCGCACAACGCCACTTGTGTATTTTCCAATCTAAAAAAGAATAAAGCGAATTAAAAACTATTTTCCGAAATACCCCGAATCCATAAATCACTGCCGGACGTTACCTGACTTGCGTGCTTACCTATTTTTTTGGCCCACGCTGCTGCAATCGATCCAATTGTACTGATTAATCATAGTCATCAGCTCGCAATGTTTTAAAGTTAATCCAAATCGCCACGTGTACGGCACAAATTTCATCAAATCGGGTTTCGCCTTTGAAGCCCAATCATTTATGAGGTCTATAAAAAAAAATCATGTAAATTGGTGGGATTTTCCTTTATTATTAAATTTATAAGAAAAGTGAGTTTATGGGTGTATTCTGCATCGCTTGAAACCCAAAAAATGATTTTGCAGTGCTGATTGTCATTCGTCGTTTGGCCGGATATTTAAATTTTCTAAAGTTTAAAGTCCAAAAGTCACTCTGTTTGTTAAAATATCGAAAATACTTATCAGGAAAAATATGCAAAGTTTTATGATGCCCTCGAGTTTTTCAAATATTCAAATTCCTTTTTTCAAGAAAAATCCTATTCTGTAGAATAAAAATGAATTTTGCCGATTGAAAGGAAGAAACATTTTCTTTAACAAGTTCGTATTAAAACAGATATACAAAAAACAGGGAAAAAGGCAAAAATACAAGAAAAAAATACATTTGGCTTCAACGCTTTTTGCACGTTATTCATTTAAAGATCTCATTGTTGAATTTATTATTCTTCAATTATTATTTCTCAACTATTAGAGATATTGTCCAGGAGAAAAAATGTTTATTTTGAAAATATATCTCTGCGCACCTTACACTCCTCAAGGGGTAGAAAGATATAAGGATTAAGTAAGTATCTCTGCGTACCTTTAGCTTCGGGCGTATAATGTCAACAATCATGTTTCTTATAGTTCAATGAATCTCAGTAATCTGGAGAAATTAAAAATAATTATAATTATCATTTTAGGATGAGATCGTCCTTCTTCTGAACTTAAAAATAAAGTGAACCCACTTTTCTCTTCATTTGATCACTAGTTAAATCTAATGTAATAATTTTCGTACAACTAATGACTTCTCGTCCCTATATGCTACTTACATAAAAAAATTAAATCCATGCACTGATTTATTCAAACTAATTTGTACTGGGGAATTACGACTTTTGCATGCCCAGATAATAAAACATCAACTGTTTTACGAATAAAATGTATCTCTAATATAAAAACACAATTATCATAATTTTTATACAGGGTGTCCCAGTATTCCGTGTACATGAGTTACTGTGGATTTCTGGGAAGAAAATATGACCTAAATGGTCTCAGGGTCTCAAAGTTATACTTTCATTTTAGTTTTTCTTGAGAAACTTTTTTAATAATTGTACTGTTTGCACAAGATTCGGTGCTAAGGGATTTTCTGAGATGAGAGATCGAAATCAGCTCATAGTTTTATTGTAAATTGTAGGGGGCGCCACTTATTACACTGTGTACACTTTTAAATTGTCATAACTTTTTATACCACTCTGTACGATATTTTTAATGAAATATTCGTATTTTCCGCCTTCCCCTGTCTAAAAAAGCTCTCTTGGTAAATGTTGCTCCGAGTAACAGTTTCTGAGATAATGGGATGTTTGTTTCCATTTATTAATTCCATTGTCAAATTTGCAAATGCGTTCCAGGCTTAGGACACATCTAGTCTTTGAAATTTGGAGCATGCTTAACTCAACTGAGAATGTATTGGTTTCACAATAAATGTTCAATATGGCCACCACCTTCGTTAATACATAAATTAACACGTCGCAGGCAATTTAAATGTACTCTTCTTAAAATGTCTTCATCTCGTAAAGCGTTAGCAGCATTTTGAATCCTATTTCACAATTGTTCAATGTTGTCGATTTGAACTTGATAAACTTTCGATTTCAATGCACCCCAAAGGAAAAAATCGCATGGATTTAAGTCTGGGGAACGAGGTGGCCAGTGAATAGAAGCATCTTCACATTACGCGTAACATGGGGTGGTGCACCATCGTGCATGAAAAACATGTCGCGACGTAAATTAATGGGTAAGTTTTCCAATAAATCAAGAATAGTTTCACGGATGAAATTCAACTAAATGTCACCATCAAGTCGATCTGGTAATCGAAACGGCCCGATCAAATAGTTCGCGAAAAATTCCATTCAGACATTAATATTGAATTCGCGTTGAAACTGTCCTTGTTACACAGCATGTGGGTTTTCTTCAACGTAAACATGATTATTACGTATTTTTGTTATACCGCGTCGAGTGAAGCGTGCTTCGTCTATAAACAAGATTTTAGTGTGAAAAGCTCGAATAATTTGTGAAAAATGCAAACAGGATCAAAGATCTGGAGGTAAGAGTCCCTGGACGGACTGTATATGAAAGGGGTGAATAATTTGTTGTCTAATAATCCGGTTAGTTGTACTTTTTGATAGTCCCGTTTGACGTTGTGCTGATTCCAAAATTATCGTGTACAATTTTAAGGATTTCCTCTTCAAGATCGGGTGCTCTAGCTTGTGAAGGCCGCCTAGCATTATTCCTGATCAGCTTAAATTGTCCAATTTCTCGAAGTCGCCTCTCAATATTGGCAAAAGTCTGATGGTTAGGAGTCCGACGATGCCCAAATCTCTCGTGATATACGCGAGCACTTTTGCGACCATTGCCGTTACAAAAACCAAACACTAAAATCATACCAGTTTGCTTACCAAAAGTGTACTCCACAATAATCCAGATTTAAAATACTGTTGCGCTTGGGAAGGGAATAATTCTCGTTAATACTCGTAAAACTTGTTTGATATCTGTCAAAAATTTGACAATGGAATTAAAAAATTGAAACAAACATCCCACTATCTCAGAAACTGTTGCTTGGAGCAACATTTACCAAGAGAGCTTTTTTAAACAGGAGAAGGCAGAGAATACGAATATTCAATTAAAAATATCATACAGAGTGGTATAAAAAAGTTATGACAATTTAAAAGTATACACAATGCAATACGTGGCGCCCCCTACAATTTACAACAAAACTGTGAGCTGATCTCGATTTCTCATGTCAGAAATCCCTTTAGCACCGAATCTTGTACAAATAGTAGAATTATTAAGAAAACTATTCAAGAAAAACTAAAATAAAAGTATAACTTTGACACCCTGTATCTCAAAAATTATAAATTTTTGGACAAAGGTAAGTTGAGTTAAATAGTCATATTTTCACCCCAGAAATCCACAGTAACTCTATGTACACGGAATACTTGGACACCCTGTATAATATATTGCATAATGGAAATAAAGAATTATGAATAAATTATCTTTTAGGATCTTTGCGAAATCTAAAGAAACTAACTCCTTTGAAGATATCACATACATTTTTACGAGCACTAACCACACAACAAAAACGTCTTTACATGTTTTTTATAATTATTTTCAATTATAACGTCAAACGAATCATTTACTTATTCGAAAATTATTAATAATGAATTTCAGAGCACGTTATAAAAAGATTCTCTTTGAAATCCAGGTGTAAACACAACCCGCGACCGCGCAAGCAACCATGTTGTTGGTATGATAGGAGACGCATGCGTGATAAAAAAACAGGACCTAAAAATTTTCTTGAGCGTCGCTACTGTGTTTTATGTTTATTGTGATATTTGTTAGATTGGTACAAGAATTTAAACATTTATCTTTAGGTTTCAAGTTAGGGTTTACTTGTTTTACAATCAATAATTAATAAATTCTGATTTTCGTAAAACCGCAACCATCGCAAGGACAATTATCGAATATTTTTACCTTATAACTTGCAGTTTGAGGTTTTTTTTTTAAAGGACTTCTTCCTATGCCAGCTTCTCTATCGAAGACTGGCGATAATTGCAGCAAAATTTTCTTTATTCTCAGCTGTTTTATTAGGGTTCCTATATTCATGCTTGTCTAATCCCTAAAATTTTTCATCCAAACCTTTTGTCTTCTGCCTGGGATCATTTACTGTTTCTGGATATATGTCCAAAATATAAAGTCTTTCTTAATTTAACGTTATTTAAAAGTTTACACACTTTATTAACTCTATTTAGAACGGATTAACTGGTTACATGTTCAATCCAAAAAACTCTTAACATTGGATGGAACACTCACATTTCAAAGGCCTCAATCTTTCTCGTAGTTGTAAGTTTCAAGGTCCAGGCCTTCATGCCATATAACAGATCTGAGTAAATGTAGCACCTTACCACGCGGTAGCGTGTATTCGGTGTCAATTCCCTATTACAGAGAAATTGCTTCATTCCAGAGAAGACACTCCAGGTATACTTTATTTTCACTCTTAATTCTACATCTGGATCCAAACTTTCGGTAATCAAGCATCCTAGGTATTTGCTAACTTGCTCTATTTGCATATGATTTATCCTTATCTTCATCTGTTTGCGACCTGATTTACAAACTGCCATAACTTTAGTTTTACGAACATTGATGTTTAATCTATATTCATTTCCTATTTGGGGCACTCTAGTGTCATAATTTATTGCAAATGCAAACTAGATATTTTTATTTTTTAAGTTTATTAGTGTTCCGTACGGAACACTTATAAGATCACTTCGGTGTCTGTCCGTCTGTCTGTCCGTCTGTCACACCCGATTTTCTCCGAAACTATTTGTCATAGAAAGTTGAAATTTGGTGGTAATATAGGAATTGATGGCCTCATCAGAGCCATGTAGTTTTGAAAGTTAAATTTTGACTTAAGGGGTTAGTTTTGGGGGGTGAAATTGGAAGTAAAGAAAAATTTTTTTTACTAGGTAATCGAGTGTGGTGTCAAATGAAAGCTTGTGAAAACACGAGTAAAAAATATATATATAATGTAATACTTGCACGCACTTTTCTTTGTATTATTTTTAAAAAAATCGCGAAAAATCGCTGTCCACCCGCCTTATCTCGGAAAGTACTTATCAAAACATTTTGAAAAAATTCTGGAATATTCTCCACGGGGTGTAGATTGAACGAAAATTATCACGAGTGCATTACCTGTAATAATTTATCTGATATATAAAAAAACATAAATTTCAAGGTCATCAATTTTCAGTAAAGATTGGAAATAAACTTTGTTGAAAACTTATTTGGGGTGTGTTTTGTGAAGTCACTGATCATTTTATATCACCGTAACATAAGTTTTGAGGGGTGAAATCGGAAGTGAAAAAAATTTTTTTACTAGGTCATCGAGTGTGGTATCAAATGAAAGCTTGTGAAAACACGAGTAAAAAATATATATATAATGTAATACTTGCGCACACTTTTCTTCGTATTACTTTTAAAAAATCGTGAAAAATCGCTGCCCCCTACCTTATCTCGAAAAGTACTGATCAAAAAATTTTGAAAAAATCCTGGAATATTCTCCACCGGGTATAGATTGAACGAAAATTATCATTACCTTTAATAATTTATCTGGTATAGAAAAAAAAACCAAAATTTCAAGATTGGAAACAAACTTTGTTGAAAACTCATTTGGGATGTGTTTTGTGAAGTCACTGATCATTCTATACCACCCTAAGAAAATTTTTTATTTTTCTAACAATCAACGTACGGAACACTAATTGTGCAAGTTCAACTTGCACTTGACCGGTTTTTTTTTTTTTAAATTTAGTTTGTAAAATGTCTGCAATATATCAATTTAGTGCTTTTCTTTTTTTTTTTGCAATAAAACTGACACTCTAGAGCAGGGGTTGACAACCTTTTAACTAAGGGATGCCAGTTTTCATCCATACAACATTTTGCGTGCCGACATAGGTACTTACTACAACTAAAATTAACAAAAATTAACTTAAAATATTGCTTTTAGAAGGTTTAATTATAAAAAAATTTTAACATTTAACAAATAATTTTATTATACTAGTCCTAGGACCTAGTGTGAACCCTGTGCTTGAAGTTATTTAGAGAGTTTTCTTATATCCGATTCATGTCTGGTTATTTTCGGTGTCACACTGCTTCCGAGTTGTCTGTTGTCAGCCTGCGGTACGGGTTTAAAATCACTGTCATATGGGAAAAAAGTTGTTCACAGATATAGGATGTAAGCATGGCAAACGCTACTTTCTTAAGACAAATAAATTTCTCTGGTAAACTCATCCAACAACCGAGTATCTCGTTTGAATGGTTCTGGTAGTCACCTTCTAATACCCTTCTTAATTCTACAAATTTCGTGTTCCATAACTCGGAGCTTTCAAATTCAATGTATTGAAGATCAAAATCATTAATGTCCGTCCATGAGAAAAGAGATATGTCAAAGCAACTGCTGGAAAAATCCATTAAATCTGGTTTGATTAAAAAAACGAACATAGGACCATGTTTATCAAAATCCTGACCCCTCTCAATAAACTCCTCTTTTAAATTAGTCATATATTTAAGGATTTCGTCTATTAGTGCACCATCGTCGACACTGATTGATTTGTTTAAGGGGGTAGGGCGCATCGACTACCTAGGTCATTTAGCGCCCGAGAATGTGGGGGGTTATACCTTGAAGTTGATGTCTTTTAGAAATTCGTCGATTTGTTTGTAAATGGATTTATAGGTGAGTATGACCGATTTTAAATTAGGAGGTATATTATGTTTGTTCCGTAAATCAGAGAAGTGATGTGCTTCAAAGATATGCTTTACTGTGAGGGGGGAGAGACAGACGGAACAGGTGGGATGATTTTCCTTGTTAAGCAGATGAGAGTGGGTCTGAAAAGTGTGTCCAATGGCTAATCTTCTAACTGTAGTATTTTGCTTTCTGTTCAGTGAGAGATGATGTAGAGGGGGATGAACATCTGATTTTAGCTCCCAGAGCTTGTTACTAGTGTCCTCAAGATCCCACTGTAATTGAAAGAGTTTCCTAAATTCATGCGATAAGTAATTGATGTAGTCCCTAGGGTGATTCTCACCCTGTACTATGGTGCCTGATAGTCTGGCATTTTTGGCTAGGGCGTCAACTTTGTCATTGCCTGCTATGCCAGAGTGACCCGACATCCAAAATAGAATGAAAGATTTGCTTTTATTCCTAGCAACATATAGCAGATCCATGATTTGCCTGATGTATGCATCCTCTGGTTTAGCTTGCTTGATGGCTAGTAGAGAGCTATAAGAATCTGAAGCGATTAAAAATTTGGAATATGGAAGAGAGGCAATCGCATATCTCATGCATTCCTTTATGGCCAGAAGCTCAGCGGAAAAGATAGACGAGTGTTGAGGTAATTTAAAAGTTTTTTGATAGTTGTGAATCGCAAAGGCAGCACCAACGCCTGTTGAGGATTTGGAACCATCAGTGTAAATCACTTCATAGTCAGCATACTGATTTTTTAATTTGTCGTGGAAAATAGAGCAGAGTAATTTGTTTGGGGTAATTTCTCTATTTAGAGTGTTCATTGAGAAGTCAAACCGAAGATCAGTCGATTGCCAAGGGGGGAAGGAGGTGAAGAGGGGGTATTCAAATCGAGGGGGTTTGAAGTTGTGAAGTGTTAACAGGTGTTTGATTCTATTGGGAATCGATTTTGATGGAAAAGTCATGGAGCGAGAAAAGTGTAGAGTGGTTAAGTTGAGTGAAGGTTTAAGGTGAGGTCGGTTTAGCGAGTGAGCATAAAACTTTAATAAGGAAAACTGCCTGTTGAGAAAAAGAGGGGGAATGGATGAAATGCACTGGAGACTGGAAATTGGTGAAGTTCTGAACGCTCCCGTAGCCAATCTCAGAGCCTGGTTTTGAATGGTGTCAAGTTTTCTTTTTGAGGAGTGACAAGCTGAGTCATAAATGAAATCTCCGTAATTCAGCTTAGAGAGAATGAGAGACTTGTATATGGTTATGATTGATTCAAAATCAGATCCCCACCTAATATGAGCTAGCATTCGCAGAAGTTTAAGGTCTAAGGCAGTGCGTGTTCTTAAGGAGTTGATGTGAGCATTCCAATTCATTTTCGTATCAAAAAGTAGTCCCAAGATGGAATGAGTGCCAGGAGAGGGAATAGGAGTTCCGTTTATGGATAGAGGATTAAGCCTTGAGCAGTTTGTTGATTTGCAGAAATGTAAAAATGCTGATTTGTTTGGAGAAAAAGTGTATCCATTGGTATCAGCCCAATTTTGTAAAATATTTAGCGTTTTTTGGAGATGTTGAGTAATGTTCTGTGTAAACGAGGAGGTATGATAGATTATTAAGTCGTCAGCAAATAATATATATTTAGTTTGTTGTGAGATCAGGCCAGTTAGGGACCTTCGTCGACACTGGATATATAAGTTTTTAAATTTGGAAAATATTTATATGTGATTGTAGTAATATCGCTGATAAATAAATCTATTTTTAATTTGAATGATTTCCAGGATTCGTATAAATCCAGAACTGTTTTGCCTGAACCTTGTAACTTTAAGTTGAGTTCACTGAGATGGTTTGTAATATCAGTAAGAAACATACAGATCCAGTTCTTATGTTCTAGTTCAGGATAAGCATCCACTTGATTTTTTTCCAACAAGAACGATTTAATTTCGCCGACATTGCACAAATCTAGAGAGCACTTTACCACGGCTGAGCCAGCGCACATTATTGTGCAATGGTATATCTGAATATGCACTTTCTAATTCCTGCAGAAACGCCTTAAATTGTCTATGGATCAGTCATTTTAACCACCCTATCCATAACGGATTTTAAACTTCCAGTGGAGATTTTAGCGCACAAACTCTCTTGGTGAATTATGCAATGAAAATTCAAAACTGATCGACCCATGCGTTCAATAAGAAGGGAAACAAATCCTTTATGTCTCCCAATCATAGCAGGAGCGCCATCTGTCGTTACACAAAAAATTTTATTTAAATCAATGTTCCGCTTTTTAAAATGTTTAACAAATTCTGAAAATATATCCTCTCCTCTTGTAGTTCCCTGTAATGGGAGCAGACAAATCAGCTCTTCATACACACTGCCATCATCGAAGTATCGCGCAACGATTGCCAGACGGGCAAAGTCATTAATATCGACACTTTCATCCAATGCTACACTAAATACAAAACTCCGTTTGATAGCGTCTCTCTGCTGTTTTTGGCCATTTTGTGTCATTTTGGTAATTCGTCTCTCGATGGTCCACACTGATGCCGGTATATCCCTAATCCTGGCCAATATTGTATCCTTATTGGGCAAGTCGTCGAATAAAATCTCGCCAGTGCTCAAACGCGTTTGCTTAATAAATTTTCCGTCAGTGAACGGCCTACCCTTTTGTGCCAACGATTGTGCAATTTTGAAACTGCATTCAGTTACCTGATTTTTTCCTTGGAAAACTTTGCTAAAGAATGTCGACTGTTTCTCGTATTGTTTACTTCCTCTTTATATTGCTTCCCTTTTATCAGCGTTATCTTTAAATGACGATTCATGTTTTATCTGGAAATGTCGTTGAACACTAGATGTCCGGAAAACTACACTTTCCCGACATAGGACACAAATGGCCCGATCGTTTTGCTGTACAAAACGGTAATCTGTTGTCCATGAAGTTTGAAATGATCGAACGTCTACCTTCTGTTTCTTCGCGGCTATAACGCAACGTAATTTTAATTTTTAAACTTTTCGACGACTATTGACTGGAACGGATGTTACTTCTATACTAAATGATCCAAACGTGTAGCCGCTTCCTATATATAGAAAAATAATGTTTCCAATAATTACGTTTATTAAATTTCTTAGAACAAAAATTATTATCTACAACGCGCCCATTGCAATCAAAGGGCCGCCTAGAAGTTAAATCTAACAAAAACTAAAGTTCGGCAATATAAAAAGAGTTGCGGCGCGCGTCGGAACGATTGAAGTCAAGTCAACGAAAAACCGCCTTATAGCGGCTCTTTTGATCTGAATTGAGGACGTTTATTTGTGTTTTTGCCTAGGCTTATATTTTGAGGCTTGCCGTTTTTAATACTTGCCGAAATTGAAGCCAAACCAATGCATTCAGCATTACAAATTACAAAATATATATTTTGTAGTTTTTGGTAATAATACCTAGTGACCTATATAATATATCGTTTTTGTTTGTATCGTTAAAGTAATACTGACTTCGATTATTTACTTAATTTCGAAACATGTCACAGATTACAGAATTAATGTGTAAACTTTGAATAGGTACGCGTGCCATTCAAAATTACTTGGCGTGCCAGAGATGGTACGCGTGCCATAGGTTGCCGACCCCTGCTCTAGAGTGTCCTTAAAAAGATAAAAATCTCAAACTGCATGCTATCGGGTAAAAATTATCGGTAATTGTCCGTGCGACAGTTGAGGTTTCGAATCGAAATGAATCGAACGAAAATCATTATTTTTTTAATTATTGGTCGTGAAAGAAGTAAAACATGGCTTGGAATCAACAAATAAGTTTTAAAAATCCTTCTATCAATCTAACCAAGTATTTCAAATTCAAAAAATGTTCATATTTTTATTGGTCAAAAACTGACGAAATACGATTTTTGTCCAATCCATAGACAAAGAGGATGGACGGAGCATTAACTTCACAAAATTGACCACTCTCTAGAAAGAGACAAAGCGACTGTGCGGCCAATACCCGTCTCTTTTCTGTAAGGCTGTAATAAACAAGGTGCAGTACTCCGAGACAGAATTCAAGGCGAGAAAAGGCCCCATCCGATTATAGTTCAAATAGAAGACTTAGAAATATTATTTTCAAGAGCGCCATAGTTTAGCAGCATTCTAGAAAGGGACAGCTATTGACCGCTCATTCGCTTTATCTCTCTTACAGTTTTGCGTCCATATTTACTTCACAGCGGGTTATGGAACACTAGGTCCATCCTCTATGTCTATGGTCCAATCGATCTAAAAATTTGCACACTACCATAAAATGCGATTCTAAACACTTTTTCCTGATAAATATTTTTAATAATTTAACAGAGTGACTTACTAGAAAATTCAAATTTCCCCTGAAATGATAACCTGCACTGCAAAGTCATTTTTTGTGGTTCAAGTTATTCAGAATCCACATAAATTCGCTTTTTTTTCTAAATAGTAGTGTATAAAGTTTTTATGTCTTTCTATTTTCCAGCAGCACTAAACGTTAAATCTATTTAACAAAAAAAGCTTACCTGTAAAAAACCACTTATGGAAAAATATCAAATTCACCGTGGCCTTGCACCCGGTCAAATTAACCTCCCACAACTGATGCTCGTTCCATATTAAAGGGTAGTGACACAACACGCAGAACTCTAACGTTTCGCTTTCGACGAGTTCCCGAAACTGGAGACTCGTAGTCGCCTCCAAATGTAACAGTTGGCCGTTTATTTTGGTCGTGAAGCCTATTTCCTTGGTAACCCATGGTATTGTCACCTAAAATTTTGGAAACCGATAAATCCTATATTTTAAAAGGTAGGTTCGGCTTAAACACTATTTTCACTCTTTTTGATGTAAATTCTGATACAGCTCTGATTTATTCATTTAAATATGCTAGCAAACAAGCACACAGAGAAGTCTTCAGACTTCATTTTTAACCGGATTGCACATAACGACGTCATAAGTGGGAACTGTAAATTTAAGGTGACAAATAACGTTCCGTTATACGCTTCACCAGCCACGTCCAAATAACAATCTTTTTTCACTGATCCATCGATAGAGGCGCTGAAAATGGCAAACATATTTACAGAAAAGCAAATCATAATGTTGAACCAGCATGACTGAATCTTAATAAATAGTGAAATTTTAACTATGTTTTATTTTAAAAAAAGCAATAATACTACCGTTAGTAACAAGTTAATGATCTACGTTCAAATTCCGGTCGCCAGTTTCCAACCTACAAGAGGAAGAGACGGCGCGTAAACACAACCTCCGGAAACTGAAGGGAGGCCAATTTATACATAATATCACTATACTCGCGTTTTAATCATTTTTACTTTACATTCTTTCAACTTAAACAATATTTTAAATAAAAACTTTTTTCAAAAGAACAAACACACCGGGAAGCGTCCGCGCCATCATATACTAAACAAAAAAAGCCTCTTTGAACCAATCAGAAACGTTATTATCATGCACAGCACACTCGTTTTGTGTTTCCTTTAAAAACCTAATAGACTCCCAAAGAGTCATAAAATTGACATGACGACACATAACGATATCTATAAAAGAAACGCTAATAATTAAGAATAAGAGTAAAAACAAATAACAGTCACCACCAGAACTTCTGTTTGTTTTTTATGGACCATATAAATGCATTTTAGTTAGTTGTTTGGTCAATTAGGTATGAAAAAACGTAAAAATCGAATACATTTTGAATTTCAATATATAAAAAGAAACGAACAAAAAGATAACCCTGATTGGAAAAAAACACTAATTAGTTGCACAATACCTATTCATTTTGAAGGTATAAAGCAAAACCGTGGGGTAGAATGGCAGGAACACCACAATTCCCAATAACGATCAAAACGCAATGGACGGATCGACATTTACAGTATCTACAGTCCCTGGCCAAATTATTAGACGCACTGCAAGATTTCATATAAAATATTAATTACCGAGTGATATTGTACCGTTTTATTATTTTAAATTGATTTGTTTTCTATTTTTATATTATCCAATCAATTACCTATTTATTTGACATAAATAAAACAGCATTAATTTAGAAAAGCATAAGTTTATTAAGTTTTAAAGAAAAGTGAAATTAATGTTAGTAAAAGTCAATATTTAGTTGAGCCACCTTTAGCCGCTATCAAAGCTTTAATTCTACGCGGCATGCTATCAATGTAAGATTGTACTGTCTCCTGCATTTGAGGATGATGATTCCACACATGAATATAATCTTTTCTAGGAGCTGGGTTTTGTTGGTAATCACATCTTTAGCCACTTCTCTTTTCATCAGCTCCCACACATTTTCAATGGGGTTCATATCAGGGCCAATCCAACAGAGGGATATTTTTTTCTGCCAAAAAAGCTTTAACAGACCGAGCAGTGTGGCAGGGAGCTCCATCTTACATGAAAGTGAATGGTTCCCCATTTGGAAACCATTCTCTGAGCTGCGGAGTCAACCGATTTTGTAATACTTCTTTGTACTGATCTTGCCTCATTATTCCTTTGACGACGTACAGACGTCCAGTGCCCTTGCCGCTGATGACTGACCAAATCATCACTTTGGTGGGATGTTTAACCGTCGGGACGACACAATCAGGATGAAACTTTTCTCCATGACGACGACGCACATACTGAGCTTTATTCTGCAAAATTTCGAATGTGCTTTCGTCACTGAAGCAGACCTGTCAAAAATAGGAAAAATATATAAACTTCCATGTTTATTTGCTTTATTTAACTGAAAATGATAATAATGTATCAATTATTGATTAAATTGCTGTATCTTACCGATCTCCAGAAGTCCACATCTTTGTCTTGCCATTGTTTGGCCCACTTCAGGCGCTTTGCTTTCATTGCAGCTGTTAACTTGGGCTTCCTGGCGGGGCGGCAGGCCTTAAAATCTAATTCTTTCAATTTTCTTCGAACAGTGCGCTCAGAAGCATTTACGCTAGCATCCTGGAGTTGTGATTTTATTACCTTTGTGGTAGCAAATCTGTTTTCTACACAAATTTTCTTCAAACATCTCTCTGACCGTGGAGTGAAAATTGGTTTTCTACCGCATCTTTTCTTTCTTTTCGGGCTTAATTCCTTCCCTGACTCAATTTTCTTTTTTATGCGTCGTACACTAGCTTCAGAAACCTCCAATCTTCGTGATATTTCTCGGTTTGTAAATGTTTTCGCAATCACAAGGGCCTTCACTTCAACTTTTTTACGTGGTGAAAGATCGCCTTTTCTACCCATAATGAAAATAGTCCAATTACTTTTTTAAAACACTGCATACAAAATAAACTAATAACTGAGTAGTATAAAACTGTTAAACAAACAATCACAGTCCATAAAGCCACAGAAACACGTCCGTACCTGACTCGATTCCGATCGCGACTGATACAGGTTTGTACTTATTTACGTTCATGTATCACTTTGTCAACATAGTGTTGCCATATGTTAAAAATAAATACAAATATGTAGTCTACAATTCTTTTAAATAAAAATCAATAATATTGTAGTTTAAATATACCATTATTGCATAAAAACTCTTAAGAAACATAAAATTACTAAAAAAAATACAGTGCGTCTAATAATTTGGCCAGGGACTGTAAATCTAGATATAAGTGTTGATTTTCTTACCTCTAAATAGCTGCCAGCTCCGACGTTAATATGGATAGCATTGGTTTCTTTTGTCTTTTGAAAATAATATATCAATGGTCGCATCGCTCTGCATCACTAACCTTACATCGAAGGAATGCATTACTCTCTTTTCTCCTGGTTTAGGTAATTTAGTAACCTACGAGATAAATCTAACAGTAAAAGAACATCCGTAATATTTTAAGAGGAATTTAAAACGTCTTTTTTATATATTTCTTTACCTCCATTGATAAATAGTCTGCAGGATAGAAAAAGTTATAAATGTGTTCTCTCTGCCTATCAGCCCAAGGTCCATAGCTGAAGTCCGTACCTTTTCCGCATTTGATGTCGATGCCCCATTGAGGAGGACTCGATTCAACTAAAAATAAAATCAAATAGTGTTACAAACACAAGAAGACCAAAAAAATAAATCATTTACCTATATCTCCATTTGCCAGAGTGATCAATACAGGTTCTTCTGGTACCAGTCCTGGTTCATCCATGTAAAAGTACAGTTCCAATTCGTTAGAAGACATAAGAACAAAGCCTTCGCCCATGTAACGTGGAGGCTCATCCAACATGCCTATAAAAAATTGTGTGTATGTGTGTAGTGGAGATCATAGATAAACATAAGTATTAGTAAAGCAATCCATATAATAGAAACCAACCTGTATATTTTAAACTAGGAGCCAACATAACCCTGACATTTTCAGCTTTGCACTTGACAAAATGCATAAATCTATCGAGAGTACAGACAGCAGGTTTCGTCGAATAAACAAAATGGCTTTCCTCGAAAGTTATACTTAATGTTGTTGGGATAAGCCGGTTTCCAAATACCAATCTGCTTGATATAACGTCGCATTTGATGACGGGAATAAGGTCGCGCCAAGTACGTGCCATCGCTGCTTCGGGGCGTTGTTTTTTCGTTTTTTTCTTGGTTTGATTTTGGACTTCATTTTCGTTTCTAAAAAACACTTTTTTAACTTCCCGTTCTCATTAAAAATAACTGTGTGTCGCAAACTTGGTTAACAAATCGATAACCTGGATGATTAACTGCATTCTGCAAACTTTCGTCTTTGGCTCACAACTGATAAGGCTGAATTTTGCAAAATTTGTCATAGAAAAGTGTAAATATAAATACAGTGAAACTCCCCTTTCGCGGACACTCCTCTTACACGGACACCTCCCTCGAACGGACAGTTTCTCATGGTTCCGACCGACTCTCATATAATTGGCGTTGTGTGTTGACCGGACATTCTCTTGAACGAACGCGGACACAAAAAAAATGTTCTCTTAACCGGACAAAAAACAATAAAAAATAAAAGCCTTGTCTCATTTTTCTGTGGCGAGTAACGCTGTTGCGTTTCCCAATCGCGCCGCGCGAACCTAGCTGCCTGCCTATACTGAAGGGCTTCCCCCGAGTAAATCGGGGATTTACCGGACTCAATTTTTCGGTACACGCGGGGATTTAATATTAGTCTGACGCCTATGCGAAAAAGGGACACATTCATTGTAAAAATGGCTCCAAATAGAAAAATCCTCACGCTTAAACAAAAAATTGAGATTGTTGAAGTTCACAACAAGGAAAAGTTAGGTGTAAGGGACTTATTCAAGCGTTTTAATATCGGAAAAACACAAGCTGTTGATATAGTTAAACATAAAGAAATCCTTCTAAACAAGTGGATGCCGAACAGCAATTTGAATGAAAAAAGAAGCTTTTTGACTGGTGATGGTACCAAAATTGACAAGTTGTGTTATAATTGGTTTAGAGCAGCTCACCATAAAGGGATTCCTTTGACAGATATGCACATGAATTATTTTTTTAGATAAGGTTTTCTGGAATTAGTGCATTGTTTTTAATATTAATTCAAAGAATGATGTCCTTCTTTAATTAAGGGATATTCACCGAGAGACATCTATAATGCCGATGAGACAGGTCTGTATTTTAGGGCTTTACCCAACAAAATGCTAACATTAAAAAAAGAAAAATGTGTTGGTGATAAATATCCCAAAGAGAGGTTTACAATTTTGCATTGTGCAAATATGGCGGGAGAAAAAGAAAAATTCTTAGTCATTGGTAAGGCAGCTAACCCAGAGCATTTAAAAATATTAACATAAGCAACCTGCCTGTAACTTGGAAATATAATAGGAAAGCCTGGATACAGGAGAAATTATGACAGAGTGGTTGCAAGATCTTCACTGGAAAATGACAAAAGAAAAAAAAAAAACCGGTCAAGTGCAAGTTGAACTTGCACAATTAGTGTTCCGTACGTTTTTGGTCAGTACTTTTCGAGATAAGATAGGAGACAGCGATTTTTCACGATTTTTTAAAAGTAATACGAAGAAAAGTGTGCGCAAGTATTACATTATATATATATTTTTACTCCTGTTTTCACAAGCTTTCATTTGACACCATACTCGATGAATTAGTATAAAAAAATTTTTTTCACTTCCGATTTCACCCCCCAAAACGAATCCCTTAAGTCAAAATTTATGTTACGGTAATATAAAATGATTAGTGACTTCACAAAACACACCACAAATAAGTTTTCAACAAAGTTTATTTCAAATCTTTACTGAAAACTGGTGACCTTGAAATTTTGTTTTTTTTTCTATACCAGATAAATTATTAAAAGTAATGATAATTTTCGTTCAATCTATACCCCGTGGAGAATATTCCAGGATTTTTTCAAAATTTTTTGATCAGTACTTTTCGAGATAAGGTAGGTGACAGCGATTTTTCACGATTTTTTAAAAGTAATACGAAGAAAAGTGTGCGCAAGTATTACATTATATATATATTTTTTACTCGTGTTTTCACAAGCTTTCATTTGACACTACACTCGATGATCTAGTAAAAAATTTTTTTTTTCACTTCCGATTTCACCCCTCAAAACGAATCCCTTAGGTCAAAATTTATGTTATGGTGATATAAAATGATCAGTGACTTCACAAAATACACCCCAAATAAGTTTCAACAAAGTTTATTTCCAATCTTTACTGAAAATTGATGACCTTGAAATTTCTGTTTTTTTTATATACCAGATAAATTATTACAGGTAATGCACTCGTGATAATTTTCGTTCAATCTACACCCCGTGGAGAATATTTCAGAATTTTTTCAAAATTTTTTGATAAGTACTTTCCGAGATAAGGCGGGTGGACAGCGATTTTTCGCGATTTTTTAAAAATAAAACAAAGAAAAGTGAGCGCAAGTATTACATTATATATATATTTTTTACTCGTGTTTTCACAAGCTTTCATTTGACACCACACTCGATTACCTAGTAAAAAATTTTTTTTTTTCATTTCTGATTTCACCCCCCAAAACTAACCCCTTAAGTCAAAATTTAATTTTCAAAACTACATGGCTCTGATGAGACCATCAATTCCTATATTGCTACCAAATTTCAACTTTCTACGACAAGTAGTTTCGGAGAAAATCGGGTGTGACAGACGGACAGACGGACAGACAGACGGACAGACACCGAAGTGATCTTATAAGTGTTCCGTATGGAACACTAAAAAGAAACATTTTGTTATTTTTAGATAATGCAGGATCTCATCCAAAAGATGTCCACTTGAAAAATATAAAAATCTTGTTTCTGCCCCCTAACTGTACATCAGCTTGACCAGGAAATTATAAAAAAATTTTAAATTTATTACCTAAGTCTAATACTAAAACACCGGATAGTAAGCACTGAAACTGCTGGTACAACTTTTGAGTTAATTAAGAAAATTACGCCATTGGATGCAGTTTACTTTGCAAAAACCGCTTTGGAACAAGTAACCAAGGAAACAGTTAAAAATTGCTTCCTTAAAGCAGAATTTAAGCATGAAAATATGCAAAGTGAAGACCAGTTAACTGAGGCTGTTGCATCTGATCCAGAAGATGACTTACTACTTAACGTACTTGCAGATATCCTCAATAATAAGAATTTGTTGAGTTGACTGATAATGAAAACCCTAATGATTTTTTTGAACATAGATGAAAATTTGTATGTTGAAAATCCAGATTCAGAACAAGAAATTGAAAATTCAGTTGAAATACAAGGACTTTCCGAAGATTCTGATGTCGATGAGGTTCCAGTACCAACAGATGCTATCCCAAATTATGGTGAAGCTATTACCCTAACCAAACAGCCTAAAAGTTTTGCCGAAGATCACAGATATGCAGTCTTTAGAGCTTCTTTCCAAATTAGAAATACAATTTGAGAGGAGACAAATAACAATTTATGAATTTTTGCGGTAGAGCACCATTCGTTAACTCTATTTATTTTTGCTGTAGGAGCTCACAATTATCCTCTGACAAAATTCTGACAATATTTGGATCCGAAGCTGCATTGGGGTACACACATAGGCAAGATGGGTAAAAAATTGAGCAAAATCTTGCACACTGTCTACTTCAGCAAGTATTATGAAATTCCTATATTAAATTTTCACTCTTATCTTGCTTATTCCATTTTCATCTGAGGATACTCACACCTAGCGAGTGTCCAGCTTGTAGCGTAAGGCACTGAAAATACTGGATAGACTTAGTTTCAGGGATAACTGCCGAAAGTCATTTGTATTGCTCAGAATTTTAACCGTTGCTTCACAGTACATTCTTGAGAATCTCCGGTTCTTAAAGCAATATGTTCATTCCTACAGAACCCATGCAGATGTGCATTGTCATGACACCGGGCATAAGGAGAATCTAATTCCAATAAATTTTTTAATGTATTACCACAAATTATTAGAGATCTACCAGACAAAAAATTTGAAAAAAAAAGGTTAAAAACAATTTTAGTAGAAAATGCTTTTTACTCCATAAACGAGTACCTCTGTTATAGGTTTTAAGTTTGGTATTGGAGTTTTATTTTTGAGGAGTTAGTTTCTATATCAAATCAAATAAAACTCTATTGTAAAAAAAGATTGTTCTTTTGTCTACAAAGCTATCTATATTATATATACATATATATATATATATATATATATATATATATATATATATATATATATATATATATATATATATATATAATTATTTCTAAAGGTTAAAATTTATTCATGAACAGTGACATGTACAAAAGTTCACATTTTCTTAATAAATAAACTGTTGTAAAACTAGTTTAAAATTTATATTTACAACATTAAAGAATATCCAATGAAAACTAAAAATTTGCCATGGTATGGACAAGAGCAGTTTAAATATTGCAATATTATTTCTAATGGTGGTGACCAATTTAAAATCGAAGATCCACCCGTTGGAAGTGATCTATTACCAGAAGGTGTTCTAGATTTTAAAAAGAAAAAGACATATACACCTACACGCCATATACACACTTGGCAATCAAAGAGTGTCATCAAAAAACTCCTTAATGAACAGTAGGGCCTCCCAATTAAGAGCTTCCGAACCTCCCTCCTAAATCGGTTATTATTTAAAATTTTCCTCACGTTCAAAGGCAAGTGGTTAAATATTTTCTTACTCATATATATTATAGAGTTCCTTATTAAAGCTGAAGAGGGAATGGGTAGTGAGGTCACATAAGATGAACGCGTCATGGACGCACAAGAAGCCCCTATCTCTCCCTCAAACTTACTATATAAGGCAGGCTGTTTCAATAATAAATATAAAAGGCAATGTTAGAATTCTCTTAGTAATAAACACACTCCTGCAGGATTGCCGAGAACTCAATTGGAACATATAACGCAGTGGTGGCTTTTGTAGCATAAAGACCTTATTCAATAATTGGTTAGAGCAGGAACCTCAGAAACATACCCCATAACGGAGGTGCGATTCAATCAGAGCAAAGTATACATTTCTCGTGATAGAAACATCTAATTCCCGAGACACTACCCTCAAAACAAAACATCCCTTGGCAATCCTCTTACAAAGCTGCAAAATGTGAGTAGAGAATCTCAATTTAGTGTCTATAAACAAACCCAAAAATTTGTTATAAGTCAAGCCTTTAATAATTTGCGAATCAAGTGAGGTATCGTTCAATTGACATTTAAATGAAAAATGTTAGTTTTAGAAATATTCAGGGTTAGATAATTTGAATGACATCAATCTACGATTTTCACTATATCCCCACTGATGTCGCATTCCAACTGTACCACGTTGTGCCATATACTGTCTTAATGTCCCTTTTTTAAGTATGAATAGCAGAGTAATAGAAATTATATGTATTAACATTTGTGTAGTAATGTTATTAGTTTGATCAGTATAGTAGCTACATTTTTTTATTACATCATTATTAAGACCGGTTCTTGTATAATTTAGCATGAATAAACAGTACTGAGTGTTGAAAATAGTCAACTGATTACAGTAGTAAAATAGGTATCGGTAAGTAGTTTTCAATTCACTGTCGGACAGACTGGGATGGTAATTAAAAATTTGAGAACTCTTTAAATTAGTTTTACATATTATTATCGAGGGGCATTACAAAGATATACCAGCTTGAATATATTAAGTGATTTTCATAACACCTTGTATTTGTCAGTTTTAATACTTGGATGTACATACCTCTCTATGTCTTCAGCTGCCTGATTATCCTTGTTATTTGGAAATATATTTGATGGCAATCCGAATGTTTTTTCCAATCTTGAGTACAAATGTGACCTAAAAAAGAGAATAACATGTTTTTTTAACGCGAGGTTTTATTTTTAAGCATTAAAATGAGACGAAGATAGCTCACTCTAAATGATTTGAATAGGGTTTATAGCAGAAAGATGTATTTTGGCAATAAATAAAATAAAACGTCCATCTTTTTTTTAAAACAATGTAAATATAAATAAGTGAGTTTATTGAGCAGTGATGTTATCTGTTTTAACAGTTATTTTCTACTCGACACTCACCTGTTATATACATGTAACTCAAAACCATTCAACATAACAGACAAACGAGTATCAGAATGAGACAAATCCTCACTAACATCCCTAGGGACATAAGATCTCCACCATCTGAAGATCAGATAGCCATCTTGGATTCTTAAAGTATAGTCATGAGTGATGTAGACAAAATCACGGAACATTATCTTGCCGGAGAGGGCATTTACACTGAGAGAACCTATAAAAAACAATTTTATAACAGTAATATTATATTAATGTGTTTAATAACTCAACAATACAACTATGAAGTCCTATAGGGATCTATTTATTTAACCAATAGTTAGTTAAATTGACGATTTAAAAAATCACAAAACTTACCAATTTTAAAATATCCCTCACTAATAAACTTGTTGGCTACTTTAGTAATAATATATCCAATAATTCTAGAATTATAATAAGTAATATAAATAACCCAGCCCACAGCAAAAATTAAAGAAAACAGCAACATAAGAAAGTTTGAATCCATTTTCAGGTCCTCTAAGTGTATTGTACTGTTCCATTTTGAGGCTTCGGTTTTTTCAAAACTGTAAGATAGGGTCGTGGTTTCCATTTTGGAAAAAAATCTGTTTCGATCGTTCAGTTATAATTCTAAAATGCAAAATATTTATTATTTGTAACTTGTTTGTATGAGCAATGTTATCAGGAAAGTGCAAAATTACAAACTACATTACTAAAAATAGAAATTCATACCACAAAGCTCCTAAATTATTTTACGTAACATACTTTCTACAAATCCCTACAAAAAAGGGAGTGCACCTAAAATCGATGAATTCACTAAAAAACTACAACAAAAAAGTCTTTTGACATCGTTTCAATATCATTCACTTAAGTCGAGTCGCTTTATAAGTAAAATAAAAACTTGATAAGATTACACTAATCTATCCCATTGTATTCATAACAAAAATAAAGCTATTTCTCGTCATTTTCGGGAAAAAATTGTGTTTTTTTTTAGTAATTATCGGCGACCTCTCAACTATGACGGAAGAATTGTCAGGATTTTGACTCCAAACAGCTGACTTTGATGTTGCCGATAAAACAGGTAGTTCTTTGAAATCTCATCGTTGGAGCCTGTTTAAGATAACCTGTTTATCAAATGAAAAATGTGATTTTCAAAAACAGCATGCTCCTAAGAGTGTGAAAAAAGAATCGAACTTAAAATAGATTAGCGTTTAATAATCTTTGAATATTTTTACGGTCTAAAAACTATAAAACGATTTTATTTTAAGAAAAATTAATACGGGATTTCTAGTATTTTGGATCTTGACAAAATAAAACTCCTTAAACTGACGACAAATGGTTGCCAACCTTTGATCGATCCATCTGACAAGTCACTTCCACCTTTTTAACGGTGACAGTAGTGTGTGGCCATTATTTGAAGGTAAGTTTCCACCTTTTTTATTAATTTTTAGCTAATTCGTAGATAAAGTAATAAACTTTCTTCAATAAATAGAACATTTATTATTTGTAAATTGTATTTAGCATGCTTTTCAAGCTTTAATATAGGTTTTATGTAAGATTTCTCTTTGTAAAGATTCAATGCAGGGACCGCTTATGTAACACTTTTTTTTTAATTCAATTTTTTGCTAATATACAATTTTTCAAACGAAACATTATTTAAAATAGATCTTAGTAAAGAAAATAATGCACGATTTTAGTGAAATTTCTAAATTTTACTGTTAAATAGGAAGTTATAGGTTAGATTTGTAGACGACCTTGCTAGTGATCCATTTTACAAGGTTATTTTTAATGGTGAAGTTGTTTTTTGTTAAAAGTTCAACTTCCTCACATTAAAACATCGAACTTTTACGTTATTTTTCAGAAAAATTTCGCTTCAGCTGCCAAAAATTGCATAATGCCACTTCAAATAAATGTAATGTCACATGCAATTTTTGACATTTCAAGGTTACAGGTTATCAAACTGACATTTATACGAGATATGCATCATTTGCCCTAATGATACAATAAATTTTATATGAAGCAAGATATATTTTACATGATTTTACAAAAGAGAGCTTATAGATAAACTGTAATTTACAACTGGTCACAATATACGTGTGTGTCGGTATTTTGTTGATTGTGTAACCACAAAAATACAATAAAGACTGTAGAAGTAGGTGTTCAGTTTTTTAAATGTAAGTATGGTATTTCTATTGGATAACTCTAGGAAATTCATTTAATAATCTTCTAACATAGTAAGGAGGTATATTGTTTTAACTGTTTTGAACTTTGAACCTATCTAAATTCTATTCTGAATTGTTACTTGAAGTACGTCTTGTGCTGATTAATTGATTAAATAAAGTAGAAGACCGTATTCCTGATAAACTTTTTTATGCAATGTAAAAAGTTAATTCTAAATCAACTATTTCAAATTTTGTAGCTTTAGTCTGGGAACTGTTCAATCACAGCATTTATCATGAATATAGTTCGATACTTTAAAGGAACATTACACTTTCTCAGTCGAAAATTTAAATAATTTTTATGGGACTGATAAATTAATAAAAAAACATTTTTTGAGTATGTCATTTTTCTAAGATACAGTGGCGTTCAAAAGTATGGAAACATTTAAATTCTCATCTCTAGTCTTAACATTTAAATGATTTACGATTACAATATTTATTTATTAATCGTGTAAATGCTAACAAACATTTTGAAGACTAAAACAGTTATTGTTTATTAGAAATGTGCTTTACCTATAAAGCAGAGCCGTAATTTTGGAATGTCAGAATAAAGATCAACACAACAGTCTCAAAGAAACATTGCCTGTTACCAATAAATTTGTAGTAAAAAATGTAAAAATATAGATTCTATGATAATGATAACTGAAATCATTAAAGTTTATGATTCTAACTCATTTATAAATGAGCTCTTAGTAGAAAATTATGGTCAAATGTAAACACAAAAATTAAATCCATTACAAGAAGAGAATGCTGAAATAATCAAAGACAAAAACCAGATAATGCAAATCGAAACAGAAGTATTTATATTTATGAAAAAGAGTGAGTCTAATTTTTGACATAGTCAGAATTACAAGAATATACAATGGTATTATTCTAACTTATCTACATAACTAAATGACCAAAAACAATTCTTTTGTTTGCACCTCACATAACTCATTATCTAAGAGAAATTTGGGGCCCCAGAGCTCTTTCTTCAAATGTTTAAACAAATAGAAGTCAGAGGGCACTAAATCAGGACTGTAGGGTAGATCTTTTACCTCGGTGAATCCAGTTTTAGGTAATGGCTTGAACTGTGTAAGCCTTACGATCTCTGCAGTTGTCATGAAGCAATAAAGTTTTGGGTCTCTAAGAATTCGGACGTTTTTCTATAATAACCTGCTTCAGATCTTGGATCGAATAAATCTTGGTCTGTTTCTCTCTTTAGTGGGAAATCATATCACAGCATGATTCCAAGTTTTGAACTTCTAACTAAATACTTTAGTCAATAGAATAACTGCAACAAAGGTAGAGGTGATCGCAACACCAGACAATGCTCAGGAAATATAGAACTTGTTTGTCCTAATTGTGAAAAACTAGAAGGAAGACATTCAATAAGAGATTTAAAATATCCAGCTTTTTTGAATAGATTAAAAGCAGTTTATTAAAACACCAACAATAGTGATTCAGTTTCATTTTTTTTATAAAAAAACATAATTTATGTCTATGTAATATTCATATATTGGATAAAAATAGCAGATCTTGAGAATTAGAAACATAACAGGGAGGTAAACCTAAATCCCATGTTTGGGACTGTGTGGCCAGACATACACTGCTATCCAGAAGAGAGCTTGTTGCCTAATTGACGACCCAAAACTGACCAGCAACTTTGATTCCTTGGAACATCGCAGAATGGTTGGCAACTTCAGTCTATTCCATAAGTATTCTCTTGGAGTATTTGATGAATGTAGCCTCTTAATTCCTTCCACAGTGGGGCATGCTAGGCATACACGTCGCATTAATACTTCACATCCTTATGAAGTTCAGCTTGTCACTTCTTGTATAAATGTTTTCAAGCAGTTTAATGATAATAATAGTTAGTGCAAGTGGCAATTAAACCAAAAGTTTAATATTAAATTTATATAAAAATGTCGACTTTTAAGGTATCGCAAATGTATTTTTTTTCTTTTTAGACCTTAACACAGAAACCCAACTCATAAACTATGTCACTTTTCTCATCACTACTTCCAAAGGCCTTGTGCCAATCAGAAAACACACCAGTTGCCCCAAAGCAAGAGCAAGGTAAGCCTATAAATGGAATGAAGCAGAGTCGTTAAGGGGGCTCTAGAAATAAAATTGCGTGTTGTATGTGATAGATGGTTTATAATTTTGACCCACCTCATTATAACTCAGTCGCCAGGGGTTTTGAGCTCTCATTAAATGTTAACAGGGTGCATTTTGGCACACAGTTAGCAAAAGTTTGATGGACGCTAAGCCCATAAAAAATTTGGTTTTTCGGTAATATCTCGATAAATAAAAAAAAACCACACCACATGAAAGAGTGGAAAATTTTATAAAAAAATACTATATAGATAGGTTTTTTTTTATTAGCGTGAGAATTTATTAAAAATTCGCATACGTGATTCGAAAAGTGTAGCGTGCCAAACGGATTAACTTGAAAGTCTTCGTGTACCGCTTGAAGGTTAATCGATATAAATTGTTTTCAGAGTGTTAAAAAGATTAAAAGATAGCTTTTTGAAGAGAAGACTTTTAGCTTTCAGATGCCACTAATAGTTTTTATATTTGTTGTTTTATACTTTGTAAAACTTAAAACGAAATTTTTGTTTGCATGATTTTAACGAGTATATGGTAAATTACAAGTCTATAATCTATAATATATATAAAATGCAAAGTCTCTTTGCCTGTCTGTCCGTCCATTAGGCGCTTATCACTGGAGAACCACTTATCCGATTTATGTGTTTTTTTTTAAACATACATATGTTCTGTGGCCAGCTTATAGGCTACATTTTATTACATTAGATAATATAAGAAATAAGCAGTGATGTTAATAGTGAATCAAGACGGAAAAAGGTTTGCCGCTAGCGCGTTCTCTTGCAATACACTGCCTAAACCATTAAATATGGAACAATATCATGTAGCGAAGAATATCTATAATCTATAATATATAAAATGCAACGTCTCTCTGTCTGTCTGTCCATTAGTACGCTTGTCACTGGAGAACCACTTATCCTATTTACGTGCTTTTTTTTTTAAAACATATATTTGTTCTCCGGCCAGGTTATAGGATATATTTTATTACGTTAAGCCGGGTTTCCACCAAACGGACATAGCACGAAACACAAACAAAAACTGTTTTTCTCAACAAAAAGAGCCATGTTTTGTAAAAAATAAACAGTTCGGGGAGTAGTGTTTTTAGTAAACAAAACACTTTCCCATCTCGAGTCGGTGTATCAAAGGAAAACAAATTTGTTCGTGTTTTTTAGTTGGTTTGGTTGAAACACCTGAATGTTGTAGTTTTGTTCTCTGCGACATTTGTACTCTACTCTTTCAACTAGTTATCAACTTTTTATTAAATGTATGCAATTTTTATGAAGTTTGTCAACATTTAAAAAGTAAGTACCATTTTTTATATTTATTTAGTTAAATTTTTTATTCAAGAATATATATATATATATATATATATATATATATATATATATATATATATATATATATATATATATGAGGCTGGTTTGAAAAGTCCGTGCAAAGTCCGAGAGATGGCACCACCGGCGCGTATCGAGGTCATGTTTAGTTAGTAGCATCTCTTGAATGAACGCACACCAAGTTTCAGCCATATTGGTCTATTTCTTTGTGTTTGGCATTCGTGTGAATCAAGGAAGTCTAGTGATTTTCAAGAAATGGACGAAAAAGAATTTCGTGTGGTGATTAAACATTACTTTATGAAAGGCAAAACACCTCAGGAGATTAAAGAGAAGCTTGATAAACATTATGGTGACTCTGCACCTTCGATTAGAACAGTTTATAAGTGGTTTCAAAATTTTCGGACTGGCCATATGGGCACAAGTGACGCTGAACGTTCTGGACGGCCTGTGGAGGTTACGACTCCAGAAATCATTGATCAAATCCATGATATGGTGATGGATGACAGAAGAGTTAAGGTGCATGAGATTGCTAGTGCTGTGGGCATCTCGACTGAACGGGTACATAATATTTTGCATAAACATTTGGACATGAGAAAGCTATCCGCAAGATGGGTGCCGCGATTGCTCACGCTTGACCAAAAACGGAATCGTGTGAAGTGTTGCAAGGATGGTTTGCAGCTGTTCCAGAAAAATCCGGAGGACTTTAAGCGTCGTTTCGTCACTGTGGATGAAACATGGATACATTACTATACTTCTGAGACCAAACAACAATCTAAACAATGGGTTACCAAGGGGGAATCTGCACCAAAAAAGGCGAAGACCGTTCCTTCGGCCGGAAAGGTTATGGCGACTGTCTTTTGGGATTCGCAAGGGATAATCCTCATCGACTATCTGGAAAAGGGTAAAACTATTACAGGTGAATATTATTCATCGTTATTGGACCGTTTGAAAACCGAGCTGCAAGAAAAACGCCCGCGATTGGCCCACAAGAAAGTCCTTTTCCATCACGACAACGCACCAGTACAGACCTCAGCAGTTGTGGTCGCAAAATTAATGGAAATAGGATTCCAACTCGTTTCACATCCCCCTATTCTCCAGACTTGGCTCCCTCGGACTACTATTTGTTCCCCCAAGAAATGGCTGACGGGACAAAGATTTTATTCAAACGAGGAGGTGATTGCAGACACTAATGGATATTTTGCAGACTTGGACAAATCCTATTATTCGGAAGGGATCAACAAACTAGAACATCGTTGGACGAAGTGTATAAGCCTAAAAGGAGACTATGTCGAAAAATAAAAAAGGTTAACCCCAAACACATAAGTAGTTTTTATTTATATATATATATATATATATATATATATATCTATATATGTATGTATGTATGTATGTATGTATGTATGTATGTATGTATGTATGTATGTATGTATGTATGTATGTATGTATGTATATGTATGTATGTATGTATGTATGTATGTATGTATGTATGTATGTATGTATGTATGTATGTATGTATGTATGTATGTATGTATGTATGTATGTATGTATGTATGTATGTATGTATGTATGTATGTATGTATGTATGTATGTATGTATGTATGTATGTATGTATGTATGTATGTATGTATGTATGTATGTATGTATGTATGTATGTATGTATGTATGTATGTATGTATGTATGTATGTATGTATGTATGTATGTATGTATGTATGTATGTATGTATGTATGTATGTATGTATGTATGTATGTATGTATGTATGTATGTATGTATGTATGTATGTATGTATGTATGTATGTATGTATGTATGTATGTATGTATGTATGTATGTATGTATGTATGTATGTATGTATGTATGTATGTATGTATGTATGTATGTATGTATATGTATGTATGTATGTATGTATGTATGTATGTATGTATGTATGTATGTATGTATGTATGTATGTATGTATGTATGTATGTATGTATGTATGTATGTATGTATGTATGTATGTATGTATGTATGTATGTATGTATGTATGTATGTATGTATGTATGTATGTATGTATGTATGTATGTATGTATGTATGTATGTATGTATGTATGTATGTATGTATGTATGTATGTATGTATGTATGTATGTATGTATGTATGTATGTATGTATGTATGTATGTATGTATGTATGTATGTATGTATGTATGTATGTATGTATGTATGTATGTATGTATGTATGTATGTATGTATGTATGTATGTATGTATGTATGTATGTATGTATGTATGTATGTATGTATGTATGTATGTATGTATGTATGTATGTATGTATGTATGTATGTATGTATGTATGTATGTATGTATGTATGTATGTATGTATGTATGTATGTATGTATGTATGTATGTATGTATGTATGTATGTATGTATGTATGTATGTATGTATGTATGTATGTATGTATGTATGTATGTATGTATGTATGTATGTATGTATGTATGTATGTATGTATGTATGTATGTATGTATGTATGTATGTATGTATGTATGTATGTATGTATGTATGTATGTATGTATGTATGTATGTATGTATGTATGTATGTATGTATGTATGTATGTATGTATGTATGTATGTATGTATGTATGTATGTATGTATGTATGTATGTATGTATGTATGTATGTATGTATGTATGTATGTATGTATGTATGTATGTATGTATGTATGTATGTATGTATGTATGTATGTATGTATGTATGTATGTATGTATGTATGTATGTATGTATGTATGTATGTATGTATGTATGTATGTATGTATGTATGTATGTATGTATGTATGTATGTATGTATGTATGTATGTATGTATGTATGTATGTATGTATGTATGTATGTATGTATGTATTTAGTTACAATGATGATTAAAAAAGTTGACTGGCAATTTTAGGTCCTAACAAATTAATTAACAATTCAAAATCGCTACTTAACATTCTGGTAAAATTGTGGAAGGAAGATCTCTATTCCCCATTTAACCCAATATCGCCAGTGCTTAAATCAACCAATAATTCTGCTGTACCGTAATTAACTCTCCTTTTTAATAGAGAACTGACCCAATATCTTGGTTTTTTCTGTTTTGGCCATTAATTAAAAACAAACCACAGCTAGTTTTAAAAAAAATCGTCTTCTGAGGACATTCTTGCGGGACTAAACAAAATGGGAAAAAGAGAACAAACACTAGCAACAAAACTTTTGGAACAGTCTACAGAAACTGTTTGAAAAAAAACAAAGCATGTTTTGTGTATTAAAAACAGAACTGTTTTTTTAAACTGTCTGTTTGGTGGAAACCCGGCTTTAGGTAACATAAGCAATAAGCAGTGTTTTTTTTTAATTCTTAACTTAATACTTATTAAAAAAAATCTATAATATATATAAAATGCAACGACTCTCTCTGTGCCTCTACCCGTTAGTACGCTTAGCATTCAAGAACCACTTATCCGATCTACGTGTTTTTTTTTTTAAATATATGTGTTCTCTGGCCAGGTTTTAGGATAGATTTTATTACGTTAGGTAACATAAGAAATAAAGCAGTAATGATAAGAGTGAATCAAGTCCACGCGAGCGGAGCCGCGGGCACGGCTAGCATTTAATAAAATATAGTATTGGAACAACTCGCCGAGCAGTTGGGCGTTAGTCAACAAGTTGTTTCCAATCGGCTACGGTAGATGGGTACCACATGAGTTGAACGACAGGCCAATGGAAAAGCGCAAAAACACGTATGACATCGTGTACGCTCGGTACAAAAAGAAGTCGTTTTTGCATCGTATAGTTACAGGGGATGAAAAATGGATTTATTTTGAGAATCCCAAGCGCAAAAAATCATGGGTAGACCCAGGCGCACCATCCAACACCGAATCGCTTTGGCAGAAAGACGATGCTGGGGAAACGGTTAATACTAAACGTTACCAACAATAATTGACTGATTTGAACCGTTCGTTGCTTGAAAAAAGGCCAGAATACCGAAAGAGGCAACCCAAAGTCATTTTTCTTCATGACAATGCTCCATCACATACGGCAAAACCAGTTCGCGACACGTTAGAAGCACTCAGCTGGGACGTTCTACCCCATGCAGCTTACTCATCAGACTTGGCTCCTTCCGATTACCACTTGTTTGCATTGATGGGTCACACACTTGCTGAGCAGCGCTTTGGTTCGTACGAAGAAGTGAAAAAATAGCTCGATGAATGGTTCGCAGTAAAAGGGGAAGATTTTTACTGGCGTGGTATTCACAAATTGCCCGAAAGATGGGAAAAATGTATAACAAGCGATGGAGCATACTTTGAATAAAGCACTTTTTTTCATTCTTCCGAATTTAACATGTTTTTTTAGAAAAAAAATCCGCATTTCATACTTGTACACCTGGTAAACATCCAGGTACAAAGGAAACAGTTATTGAAAACACAAAAATTCTAAATTACTCGAAGGAATTTGGTTCATGGCGATCAGAGCGTCAACAGCCTGATCTGTTACCTGTCATCTGTGCTCGCGTAGTTTGTGTATATTGATGTTGAAAATTGTGAACAAATTGCAGAAGAAGAAGGTAACTAAAAAAATTTTATAAATATTTCTGTTTCCTGTCATCTGTACTGTACTGTACTGTATATTGATGATAAAAATTGTGAACAAATTGAAGAAGACGAAAGTAACTAAAAAAATTTTGTAAATATTTCTATTATATATGGTTTGTAATTTATTCTTTATATTATTGTATTGTACTTATACAATTATTATTAAATATAATCATTTTTTATATAAATAAATATATTTTCATTTAGTTTTTTTTTATATACACTGACTGCCATTTTGGATCACCCATTTTTAATTTTTAAATCTGTCCTCAGATTCTTAATCGGCACCCCAAAAAACCCCTTAGTTAACACTTTAAACAAAATTGTAAAATTAAATGAATTACATACTCTCTGGCTGCCATATTGGATCTGCCATTTTGAATTTTTCAAATCTGTCATAGTATTCTTAATCAGCACCCCGAGAACCCCTTAATATATATAATTTTAAAATACTTAGCGGTATACAGAAACGTTAATTAAATCATAAATGAGATTGGAAGCATGATTCCCACTACAACCGATGATTTTTTTTTGATATCCTTTTTATTATTCGAGATATTTGCGAAAAACAGAATTTTTCGTTTTATTTTCAATTTTGTAAGCTTAGCATACACTTTAGAGCAGCAAACTGTATGCCAAGATGCAGCCTGTTAACATTTAATGAGAGCTTTTCGTCAAAATTTGCCTGTGACGACAGGGCTATTATATTAGCTTTTACAAAATATTTTTGCTCTGCTGCAACGAATTGGGTGGTGTCATCACACCAGTTATTTTTTAAAAAAGTTTTAATGAATTTTTCAATTGCCTTTTAGGTCTTGTCAAATCTTTAGTGGCTGGTCGATCAATCGCAGCAGCTGCTGTAGCTGAAGGAGACAGCTGTGAATTTGGCTCATTACATTATTTTGCTCTGTGTGGCCTTGGAGGTAAAATTTCGATTAATTATATTCTATGTAATATTTAATATATACAGGGTGATTTTTAAGTTGGTACATTCCTTTTATATCAACGTTGAAACATCTTGTTTTTTTTTAGGTGTCCTTTCTTGTGGTATTACCCACACGGCCGTCGTACCCCTTGATCTTGTAAAGTGTCGTATTCAAGTAGACCCTGCCAAATACAAATCTGTTTTCAATGGTGAGTGATGTATTTTAGTTGTGAAATAAAGTGATTTTTTTGTATGTAAAGTACGCAAAATAACAAATTTTCTTTGTTTTTGTCAGGTTTCAAAGTTACACTAAAAGAAGACGGAGCTAGAGGCTTGGCCAAAGGTTGGGCGCCAACATTCTTCGGTTATTCCGCACAGGGTTTGTGCAAATTTGGATTCTATGAAGTTTTCAAGGTAAGAGAAGAAGTACTACCAGCGTTCGCTTATGTAGTTTTCCTTAGAGTGAAATGTCTATAAATTTACAAGTAAAATTATATAAAAACAACACTATGTTTTAATTTCCAAAGTATATTTAAAGTAACTTGACAATTGTTTCACCATACAATTGCTTCTTCAGAAGTAAATAGGAAAGAAAAATATTTGGTAGTAATCCTGGTTATATAGTGCTTAAAACTATCCTTGATTACCTAAGATTATGCTAATCATTTTATTATATTATTTACAGACAGAATTATTTTAAGAATGCAAATCTGTGGTACTATTTCCGAGAACTAATAAAGATTAAGTAAGGGTGAATGGTTTAAGTCTACCTGCTCGTTTAATAGTAGATTGGAGTTTTTCGTTTGTTAATTTCAAGACATTCAAGCAAATTTAATTTTTTAGATTTATTTTCTACATGTAGGATTTTTAACGTATTATCAAAATTATGGGATTTGTTTATTATATGGGTTGCGTAATGTGAATTCTTCTTATTTTTTGTTCATGTTCTTTAATGTGAGTTTCAAAAGATCTACCAGTTTGTCCTACGTAGGTTTTAGTACAAGATCCACAATTTAATAAATAAACTCCTGATTTTAAGGATTTCTTAGATTTGGTTTTGTTATTCAAAATTATATTTCCTAAGGTATTACTGGTTTTGAATGCTATTTTATTGTTCTTTTTTATTAAATGTTTGGAAATTGTTCTAGTTATTTTCCCTGTGCATGTGAGTGTACTAAATTTTCCTTTTTTGTCATTAATTGCGGGATAAATTAGAGAGATTGCTTGTTTAAAGGATTTTTTATTCAAGATATTATCTATAATGTTGGGGTCATATCCATTATTAATTGCTATTTGTTTGATTATGTTGAATTTTTTGTTAAAATTAGTTTTAATCATAGGGATATGTAACAATCTATGTATGAAAGAGTTAAAAGCTGCCATTTTGTGAGTATATGGGTGGGATGAACTATGGTGTATGACTGTGTCTGTATGTGAAGTTTTGTGAAAAATCGAGAAATCGTGTTTATTGTTCACTTTTGATGTAGATATATCTAAGAAATTAATAGAGTTATTGGTTTCTAATTCTAATGTGAATTGTTGTGTTAGTTGTCTATCTGTTCCCGTGAAATAGTAAATAATATCGTCAACATATCTATATACAATATATATAAACAATATTTTTGCTTACGGCGTTTTTTTTAGTTCTAAATGATTCATGAAAATTTCCGCTAGTAAAGGGTTTAAAGGATTACCCATTATTAGACCTTCTTTGGATGTATAGAAGTTATCGTTGAATTCAAAATAGTTTTGATCCAAGCACGTCGTAAGTAAATCTAATATATCCCGTTTAATATTAGTAGTAGCTATTTCTAGAGAACAATATATATTTAAAACTCTTTCTTTTCTTAACACAGACAAATTTCAAGTATCATAAAATGACCCAACAAAATCTGCCAAAAACTAATGAAATCTACTTGAAAAGATCTCACAATTTTCAATGATTTTGAAAGAAGTACTTTAAGAATAATGAACCCACAGGCTCAAAAATCATATTCCCTAATTAAATTACATAAAAAGGATCTCCCTATTAGACCAGTCGTATCGTTTGTTACAGCACCATCAATCAAATTATCACAAAAACTCATCCCTTTACTACGACAACATTGCAAATTTAAACCGAAATATAGTATATCCAACACCTATGAACTAATAGATAAAATTAAAAACATTAACTTACCGGAAAATTCTAGAATTATCTCGTTCGATGTACAAAACCTATTTCCTAGTATCCCACCATATGAAGTCATAGAATTAGTAGATAAGCTCTTAATCAAGAATAAAGTAAACGAAATTATTAAACGGGATATTTTAGATTTACTTACGACGTGCTTGGATCAAAACTATTTTGAATTCAACGATAACTTCTATACATCTAAAGAAGGTCTAATAATGGGTAATCCTTTAAGCCCTTTACTAGCGGAAATTTTCATTGGTCATTTAGAACTAAAAATTCATCAAAACGCGGTAAGCAAAAATATTGTTTACTGGTATAGATATCTTGACGATATCATTTCCCGTTTCACGGGAACAGATAGATCCTAATATTAAATTCACCTTAGAATTAGAAACCAATAACTTTATAAATTTCTTAGACATATCTATATCAAAAGTGAACAATAAACACGATTTCTCGATTTTTCACAAAACTTCACATACAGACACAGTCATACACAATAGTTCATCCCACCCATATACTCACAAAAGGCAGCTTTTAACTCTTTCATACAGAGATTGTTACATATCCCTATGACTTAAACTAATTTTAACAAAGAATTGAACATAATCAAACAAATAGCAATTAATAATGGATATGACTCCAACATTATAGATAATATCTTGAATAAAAAATCCTTTAAACAAGCAATCTCTCTAATTTATCTCACAATTAATGACAAAAACGGAAAATTTAGTACATTAACATGCAGAGGGAAAATAACTAGAACAATTTCCAAACATTTAATAAAAAAGAACAATAAAATAGCATTCAAAACCAGTAATACCTTAGGGAATATAATTTTGAATAACAAAACCAAATCTAAGAAATTCTTAAAATCAGGAGTTTATTAAATTGTGGATCTTGTACTAAAACCTACGTAGGACAAACTGGTAGACCTTTTGAAACTCGCATTAAAGAACATAAACACAGTTATTTAAAAATTAAGAACAATTCACATTACGCAACCCATATAATAAACGAATCCCATAATTTTGATGATACGTTAAAAATCCTACATGTAGAAAATAAATCTAAAAAATTAAATTTGCTTGAATGTCTTGAAATTAACGAAAGGAAAAACTTCAATCTACTATTAAACGAACAGGTAGACTTAAACCATTCACCCTTACTTAATCTTTATTAGTTCTCTGAAATAGTACCACAGATTTGCATTCTTAAAATAATTCTGTCTGTAAATAATATAATAAAATGATTAGCATAATCTTAGGTAATTAGGGATAGTTTTAAGCACTACATAACCAGGATTACTACCAAATATTTTTCTTTCCTATTTACTTCTGAAGAAGCCATTGTATGGCGAAACAATTGTCGAGTTACTTTAAATATATTTGGAAATTAAAACAGTGTTGTTTTTATATAATTTTATTATGAATTTCCAACAAGTATCGGCTAACACAATCAAAGAATTTACAAGTAATTGATTTTAGGGTAACTTCTAATTTTGTGAGGGTGTCATATTTTATTTTACAGGTATTGTACTCTGACATCATTGGTGAAGAAAATGCCTACTTGTACCGTACATGGTTGTACCTCTCTGCTTCTGCCTCTGCTGAATTCTTCGCCGACATCGCTCTATCACCTATGGAAGCGGCTAAAGTAAAAATTCAGACCACACCGGATTCGCTAATACTCTTAGAGTGGCGTGGCCAAAAATCTATCAGGAAGAAGGTAAGACAAGTGGTTTTTATTTAGTGAATGTTTCTTTTTTCGTAAATAATTTTTCTTTATTGATTACTAAAAGATATTGAAAAAACGAGGCATTTTTTTAGTCTCTGAACTGTTTTATATTCTCATTTTTTGTATTTTTTTTTATGGGCCTAGCACACATGCTGCGGGAAGTCTCTAAAGCGCTCCAGGAGCGGCATGTGTGCGGAAAAAAAAAAAAACGATTTACGTCGTTCTTGAATCGCTGTAAATTGTACTCGGTTGGAAACACAGCGCCGGGCAAATTATTCCAAAGGGATGATGTTCTCCATATAAAAGACTGCTTGAAAAGCGTTGTACGCGACATAACAAGCTGAACCTCATACGAATGTGAAGCACCAGCGCGACGTGTATTTCTAACATGCACCGCTTTGAGAGAAATTAAGCGGACTGCATCCTTCGAACACCTTCCATGAAAATACTTGTAGAACAGACTCAAGTCGCCAACCGTTCTTCGATGTTCCAGCGAATCAAGACCGCCGGACAGTTCCGAGTCTCCAATCAGACGGACAGATCTTCTCTGAACAGAATCCAACAAATGCAGTGTATGTTTGAGAGCGGAGCCCCAAACGTGGGAGCAGTATTCCATAGTTGGTCGAATTTGAGCTTTGTAAAGAATTAACAGTTGTTGTGGGGTGTAAAGCTTTCTGGTTCGAAATAATATTCCCAACTTTTGAGAAGCTCTCCTTGCTATGCCTGCAACATGTTCACGCCAGGACATATTTGCTCCCAAACTAACGCCCAACAAACTGAGCGACGATGCTAGGGGAATGGAGTGCCCTGACATAACTATGTCGGGTTCAGCAACGTTAACTTTTTTAGAAAAAACTGCCGCCTGGGTTTTTGTAGCGTTAAATTCCACTTTGTAACTGCCTTAGCGACTGCCCAAAAGGACCTGGAATTGTTGGGACAAGCGAGAAGTTTGTTTCTAATTCGTTGATTGTGTGCCTCCTTGGTTTCGTCGATAATTCCTTTGCATCTGTTCCGGGCACACGAACAAAGGTGTTACGATTTATAGTGTTAGGATTTTCACGCCATTGTCGGTAGGCAGTATGTTTAGAAGCAACAGCTTCTTTGGATTTTCGGTCAAACCAAGGCTTGCCGTTGGAGGGGCATTTCTTCGAAAAAGGAATGTAAGCTTCATACCAGCCAAAATAACATCGGAGACCTCCCTGGCGCACTCAGATGGGTTGTCGGATCAAAAATATGTGTCTATCCAAAAATGACATATACAGTGATAGGCAGAAAGTGTATCACATATGTCGTTTGGCGGGAAATTTGAATTTTCTAAAGTTTAAAGTCCAAAAGTCGCTCAGCTTGTTAAAATTTCAAAAACATTCCTTAGGAAAAAGTGTTTAGAATTGCATTTTGGAAGTAAAATTTTAGATAACACTGAAAACTTTTTGGTCCTACACATAGATGTCGCCCTTTTCAAAAATCCATATGATTTTTAGGAAGTACCAACCTTCAAATGATACGTGTCAAAATTTCATGACATTTCGACGATTAGTTTACAACTTGTAGTGGTTTTAGTGGCTCCACTTTAAATATTTTCAAAACAATGAAAAAAATCGAATTTCGTGTGTTAATTAAACACTGTTGTTTGATGTGAAAAAATACCGTTCAAGCAAAGTAATGGCTTAATAACTGTTGTGGGGACTCTGCCCCTGGAAAATCACCCTTTTACTGATATGCTGAATTTAAACGCGATCGTACAGATACAAATGATGCTGAATGCTCTGGACTCCCAAATGAGATGGTTACACCGGAAAACATAAAAAAAAATCCACAAAATTGTTTTGGATGACCGTAAAGTGAAATTGCGTGAGATAGCTGACATCCTAAAGATATCAAAAGTACGTGTTGGTCATATTTTGCATGAACATTTGGGCATGAGAAAGCTCTGTTCAAAATGGGTACCACGTTTGCTCACAATGGCCCAAAAACAACGTGTTGATGATTCTGAACGCTGTTTGGACCTGTTTAAAACTTTGTTAAAAATTTTTATTTTAAAAGCAATCAACGTACCGAACACTAATTACGCAAGTCCGACTTGCACTTGGCCGGGACTATTTTTTGGTAGAACCATCAGTAAGAATAGTGTGAGATATATGGTAGATGCATGAAAATGTACCATCCAAGTTCTCTTAATTTTTGTCGGGTCGTCCAAGATATGTGTAGTCTGGCATTGTCATGATGGAAGACAGAACCGTTTCTGTTGGTCAATTCCGGCCGCTTCCTCCCAATTGGTCGCTGATATCTGTTGATTATTGATGGAAGAGATCAGAATAGCCGATACTTGTTTGACAATCTATTATTACTTCTGTGACCTTTTACTCTCGCATCTGGTAGTTAGTTTTTAATTTTTGTTTCGATTTTTCCAATTTTTTTTATTAAATATAAGTTCTTTTGACTTATAGTTTATTTTTTTAATAACATTTTTCACAATTTAAAATATCAATGTCAAAAATGCAATTTCTTCCAGGTCTTAATGGTTTCTACAAATCTTTGGTGCCGCTGTGGATGAGGCAGATCCCGTACACAATGATGAAATTCGCCTGTTTTGAACGTACCGTCGAATTGTTGTACAAATATGTTGTACCAAAACCAAGGTAAGATTTGGTCGATAATAGTACAGAATTAAAAAAAAAAAACTATTTCTTATTTAGATAACACTAAATAAAAGAACGCGTTCAAATTCGCATCAAAAAAACTAAGTTCAAATTAAGAGATTTCGGTATTTTAAGTCATACTTTATATATTCTTATTATTATTATTATGACTGTTCTCGTTTTTCTTTCTCACATTTGCTCAATGTGGTTCCATGTTTGGCTGACGGGCGCAAACCAAGTCAGCACAAACGCATTACTATTGTGTATTAAGGAATGACCTGACAATGTTACATGTTTTCAAAATCACTGACTTCTGAATGTTTTTGTGTATGTTTGTGTTGAGTCCTAATTGTACTAAGTGTGGTGTGAATGTTGTTGGTGTAAGGCCCGTGGCTGATATAATGAGGGGGACAATGATGACTTTTTCTTGTTTCCATAGCCTTTTTATTTCCGTTGCAAGATCTGTGTATTTGGAAATTTTCTCTGTGTATTTCGTTTGGATGTTTGTGTCGTTGGGGACAGCTATGTCAATTAGATAGGTGACTTTTTCTTTTTTGCACTGAAAAGTAATATCGGGTCTATTGGCGGAGACTGTTTTATCTGTATGGATACCGATGTCCCAGTAAAGCTTGTATTCTTCATTTTCAAGTATGGATGTTGGCGTGTATTTGTAGTAGGGATCTGTGTTTTCTATGAGTTTGTATGTTGTGGCCAGTGCTTGGTGAACTACTTTGACAGCTGAATCATGCCTGGCTGTGTACTCTGTTCCGGCCAATATTTTACATCCGCTCGTTATGTGTTCGATTGTTTCTTTCTGCTGGTGGCATTTCCTACATCTGTCCTCTGCAATAGTCGGGTCTTTGATGATATGCTTTTGGTAGTTTCTGGTTAATATGACTTTATCCTGGATGGCAAGTAAGAAGCCTTCAGTCTCAGGGAATAGCTGCCCATCCTGTAACCAGGTGTATGATTGTTTTTTATTTACGTGGTCTTGTTCTATGTGGTATCTGTGTTTTCCGTGGAGTGTTTTCTCTGACCACGTTTTCATCTTTTCCTGTTGTAATTGGGTGTGACTGTGTGTGTCTGCTGAGTGGTCTGCCCGGGCTAAGTCGAGAGGTGTGTAGTTTTTTGTCTGCTTTCACTGTCGCTGTGTGGAGGCTGGTTTGCTTGCTGTGAAAGAATTTTCTAAGTGTTTGTATTTGTTTTGTGTGTAATGATCTGATGCTGATTATTATTATTTATTACAAAAAGTTCTTCTTTCTCACATTTGATCAATGTGGTTCCATGTTTGGCTGACGGGCCAAAACCAAGTCAGCACAAACGCTATTACCATTCCGTATTAAGGAATGACCTGACAATGTTACATGTTTTCAAAATCACTGACTTCTGAATGTTTCTGTGTATGTCCGTGTTGAGTCCCAATTGCACTAAATGTGGTGTAAATGTTATTGGTGTAAGGCCTGTGGCTGATATAATGAGGGGGACAATGATGACTTTTTCCTGTCTCCATAGCCTTTTTATTTCCGTTGCAAGGTCTGTGTATTTGGAAATTTTTTCTGTGTATTTCGCTTGGATGTTTGTGTCGTTGGGGACAGCTATGTCAATCAGATAGGTGACTTTTCCTTTTTTGCACTGAAAAAGTAATATCGGGTCTATTGGCGGAGACTGTTTTATCTGTATGGATACCGATATCCCAGTAGAGCTTGTAATCTTCATTTTCAAGTATGGATGTTGGCGTGTATTTGTAGTAGGGATCTGTGTTTTCTATGAGTCTGTATGTTGTGGCTAGTGCTTGGTGAACCACTTTGGCAGCTGAATCATGCCTGGCTGTGTACTCCGTTCCGGCCAATATTTTACATCCGCTCGTTATGTGTTCGATCGTTTCTTTCTGCTGGTGGCATTTCCTACATCTGTCCTCTGCAATAGTCGGGTCTTTGATGATATGCTTTTGGTAGTTTCTGGTTAATATGACTTTATCCTGGATGGCAAGTAAGAAGCCTTCAGTCTCAGGGAATAGCTGCCCATCCCGTAACCAGGTGTATGATTGTTTTTTATTTACGTGGTCTTGTTCTATGTGGTATCTGTGTTTTCCGTGGAGTGTTTTCTCTGACCACGTTTTCATCTTTTCCTGTTGTAATTGGGTGTGACTGTGTGTGTCTGCTGAGTGGTCTGCCCGGGCTAAGTCGAGAGGTGTGTAGTTTTTGTCTGCTTTCACTGTCGCTGTGTGGAGGCTGGTTTGCTTGCTGTGAAAGAATTTCCTAAGTGTTTGTATTTGTTTTGTGTGTAATGATCTGATGTCTATAATTCCTCTTCCTCCTGCCTTCCTCTCGATGGTAAGTCTTTCTTTGCATGCGTTGGGGTGTGTAATTTCCTGTATTTGGTGAATTGAGATCGTATAAGGATGTGAATATTTTCTATGTCTGTTTGTGACCATTTGATGATACCAAATGAATATGTGAGTATAGGTATAGCGAACGTGTTGATGGCTTTAGTGAGATTCTTAGAGTTGAGTTTTGTTTGCAAAAGTTTCGTCAGTCTATTTTTGAATTCGGTTCTGAGCTCTGTTTTGATGTGAGTGTGGTTGAGTTTGGTGCTTTGTTGGAAGCCTAGATATTTGTATGTTTCTTTATCGAACATGTTATCGAGCGTTTCATTGTTGATGGCTTCTGTCTCATGGTGGTGCTTCCATTGACCTTTGTTGATGTGGAGCACTTTGCATTTACTTATACCAAATTCCATATTGACATCTAAGGTGAATATTTCTGTGATTTTGAGGAGTTCTTTCAGCTGTGTTTGTGTGGCAGCGTAGAGTTTTATGTCGTCCATATATAGGAGGTGGTTTATTTTATGTTGATTCACTTTTTGGTGTCTGATATTGAAGCCATGCTCTGTTCTGTTTAGTATATTTGAGAGTGGATTGAGACAGAGGCAAAACCATAGTGCACTGAGCGAGTCTCCCTGAAATATACCCCGTCTGATGTACAGCTCTTCTGTTTGGATCCGTTCGGTTTGTGTTTCTAGGCGTATTTTGGTTTTCCATGTTTTCATAATTTGCGCGAGAAACTGCCTGAGGTGTTGGTTGATTTTATAGATTTCTAGGGCCCTGATTAACCAGCTGTGGGGTATGGAGTCGAAGGCTTTTTTATAGTCTATGTAACCGATGTGAAGGTTTCTGTGTTCTTTTCTGGTTTGTCCCATAATCACGCTATCTATAATCAGCTGCTCTTTGCATGCTCGACTATTTTTCCTGCATCCCTTCTGCTCTTCTGTGAGGATATTGTTGTCTGTTAGGTGTTGTTCTATTTTCTTCGATATTGTGGCTGTGATGATCTTGTATAGGGTTGGAAGACAGGTAATAGGTCGGTAGTTTGACGGGTTTGTGGTGTCTGAGCTTTTGGGTTTAACGTATGTTATTCCTTGTGTGAGGAAAGTGGGAAATGTGTGTGGTTGTAGAATGGCTTTGTTGATTTGGTGTGTGAGTGCTTCGTGTGTGGTGGTAAACTGTTTGTACCAGAAGTTTTGTATATTGTCTATTCCAGGACATTTCCAGTTGTGTGTGTGTTTGATAGTTTCTGTAATTTCTTGTGTATTAAATGTGGTATTTTCTTGTTCTGTCACATGTTTATGTTTGTCTTCTTCGGCTTTGATCCAGGGGGTGTTATTATTGTGTTGTTTGGGTTCTGACCAGATACTTTTCCAATAATCTGTGAGTTCTTGTTTGTTTGGTGGTTCAGTCACTGCTATCTGTTTGTTGTACATAGTTTTCCGGTAGAACTGTTTTTCGCTTCTTCGGAAGAGGTTGTTGGTGTCTTTCCTCTCATTTGATTCTTTGTATCTACGGAGTCTTGCGGCATATACAGATAGTTTTTGTTTCAAGGTATCGAGGATTTCTGGCAGTGTTCTGTTGGGAGACTTAGATTTGATCTTGTTTGTCCCCTGTGTGACACGTTTGGACGCGTTCCCGCTTATAAACTGGGTAAGATGTCCTAGATCTCTCCTGATGTTGTTGATTTTGTTTTCTATTTATTATTATTTTTATTATTTATTATTATTATTATTATTTCAAAAAGTTCTTCTTTCTCACATTTGATCAATGTGGTTCCATGTTTGGCTGACGGGCCAAAACCAAGTCAGCATAAACGCTATTACCATTATGTATTAAGGAATGACCTGACAATGTTACATGTTTTCAAAATCACTGACTTCTGAATGTTTTTGTGTATGCTTGTGTAGAGTCCTAATTGTACTAAATGTGGTGTGAATGTTATTGGTGTAAGGCCTGTGGCTGATATAATGAGGGGGACAATGATGACTTTTTCCTGTTTCCATAGCCTTTTTATTTCCATTGCAAGGTCTGTGTATTTGGAAATTTTTTCTGTGTATTTCGTTTGGATGTTTGTGTCGTTGGGGACAGCTATGTCAATTAGATAGGTGACTTTTCCTTTTTTGCACTGAAAAGTAATATCGGGTCTATTGGCGGAGACTGTTTTATCTGTATGGATACCGATGTCCCAGTAGAGCTTGTAATCTTCATTTTCAAGTATGGATGTTGGCGTGTATTTGTAGTAGGGATCTGTGTTTTCTATGAGTTTGTATGTTGTGGCTAGTGCTTGGTGAACTACTTTGGCAGCTGAATCATGCCTGGCTGTGTACTCTGTTCCGGCCAATATTCTACATCCGCTCGTTATGTGTTCGATCGTTTCTTTCTGCTGGTGGCATTTCCTACATCTGTCCTCTGCAATAGTCGGGTCTATTATTATTATTACAAAAAAGTTCTTCTTTCTCACATTTGGTCAATGTGGTTCCATGTTTGGCTGACGGGCGCAAACCAAGTCAGCACAAACGCATTACCATTGTGTATTAAGGAATGACCTGACAATGTTACATGTTTTCAAAATCACTGACTTCTGAATGTTTTTGTGTATGTTTGTGTTGAGTCCTAATTGTACTAAATGTGGTGTGAATGTTATTGGTGTAAGGCCTGTGGCTGATATAATGAGGGGGACAATGATGACTTTTTCTTGTTTCCATAGCCTTTTTATTTCCGTTGCAAGGTCTGTGTATTTGGAAATTTTTTCTGTGTATTTCGTTTGGATGTTCGTGTCGTTGGGGACAGCTATGTCAATTAGATAGGTGAGTTTTTCCTTTTTTGCACTGAAAAGTAATATCGGGTCTATTGGCGGAGACTGTTTTATCTGTATGGATACTGATGTCCCAGTAGAGCTTGTAATCTTTATTTTCAAGTATGGATGTTGGTGTGTATTTGTAGTATGGATCTGTGTTTTCTATGAGTTTGTATGTTGTGGCTAGTGCTTGGTGAACCACTTTGGCAGCTGAATCATGCCTGGCTGTGTACTCTGTTCCGGCCAATATTTTACATCCGCTCGTTATGTGTTCGATCGTTTCTTTCTGCTGGTGGCATTTCCTACATCTGTCCTCTGCAATAGTCGGGTCTTTGATGATATGCTTTTGGTAGTTTCTGGTTAATATGACTTTATCCTGGATGGCAAGTAAGAAGCCTTCTGTTTCAGGGAATAGCTGCCCATCCTGTAACCAGGTGTATGATTGTTTTTTATTTATGTGGTCTTGTTCTATGTGGTATCTGTGTTTTCCGTGGAGTGTGTTTTCTCTGACCACGTTTTTCATCTTTTCCTGTTGTAATTGGGTGTGACTGTGTGTGTCTGCTGAGTGGTCTGCCCGGGATAAGTCGAGAGGTGTGTAGTTCTTGTCTGCTTTCACTGTCGCTGTGTGGAGGCTGGTTTGCTTGCTGTGAAAGAATTTCCTAAGTGCTTGTATTTGTTTTGTGTGTAATGATCTGATGTCTATAATTCCTCTACCTCCTGCCTTCCTCTCGATAGTAAGTCTTTCTTTGCATGCGTTGGGGTGTAATTTCCTGTATTTGGTGAATTGAGATCGTATAAGGATGTGAATATTTTCTATGTCTGTTTGTGACCATTTGATGATACCAAATGAAGATGTGAGTATAGGTATAGCGAACGTGTTGATGGCTTTAGTGAGATTCTTAGAGTTGAGTTTTGTTTGCAAAAGTTTCGTCAGTCTGTTTTTGAATTCGGTTCTGAGCTCTGTTTTGATGTGAGTGTGGTTGAGTTTGGTGCTTTGTTGGAAGCCTAGATATTTGTATGTTTCTTTGTCGAACATGTTATCGAGTGTTTCATTGTTGATGGTTTCTGTCTCATGGTAGCACTTCCATTGGCCTTTGTTGATGTGGAGCACTTTGCATTTACTTATACCAAATTCCATATTGACATCTAAGGTGAATATTTCTGTGATTTTGAGGAGTTCTTTCAGCTGTGTTTGTGTGGCAGCGTAGAGTTTTATGTCGTCCATATATAGGAGGTGGTTTATTTTATGTTGATTAACTTTTTGGTGTCTGACATTGAAGCCATGCTCTGTTCTGTTTAGTATATTTGAGAGTGGATTGAGACAGAGGCAAAACCATAGAGCACTGAGCGAATCTCCCTGAAATATACCCCGTCTGATGTACAGCTCTTCTGTTTGGATCCGTTCGGTTTGTGTTTCTAGGCGTATTTTGGTTTTCCATGCTTTCATAATTTGCGCGAGAAACTGCCTGAGGTGCTGGTTGATTTTATAGATTTCCAGGGCCCTGATTAACCAGCTGTGGGGTATGGAGTCGAAGGCTTTTTTATAGTCTATGTAACCGATGTGAAGGTTTCTGTGTTCTTTTCTGGTTTGTCCCATAATCACGCTATCTATAATCAGCTGCTCTTTGCATCCTCGACTATTTTTCCTGCATCCCTTCTGCTCTTCTGTGAGAATATTGTTGTCTGTTAGGTGTTGTTCTATTTTCTTCGAAATTGTGGCTGTGATGATCTTGTATAGGGTTGGAAGACAGGTGATAGGTCGGTAGTTTGACGGGTTTGTGGTGTCTGGGTTTTTGGGTTTAACGTATGTTATTCCTTGTGTGAGGAAGGTGGGAAATGTGTGTGGTTGTAGAATGGCTTTGTTGATTTGGCGTGTGAGTGCTTCGTGTGTGGTGGTAAACTGTTTGTACCAGAAGTTTTGTATATTGTCTATTCCAGGACATTTCCAGTTGTGTGTGTGTTTGATTGTTTCTGTAATTTCTTCTGTAGTTAGTGTGGAATTTTCTTGTTCTGTCACATGTTTATGTTTGTCTTCTTCGGCTTTGATCCAGGGGGTGTTATCATTGTGTAGTTTGGGTTCTGACCAGATACTTTTCCAATAATCTGTGAGTTCTTGTTTGTTTGGTGGTTCAGTCACTGCTATCTGTTTGTTGTACACAGTTTTCCGGTAGAACTGTTTTTCGCTTCTTCGGAAGAGGTTGTTGGTGTCTTTCCTCTCATTTGATTCTTTGTATCTACGGAGTCTTGCGGCATATACAGATAGTTTTTGTTTCAAGGTATCGAGGATTTCTGGCAGTGTTCTGTTGGGAGACTTAGATGTGATCTTGTTTGCCCCCTGTGTGACACGTTTGGACGCGTTCCCGCTTATAAACTGGGTAAGATGTCCTAGATCTCTCCTGATGTTGTTGATTTTGTTTTCTAGTCTTATTTGCCATTTGAATTTTGGTTTTGTCCTGTTGGGGTTTCCTTGTCGTTGAGGAAGTTTTTGATTATTTTGTGTTAGAGTGGTGATTGCTGCTGCGTATATTATTGTGTGAATGTCTTCGATTGTGCTTAAGTCTGTTATATACTGAGGTATTATGTGCTTGTTTAGTGTGTTGATGATTGGTTGCGTGCTCTGTCTGAAGATTAAACGAGGGATGGGATTTCTTGTTGTGGGGTCGGTGCCTGACCATCGAGCTAGATGTGACTCCATTTTTGCTTTAAGTGTTTGTATGACAGGTGATTCGTGGTGATGTTGTGTAGATGTTGTTGAGGGTGGCGAGTGATTCATGTTGTTTTCTGTGGTATGGTGTTGCGCGGTACTCGCAATATTATTTTGCGTTATGCTCCTCCTGGGTGGTGGGTCTTGTTGTGTTCGACTGGGTGGTTGTGTGTGTGAGGCTGGTTCGGAATCTGCTTTATTGTTTCTATTGTTTGGTTGGTCTGTGTTCAGTTCAACAGCCACTGTGTCCTTGATGGTTTGCAATTCGAGAGGTGTGAGACGATTGTTCTTGGTAATAACTCTTTTTTGGTCTATTACTCTCTGTTCTGAAACAAGTAATTGCAGATGTGGATATTCGGTCAAGAAAAGTCTGTGCAGTTCTGGTCTGTAGCCCGATGTTATTGTTTCGAGTTTGGTGGCGGTGTAGTAACAGCGCATGACCGTCCTATTCATCTCATCCGTCCACTTTAACCGCTGTCTTGGTTTGCCAGCCTTGGTAGTTGCGTGTTGTCCCTGCAAAACATACGGGCCCTGGCCTGGCTTTGGTGGTTGTGTTTGTCCCGTATCTACGTCGGTTGCGCTTGGGATTGATGTTGGTGGGTCCAAGCGGCAAGTGATTCTCTTCTCAGTGATTTCTTTGTCAGGTTTTGTGTTTGCATTACAGCAACGCATGGCGTGTTCGTTGATTCCTGTGGTGCAACTCATGCGCTGCTGTGATTTTCCCGCCTTGGTGGGTGTCGGCTTAGTCGCCGACACAACACTTTTGGCAGGTCCATTTTCGGTTGCCTGGTCTTCATCGTTTTGGTCGAGCTGCCATTTCCCGCGACGTCCTCGACCGTTACGTCGCTCGCCCGATGCTTCTTTTATTGGTCTGTTGTTCTCTGGAATGTTTTCAATGTTTTGTGGTGTCAGAAGCTCAAAGTGTCCCGACATTGGGTTGCCTGTTAGTAGAAGGTAAATGGTTTTGTTGTATTTTCCCGTGCTTATTATTGTTGGTCTGTCCGTAAAAGTTATTTTTGTATGTCTTGTTCTTCGTTGTTTTGAGAAGATATGAAAGTTGCTATTTTGTGTTTCCGAGAGGGCAAGTATCTCTAGGCTCGTTCCATAGGTGCCATTTTTCCTCATATAATTATAATAGTTATTGAAGTCTTTTATATCGTCGACTTCAATTAATGAAAATGTGTGAAGTTCCGACCAGTTTTGTTGTAAATATCTTAGAGCAACCTCTCGGAGTTTCTCATGATGGTTTTGGTGGCCATATAAGTGTAAGCTAACTGCACGGAAAAGGCAATTTCCATCACCCACAATGTCGGATCTGGTAAAACTATAGGGAGTAGTTTCGACTGAGGCGGTTGTTTGGTTCGTCTGTAGTTGTTATTGTTGTGGTGTTGCTGTAGCTGTTTGTACGACACGGGTCCGCCTCCGCAACACCCTTCCATTTTCATTATTATAATTATTATTATTTAACATAGTATTCCCACGAGTATCCTAGGAAAGAAGGGTCGACTGCGGCAGAGCCTGGATGCCACAGCAAGGCTACTTACTCCCGGAGGGCGCCCGGTATCCGGGGGAACCGTTCGCGACTCATAAACGCTGAGCCATTCATCTTCTCGGCACGGTAAACACCTTAAGATTGCGTTTTTATTACACATAATCTGGACAACACAAGACAGCACAACATGACTCGGGTACCTCGGGATCGTCAATGCCCGTACTAGGAGAATCCTGGGATTCCCCTAGCCCCTGAGGGTCTATTATTATTATTTATTACAAAAAGTTCTTCTTTCTCACATTTGATCAATGTGGCTCCATGTTTGGCTGACGGGCCAAAACCAAGTCAGCACAAACGCTATTACCATTCCGTATTAAGGAATGACCTGACAATGTTACATGTTTTCAAAATCACTGACTTCTGAATGTTTCTGTGTATGTCCGTGTTGAGTCCCAATTGCACTAAATGTGGTGTGAATGTAATTGGTGTAAGGCCTGTGGCTGATATAATGAGGGGGACAATGATGACTTTTTCCTGTCTCCATAGCCTTTTTATTTCCGTTGCAAGGTCTGTGTATTTGGAAATTTTTTCTGTGTATTTCGCTTGGATGTTTGTGTCGTTGGGGACAGCTATGTCAATCAGATAGGTGACTTTTCCTTTTTTGCACTGAAAAGTAATATCGGGTCTATTGGCGGAGAGCCTGTAATCTTCATTTTCAAGTATGGATGTTGGCGTGTATTTGTAGTAGGGATCTGTGTTTTCTATGAGTCTGTATGTTGTGGCTAGTGCTTGGTGAACCACTTTGGCAGCTGAATCATGCCTGGCTGTGTACTCCGTTCCGGCCAATATTTTACATCCGCTCGTTATGTGTTCGATCGTTTCTTTCTGCTGGTGGCATTTCCTACATCTGTCCTCTGCAATAGTCGGGTCTTTGATGATATGCTTTTGGTAGTTTCTGGTTAATATGACTTTATCCTGGATGGCAAGTAAGAAGCCTTCAGTCTCAGGGAATAGCTGCCCATCCCGTAACCAGGTGTATGATTGTTTTTTATTTACGTGGTCTTGTTCTATGTGGTATCTGTGTTTTCCGTGGAGTGTTTTCTCTGACCACGTTTTCATCTTTTCCTGTTGTAATTGGGTGTGACTGTGTGTGTCTGCTGAGTGGTCTGCCCGGGCTAAGTCGAGAGGTGTGTAGTTTTTGTCTGCTTTCACTGCCGCTGTGTGGAGGCTGGTTTGCTTGCTGTGAAAGAATTTCCTAAGTGTTTGTATTTGTTTTGTGTGTAATGATCTGATGTCTATAATTCCTCTTCCTCCTGCCTTCCTCTCGATGGTAAGTCTTTCTTTGCATGCGTTGGGGTGTAATTTCCTGTATTTGGTGAATTGAGATCGTACAAGGATGTGAATATTTTCTATGTCTGTTTGTGACCATTTGATGATACCAAATGAATATGTGAGTATAGGTATAGCGAAACGTGTTGATGGCTTTAGTGAGATTCTTAGAGTTGAGTTTTGTTTGCAAAAGTTATTATTATTATTATTTATTACAAAAAGTTCTTCTTTCTCACATTTGATCAATGTGGTTCCATGTTTGGCTGACGGGCCAAAACCAAGTCAGCACAAACGCTATTACCATTCCATATTAAGGAATGACCTGACAATGTTACATGTTTTCAAAATCACTGACTTCTGAATGTTTCTGTGTATGTCCGTGTTGAGTCCCAATTGCACTAAATGTGGTGTGAATGTTATTGGTGTAAGGCCTGTGGCTGATATAATGAGGGGGACAATGATGACTTTTTCCTGTCTCCATAGCCTTTTTATTTCCGTTGCAAGGTCTGTGTATTTGGAAATTTTTTCTGTGTATTTCGCTTGGATGTTTGTGTCGTTGGGGACAGCTATGTCAATCAGATAGGTGACTTTTTCTTTTTTGCACTGAAAAGTAATATCGGGTCTATTGGCGGAGACTGTTTTATCTGTATGGATACCGATATCCCAGTAGAGCTTGTAATCTTCATTTTCAAGTATGGATGTTGGCGTGTATTTGTAGTAGGGATCTGTGTTTTCTATGAGTCTGTATGTTGTGGCTAGTGCTTGGTGAACCACTTTGGCCGCTGAATCATGCCTGGCTGTGTACTCCGTTCCGGCCAATATTTTACATCCGCTCGTTATGTGTTCGATCGTTTCTTTCTGCTGGTGGCATTTCCTACATCTGTCCTCTGCAATAGTCGGGTCTTTGATGATATGCTTTTGGTAGTTTCTGGTTAATATGACTTTATCCTGGATGGCAAGTAAGAAGCCTGCATCCCTTCTGCTCTTCTGTGAGGATATTGTTGTCTGTTAGGTGTTGTTCTATTTTCTTCGATATTGTGGCTGTGATGATCTTGTATAGGGTTGGAAGACAGGTGATAGGTCGGTAGTTTGACGGGTTTGTGGTGTCTGAGCTTTTGGGTTTAACGTATGTTATTCCTTGTGTGAGGAAAGTGGGAAATGTGTGTGGTTGTAGAATGGCTTTGTTGATTTGGTGTGTGAGTGCTTCGTGTGTGGTGGTAAACTGTTTGTACCAGAAGTTTTGTATATTGTCTATTCCAGGACATTTCCAGTTGTGTGTGTGTTTGATAGTTTCTGTAATTTCTTGTGTATTAAATGTGGTATTTTCTTGTTCTATCACATGTTTATGTTTGTCTTCTTCGGCTTTGATCCAGGGGGTGTTATTATTGTGTTGTTTGGGTTCTGACCAGATACTATACAGTTATTATTATTATGACTGTTCTCGTTTTTCTTTCTCACATTTGGTCAATGTGGTTCCATGTTTGGCTGACGGGCGCAAACCAAGTCAGCACAAACGCATTACTATTGTGTATTAAGGAATGACCTGACAATGTTACATGTTTTCAAAATCACTGACTTCTGAATGTTTTTGTGTATGTTTGTGTTGAGTCCTAATTGTACTAAGTGTGGTGTGAATGTTGTTGGTGTAAGGCCTGTGGCTGATATAATGAGGGGGACAATGATGACTTTTTCTTGTTTCCATAGCCTTTTTATTTCCGTTGCAAGATCTGTGTATTTGGAAATTTTCTCTGTGTATTTCGTTTGGATGTTTGTGTCGTTGGGGACAGCTATGTCAATTAGATAGGTGACTTTTTCTTTTTTGCACTGAAAAGTAATATCGGGTCTATTGGCGGAGACTGTTTTATCTGTATGGATACCGATGTCCCAGTAGAGCTTGTATTCTTCATTTTCAAGTATGGATGTTGGCGTGTATTTGTAGTAGGGATCTGTGTTTTCTATGAGTTTGTATGTTGTGGCCAGTGCTTGGTGAACTACTTTGGCAGCTGAATCATGCCTGGATGTGTACTCTGTTCCGGCCAATATTTTACATCCGCTCGTTATGTGTTCGATCGTTTCTTTCTGCTGGTGGCATTTCCTACATCTGTCCTCTGCAATAGTCGGGTCTTTGATGATATGCTTTTGGTAGTTTCTGGTTAATATGACTTTATCCTGGATGGCAAGTAAGAAGCCTTCAGTCTCAGGGAATAGCTGCCCATCCTGTAACCAGGTGTATGATTGTTTTTTTATTTACGTGGTCTTGTTCTATGTGGTATCTGTGTTTTCCGTGGAGTGTTTTCTCTGACCACGTTTTCATCTTTTCCTGTTGTAATTGGGTGTGACTGTGTGTGTCTGCTGAGTGGTCTGCCCGGGCTAAGTCGAGAGGTGTGTAGTTTTTGTCTGCTTTCACTGTCGCTGTGTGGAGGCTGGTTTGCTTGCTGTGAAAGAATTTTCTAAGTGTTTGTATTTGTTTTGTGTGTAATGATCTGATGTCTATAATTCCTCTTCCTCCTGCCTTCCTCTCGATGGTAAGTCTTTCTTTGCATGCGTTGGGGTGTAATTTCCTGTATTTGGTGAATTGAGATCGTATAAGGATGTGAATATTTTCTATGTCTGTTTGTGACCATTTGATGATACCAAATGAATATGTGAGTATAGGTATAGCGAACGTGTTGATGGCTTTAGTGAGATTCTTAGAGTTGAGTTTTGTTTGCAAAAGTTTCGTCAGTCTGTTTTTGAATTCGGTTCTGAGCTCTGTTTTGATGTGAGTGTGGTTGAGTTTGGTGCTTTGTTGGAAGCCTAGATATTTGTATGTTTCTTTATCGAACATGTTATCGAGCGTTTCATTGTTGATGGTTTCTGTCTCATGGTGGCCCTTCCATTGGCCTTTGTTGATGTGGAGCACTTTGCATTTACTTATACCAAATTCCATATTGACATCTAAGGTGAATATTTCTGTGATTTTGAGGAGTTCTTTCAGCTGTGTTTGTGTGGCAGCGTAGAGTTTTATGTCGTCCATATATAGGAGGTGGTTTATTTTATGTTGATTCACTTTTTGGTGTCTGATATTGAAGCCATGCTCTGTTCTGCTTAGTATATTTGAGAGTGGATTGAGACAGAGGCAAAACCATAGAGCACTGAGCGAGTCTCCCTGAAATATACCCCGTCTGATGTACAGCTCTTCTGTTTGGATCCGTTCGGTTTGTGTTTCTAGGCGTATTTTGGTTTTCCATGTTTTCATAATTTGCGCGAGAAACTGCCTGAGGTGTTGGTTGATTTTATAGATTTCTAGGGCCCTAATTAACCAGCTGTGGGGTATGGAGTCGAAGGCTTTTTTATAGTCTATGTAACCGATGTGAAGGTTTCTGTGTTCTTTTCTGGTTTGTCCCATAATCACGCTATCTATAATCAGCTGCTCTTTGCATCCTCGACTATTTTTCCTGCATCCCTTCTGCTCTTCTGTGAGGATATTGTTGTCTGTTAGGTGTTGTTCTATTTTCTTCGAAATTGTGGCTGTGATGATCTTGTATAGGGTTGGAAGACAGGTGATAGGTCGGTAGTTTGACGGGTTTGTGGTGTCTGAGCTTTTGGGTTTAACGTATGTTATTCCTTGTGTGAGGAAAGTGGGAAATGTGTGTGGTTGTAGAATGGCTTTGTTGATTTGGTGTGTGAGTGCTTCGTGTGTGGTGGTAAACTGTTTGTACCAGAAGTTTTGTATATTGTCTATTCCAGGACATTTCCAGTTGTGTGTGTGTTTGATAGTTTCTGTAATTTCTTGTGTATTAAATGTGGTATCTTCTTGTTCTGTCACATGTTTATGTTTGTCTTCTTCGGCTCTATTATTATTATTATTATTATTATTATTGTTTTTTTAGGGCAGACTGTTCAAAACCTGAACAGTTGGTCGTCACTTTCGCCGCCGGTTACATTGCTGGTGTGTTCTGTGCTATCGTTTCCCACCCCGCCGACACAGTCGTCAGCAAATTGAATCAAGAAAAAGGTAAACCTCACGTCCATCTTTTCCTTTAAGGACTTTTTGCGCTATATTTCGTGTTCAAACCTTGTTGCATTGACATACTACTTAGGGCGAAAAGCCTCGAGACTTTCCCAGAGATAGCAGGACAAATAAAAAATAATATATTTTTCAGTGTCAACTCTCAGAAGATTCGTGTAAGATTTTCACATTTTGTTTATTCGTTTACGAGTTACAGCCGATTGAGTGACGCTACGTTTCATTTTTGCAAAACGATGGAATAAAGAGAACCTCGTGTGTTGATTAAGGGGAGAAACACCTCTAGGTATCATTTTCTCATATCAAAGTACAACAAAAAAAATTTATAAATAAATGTCTTAAAATTGTTGCCTTAAAAAATGATCATTACTTGTGCTTTCTGAGGGACTTGTTTCACTGCGTACAAGATAGCGCTTGCTACGTTGATCTGAAACACAAAAATATTTTTTTTTTCTATTCGTTTATAAATGTGACTTGTATATGATATTAAAGAAAACAAAAAAAAATGAAAATTAAAAAAATTACAGACATTTTTACAAAAAATTTGCTATCAAGGGCCAAATTTTCACATATAAATGCATAAAACAAAAAATTTGCGATAATTTTTAAAAAACTGGTTCATATCAATGACAAATATATTTTTTAGTCGTGTGCAAAATTTCAGGAAGATCGGATGAGTAATTTTTATGTAATCGTTACGAGAGTTCCAAAAACATGGTTTTGAGAAAAACGCGTGCGTTTAAAGTTTCAGAAAGTAAAAACTCGATGATTTTCAGGACTTACCGGCGCACAGTGGGGAAAAACGAAAAATCGTGTTTCAAAATTGTCTAGAGCTTTCAATTTTAGTTGAGTTTGGACGATTTTTTTTTTAAATTGAAGCTTATTAAATTGCGAACAAAGTTGTCGTAGCCAATTTTGCAATTAAACTTTTGTTTCAAAATGGCGGACGTCTTAAAAATGGCGGTTTCTGATTATATAGCGACTGAGACACAGAAAACGCTTACAGTTTCAAACCAAGTTGTACTAAAATGCGTGTATGTATGTTTTTTTATGTCGCAGATAATATATCTAATATCACAGTTACAAGATTAATAATAATGAACCCAAAATGGCTGCCATGAACAATAAAAGTATTATAAATATGAATAAACGTACCATTATTATTTTATATCCATAACATTTGCATAAATAATTTCTTTAAGGTTGTTAATTATAAATATGTTTCAACAATTGACTTAAAATGACAAATCAAATATGGCGGATGCCAAAATTGAATCGAGCAAGAAAGTTTCTCTGTGGCATTTAGACTGTGGCAGTCAGATCATTCAAGTTATTCAAGTTTAGTTGCGAGATTTAAATTTTCATGCAGTTATTGCTAGAATATTGCTGCTGTAAATTTTAAGTATCGTAGACAATTTTCTAGCAGATACAAAAAACAGCGATACACGCAGAAAAGGACAGCTCATACAGCTAGAAAATGGCTACAACAGCTAAAACGTTTTGTTAAAATAGGGACAGCTAAATATTTTATGTAAGAGTAAGTTAAGGTTAGACATATTTATTTTCTTATTTTTTCTAGTCTATTCCTATAATTCAGTAATTCTGTATATGTACTAAAGGGTTTTCTCGTTAATAAAGATTATTATTACTCTTACAAAATACACGCAGAGAAATGCTAAAATAGAGACAGTTAAATATTTTGCTGCATTAGCCACTGTTTAGCAACAGCAGCCACTTTTTTGCTACAACAGCAAACAATGTGGCTAGTGCAGCAAAATATTTAGCTGTCCCTATTTTAACAAAACATTTTAGCTGTTGTAGCCATTTTCTAGCTGTGTGAGCTGTCCTTTTCTGCGTGTATTGCTGTTTTTTGTATCTGCTAGAAAATTGTCTACGATACTTAAAATTTACAGCAGCAATATTCTAGCAATAACTGCATGAAAATTTACATCCCGCAATTAAACTTGAATAACTTGAATGATCTGACTGCCACAGAGAAACTTTCATGCTCGATTCAATTTTGGCATCCGCCATATTTGATTTGTCACTTTAAGTCAATTGTTGAAACATATTTATAATTAACAACCTTAAAGAAATTATTTATGCAAATGTTATGGATATAAAATAATAATGGTACGTTTATTCATATTTATAATACTTTTTTTTTTCATGGCAGCCATTTTGGGTTCATTATTATTAATCTTGTAACTGTGATATTAGATATATTATCTGCGACATAAAAAAAACATACATACACGCATTTTAACACAACTTGGTTTGAAACTGTAAGCGTTTTCTGTGTCTCAGTCGCTATATAATCAGAAACCAACGTCCGCCATTTTGAAACAAAAGTTTAATTGAAAAATCGCCTCCGACAACTTTGTTCGGAATTTAATAAGCTTCAATTTAAAAAAAAATCGAACCAAAATTGAAGGCTCTAGACAATTTTGAAACACGATTTTTCGTTTTTCCCCACTGTGCGGCGGGTTGGTGTTTTTCGCTTGCGTGATCGTGATACTCGAGTATTCTCACCAAAACTTTTTGGATAAGAAGACATTTTTAAAACAAATTGTTATAGTTTACGGTCATCCAAAACAATTTTGTGGATTTTTTTTTATGTTTTCCGGTGTAACCACCTCTTTTGGGCGTCCAGAGCGTTCAAAATCATTTGTGTCTGTACGACCGCGTTTAAATTCAGCATACCAGTAAATGATGAGTGATTCTTCAGGGGCGGAGTCCCCCATAACCCTTATTACTTTGCTTGGACGGTATTTTTTCCCACCAAGGAACAGTGTTTCATCGACACACGAAATTCGATTGTTTCTATTGTTTTGAAAATATCAAAAGTAGCTGTAATTTGTAAACTAACCGTGGAAATGTCATGAAATTTTGCCACGTATCGTTTGAAAGTTGGTACTTCCTAAAAATCATATGGATTTTTGAAAAGGGCGACATCTATGTGTCAGACCAAAAACTTTTCAGTTTACATATTATTTCCCCCCTTAAACATTGCTTTTTATTGGGAAAAATACAGCTAGAACCCAAAAATGGCTTAAGAAGTATTATGCCACATCTGCTCCGTCGAAAGCAATTATATGTCAATGGTCGTACAAGCATCGATGTTGCACCACGCTCCGGACGTCAAAATGAGGCAGTCACGCCAAAAAACACAAAAAATTCACCATATTGTTCTGAATGACCGCAAAGCGAAAGCGAGAGAAATAGCTGACATCGTGAAGATATCAACAATTTGCATATGAAAAAGCTCGAATCGACTCTTGAGAAGGGGGCGAACAATCATCGGAGGCTATTACGGCGGTTTTTTGAATCGTTTGAGTGGTGAAATCAAGAAAAAAGGCCACATTTGTTTCATTAAGATAATGCATCAGCTCACAAGTCCTTAAAATCGAGGGTGAAATTGGACCAATTGCGCTATGAATTGCTTCGTCGTTCGCCCTATTCACCAGATCTAGCCCCCAGTGATTATTACCTTTTTCCAAGAGAGCTCGACAAATCGTACCACGTGAAATGTATCCAGATGTTGGAAGATCGCTGGCATAACTATATCGCTCTTGAAGGAAACTATGTTGAAGAATAAAATCGAGTTTTGGCAAAAACCTTGTTTTTTCTTCAAAAATCTCGTGCTTTTTCAACATTTCATTTTAAAATTGGCTATATAATAAATTAATGTTTGGTCTTTTAGGGATCGACAGCCATGGAAGCCGCTAAAAAATTAGGTATGGCCGGGTTATGGAAAGGTCTCACACCCAGGATAGTCATGATTGGTACACTCACAGCCCTTCAGTGGTTCATCTATGATGCGTTCAAGGTAAGTGTTTTTCATTATATCATTTTATAAAATGGAAAGTATTTTTTTTTTATGGGTTTAGCACACGTGCTGCAGAGAAGTCCCTAAAGCGCTTCAGGAGCGGCATGTGTGCGAAAAAAGCGATTCACGTTGTTCTTGAATCGCTATAAATTGTACTCGGTGGGAAACACAACCCTGGGCAAGTTATTCCAAAGGGATTATATTCTTCATATAAAAGACTGCTTGAAAAGCATTATACCGAAGTAACAAGCTGAACCTTATACCGATGTGAAGTATTAACGTGACGTGTATTTCTAACATGCACCGCTCTCGGAGGAATTAAGCGGGCTACATCCTCCGAACACTTTCCATGAAAATACTTGTAGAACAGACTCAAGTCGCCAACCGTTCTTCGATGTTTCAGCAAAGCAAGGCCGCCGGTCAGTTCCGGGTCTCCAATCAGACGAACAGCTCTTCTCTGAACAGAATCCAACAAATGCAGTGTATGTTTGGGAGCGGAGCCCCAAACATGGGAGCAGTATCCATAGTTGGTCGAATTTGAGCTTTGTAAAGAATTAATAGTTGTGAGTGTAAAGCTTTCTGGTTCGAAATAATATTCCCAACTTTTGTGAAGCTCTCCATGGTCATACCAGGACATATTTTCTCCCAAAATAACGCCCAACAAATTGAGTGACGATGCTAGGGGAATGGAGTGCCCCGACGTAACTATGTCGGATTCAGCAACGTTAACTTTTTAGAAAAAACTGCCGCCTGGGTTTTTGTAGCGTTAAATTCCACTTGGTTACTGTCACCCCAAGATAGGATTTCTTCCAGGTCTTTATTAAGTTGGACGACCTCCTGCTGTCTGCGAATATTCGCCTGAGTAGCCGATGTCCGAGCGTTCAAAGTGAATGAAGAGAATAATCAAATCATCAATAGATTTGTCAACTTTATATACGAGGCTGGTTTGAAAAGTCCGTGCAAAGTCCGAGAGATGGCACCACCGGCGCGTATCGAGGTCATGTTTAGTTAGTAGTATCTCTTGAATGAACGCACACCAAGTTTCAGGTTTGGTCTATTTCTTTGTGTTTGGCATTCGTGTGAATCAAGGAAGTCGAGTGATTTTCAAGAAATGGACGAAAAAGAATTTCGTGTGGTGATTAAACATTACTTTATGAAAGGCAAAACGCCTCAGGAGACTAAAGAGAAGCTTGATAAACATTATGGTGACTCTGCACCTTCGATTAGAACAGTTTATAAGTGGTTTCAAAATTTTCGGACTGGCCATATGGGCACAAGTGACGCTGAACGTTCTGGAGGTTACGACTCCAGAAATTATTGATCAAATCCATGATATGGTGATGGATGGCAGAAGAGTTAAGGTGCGTGAGATTGCTAGTGCTGTGGGCATCTCGACTGAACGGGTACATAATATTTTGCATAAACATTTGGACATGAGAAAGCTATCCGCAAGATGGATGCTGCGATTGCTGACGCTTGACTAAAAACGGAATCGTGTGAAGTGTTGCAAGGATGGTTTGCAGGTGTTCTAGAAGAATCCGGAGGACTTTAAGCGTCGTTTCGTCACTGTGGATGAAACATGGATACATTACTATACTCCTGAAACCAAACAGCAATCTAAACAATGGGTTACCAAGGGGGAATCTGCACCAAAAAAGGCGAAGACCGTTCCTTCGACCGGAAAGGTTATGGCGACCGTCTTTTGGGATTCGCAAGGGATAATCCTCATCGACTATCTGGAAAAGGGTAAAACTATTACAGGTGAATATTATTCATCGTTATTGGACCGTTTGAAAACCGAGCTGCAAGAAAAACGCTCGCGATTGGCGCACAAGAAAGTCCTTTTTCATCACGATAACGCACCAGCACACACCTCAGCAGTTGTGGTCGCAAAATTAATGGAAATAGGATTCCAACTCGTTTCACATCCCCCCTATTCTCCAGACTTGGCTCCCTCGGACTACTATTTGTTCCCCAATTTGAAGAAATGGCTGGCGGGACAAAGATTTTATTCAAACGAGGAGGTGATTGCAGACACTAATGGATATTTTGCAGACTTGGACAAATCCTATTATTCGGAAGGGATCAACAAACTAGAACATCGTTGGACGAAGTGTATAAGCCTAAAAGGAGACTATGTCGAAAAATAAAAAAGGTTTACCCCAAACACATAAGTAGTTTTTATTTTTGCACGGACTTTTCAAACCAGCCTCGTATGTTTCCAAATCATTCTACGTGAATATCAATAAGAATATAGAATTTTTTATAGTTTTAGATGAAGAAGAGTCTGTTTTCTATTAATTAAAAAACTTTTTGTATGTGGGAATTACTTGAACTATTTTCACAAAACTCTGGAACTGTCTATAAGCCAACTTCACACTTGTTTGTTGCCATTTTGAGCTTCACTTGTTTTTGTTTTATCACTCATAGCTAGCTGCCATTATTAAAATATTTTTTTCTGTTTGTTCTAGGTTGCCATGCGCATGCCCCGCCCTCCACCACCAGAAATGCCCGAATCTTTGAAACAAAAATTGGCCGCGCAAGGCAGCAAAGTCTAAGAATAAGAACCAAAAATAGTTAATATTTAACTGATATTATTTTAAATTAATTTTTAAAAATTCCAATTTTAAAATCATCGTTTTAATTTATTAAAGTGGAACCCGTACAGTAATTTTTTAAACAGTATTGAAGATAAAGGGAAAATAAATAGAGTTGAAACGAGGTGTATAAGAGACAACAGTACTTTTTTTTACGTTACCTAACAAACTGTGAATTTTTGTCAATATTATGAAGTTTTTTTCTGTTATTTTAGCATGTAAATAGAAAGAATATACTGCGCCGTTATTGGCTTACATTTGTTGTTTTATTTTTCTAAAAATGGCAGGTAAGAGCCGGTTCAATTTAAGGTGAACTATCATTTTACAACACTGTAAAGAAAAGAGTGCAGCAAAGTTGTTTGTAGCTACCATAACACCAATCAAAACGGTCGATTAATACCCCAAATTCTGTTTACTGTAAATTTTCCTTGATTTTTTTGTAAAGGTTGTAACATTGTATCTCTGTTAATAACAGACTGCCATATTCCCTGTCACTTTTTTTTAATGTTGGTAATAGGACACTAGCATTTTTATTACTTTAATTTTGGTAAAGTATGTTTAAAATAAAAGTTGAACCAAAAAGTTGCGTTAGAAAAAAATATATGAATAAAAATGAGTACAAACTATTAAACAGGGCCTTCAGAAGGTGTTAATAATCCGCCAATTTACAACACTGTAAAGAGAGCGCAGGGAAGAAGTTTATAACAACCAGAATTTAGTGAGGTTAATAATGCAAATTAAAACAGATAATTAATTCGGCCAAATTCGGCATACTAAAGGGTAATCGAAAAAGATGAGCTTTTTTTCTCGTTTGATAGCTTTAGTATCGTATATCTCAGTGTTGTAAACCAATTATTTTTTATTATATTACTATACTAGCCGTGCCCGCGGCTCCGCTCGCGTGGACTTGATTCACCTTTATCGTCACTGCTTATTCGTTATGTTTATATTATAATATAGCTCAAGGGGCCTTAGAGGCCCATGGCTTAGTTACATACTTGTCTCCTGTTAGCTTTTCCCACTGCGGGATTCCCATCAACTCCGGATCTTGCTTTACTGCCTGAATCCATGTAGATCGAGGTCTACCCTTGCCTCTTCTTCCAACCACTCCTCTTTTTAGGGCTTGCTTTGCCTGTCTTTCTTCCTTCATCCTTGCCACGTGTCCCAACAATCCTAATCGCTGGCTTATTATGATTTGGCTTATAAGGGGTTTCGTATGTAGGCATTTTAATTCGTAGATTGTTCTTCTTTTCCACAGTCCCTCTTCTTTTCTTCCTCCGTAGATTCTTCTCAAAGATTTCCTTTCCCACACCTCCAAGGTCTCCTTTTCTCTTGCATTCAGTTTCCACGTTTCGCATCTATATGTCACCGTGGGTCTGAAAAGTGTCGTATATATTCTTTCTTTTGCTTTTCTTGATACATTCTTTGATTTCAATATTGGATTCATTGCCCCCAAACATCTCTGTCCTTTCGCTATTCTTTCTTGTATCCGTCCTTTCTTGTCCACTCTCTGTTATTGTTACTCCCAGGTAATTAAATTTGTCTACTTTTTCAAACATATATCTTTTCCCTAAGTTGTTTATTATATCTAAAATTTGTTGTTTTTATTGTCTTTCTTCTTTGTAATTTCCTTGTATTTTGTTTTTTCCTCATTTATCTTTAGTCCTCTCATCCTTCCCCTTTCTTCTATCCTACTTATGGCTTTTTTGAGGTTCTCATTTGGTCTTGCAATCACTGCTACATCATCCGCATTGGCCAAGCATTGGCAGGTTGGTTGGTATAACGTTCCATTTGTTTTTATTTCTGACTCCCGGTTTATCTTCTCTAGTACCAAATTAAATAGATATGTCGACACTGGTTCCCCCAGTCTTAATCCTCTTTTCACCTTAAACTTGTCTGATACTTTGACCTCAACCAACACTCTATTTTCTGTGTCACTCAGGGTCATTCTCACCATGCGAATCAATTTACTTGGAATTTTTAGTTCTTCCATTATCTTGTAGAATCCTTCTCTATTTACAGTCATATGCTTCTCTGAAATCCACAAAGACCTAGTGTAGTGCCAAATTTTGTTCTAAGCTATTATCTTGGATTTGCTTAATCGAAAATATCTGGTCTGTAACCGATCTATTTTTCCTGAATCCACACTGGTACTCTCCCAGAATAGACTCGGCTTTCTCTGCTAGTCTGTTTTTGATAGTCAACACCACTATCTTGTACACGACATCCAGTAAGGCTATTGGTTTATAATTAGCGCATATAGTTTTTTCTTCTTTTTTGTATGTTGAACAAATGAGCGACTCTCTCCAGCTCACTGGCATCTTTTCTGTTTCCCATATTTCTTGAGCCAACCGGCATATTTCATTTTCCAGATCTACTTCTCCAGCTTTTATCAGTTCTACAATTTCCACCGGGGCCTTATTTTTGTGGGTTCTGAGTATTTCTCTTATTTCTTCTTTGCAGGGTTTATTTGTCTCCTCCTGCCCTTCAGTTAATTTTACTTCCTATTTCTCATTCAACTCATTTTCATATCCATTTAGTGTTTCTTTAAAGTATTCCCCCCATCTATTCAGTCTTTCTGCGAAGCTTACTGCTATACTTCCATCTTTTTTCCTACATATTAACATTTTGTCTCTGTTTATTCCCTTTGTATTTTATAAAAAAAAAAAAAACACGTAAATCGGATAAGTGGTTCTTGAGTGCTAAGCGCAGTAATGAATAGACAGAGAGACGTTACGTTTTATATATATTATAGATTTTTTTGACAAATATTAAATTGAAAATTTAAAAAAAAATCACGTAAATCGAATGAGTGGTTCTCGAATGATAAGCACACTAACGGACAGACAGTCAGACAGAGAGACGTTGCATTTTACATATATTATAGATATAGATTATTATTATTACTATATAACCTGGCCAAAGAATATATGTATGAATTTAAAAAAAAGACACGTAAATCGGATAAGTGGTTCTCGCCTGATAAACGCATTATGGACACACAGACAGACAGAGAGACATTGCATTTTATATATATATATATATATATATATATATATATATATATATATATATATATATATATATATTATAGATGATAGATATTCTCTGCTACATAATATTGTTCCAAATTTAATGGTTTAGGCTGTGTACTGCTAAGGAACGCGCTAGCGGCAAACTTTTTTCCGACTTCATTCACTATTATCGTCACTGCTCATTCCCTATGCTACCTATCGTTATAAAATATAGCCTATAACCTGACCAGAGAGCATATGTGTGTTTTAAAAAAAAAGTACGTAAATCGGATAAGTGGTTCTCCAGTGATAAGCGCACTAACGGACAGACAGACAGAGAGACGTTGCATTTTATATATATTATAGATTGTTTTTCACTTTAGCTACACCTGTGAGTTTAATACAAAACCATAGTTTAACAATAACAAATTCTTAATATAAGATATACTATGTACACTTACTAATAGCTTACTAAAACAGCTACTTTCTACAATTAATTATTTTCTTTGTAAACTTCTTGATGGCGCCGAGAAGCCGCCAAACTCTGTAATCATTAGGATGATAGGTAAATATTTGTTAACTAAACTTAAGAGTACGCCTATGGTAAATTTTAGAGAGTAAATGTATAAAATAATAGGCAGTCTGCTAGAGATGACATTACACTATTATTATTCTTAGTTAATTAACACGAGACATAAACATTCACAATAACATCAAGTATTAAATATTGTTATTAAATTCATATCAAGCTAATAATTATTATAACATTTAAAACTTTTATTTTTGCAAAATTCGACTTTATTGATCAACATAGTCTCCTTCAAGAGCGATACAATCGATTCAGCGCTTTTCTAATACAGTAGAACCCCGGTTATCCGAGGTAACGTGGGGGGCACCCTCCACGGATAACTGAAAACTCGGATAATCCAGATTTGTTTTTTATTCATTCAAAAAATAAACACCAATACTTTAAACCGATGTATTAACGTTTTTAACATATAAATAGATACATACATTATAAAACAGTGAAATAGGAATCTATGCGCTTCTGTTTCATATTGCATCTTCTTTTTCTCGCTGCAATGTTTCTCCATCTATTAAGCAGAAGCAAATCCGCTGGGGTTGCCTCTGGTTGTTGTTCGATATACCTCGAAGCTTTTTCCAAAGAAGCAAAACCTTCTTGATGAGAGATCTTAGTGGGAGACTGTTCAACCACCGCCGCTTCGTTATCGTCATCTGATTTTTCGGTTTCCTGAAAGGCATTCCTTATTTCTTCAATACACATTTATTCTTCTAAATCATCTGCTGTAATCCATTCAACAACATTTCGTAACCTTTTAATTTTTGTATTAATTCAAATAAACTTTTTTCTTTTTCTTCTGTCTCGCTGTCAAAATTTGAACAGGACATTTCTCCATGGCTTCTCAATTTCAAAGCTAATTCATTTAATAGAGTATCATCTTCACTGTCATTATAGTCCTCAAAATCAATAACTTTTGACCAAGATTTTTGAATAGTGGTAGTGCGCACAGAATCCCAAGCTTGACTTACCCAGTAAATAACATTTTTTAGTGTAACCTTTCCCCATCCCATTGATAATATCCTCCTTTTCTGTGTATTCTAACAGACGTGTTTGAATGTTTTCGAGGATGCCTTGTTTCATTGGTTGCATTATGCTGGTTACATTTGGAGGAAAAAAATTTGACAACAATTTCGCCCACATGAAGTCCTTCTCCAGGGTGAGAGGGGGCATTATCCATTAACAAAATTGCTTTAATAGGAAGACGGTTTCTGTTCAAAAATTTAGTCACAGATGGCACTTTCCCGCGAGCATTTTTTTAAGGTCTGTGAATAGATAATAGTGGCTGGGGGCCAAATCTGGAGAATACGGTGGATGAGGAAGCAATTCGAGCTTCAATTCATGGAGTTTTGCCATCGTAACCATTGACTTGTGACACGGCGCATTGTCTTGATGAAAGAGTACTTTTTTCTTGTTGATTTGCGGTCGTTACTTTGCAACTTCTGCCTTCAAACGCACCAATAACTTTATATAATATTCACTATTGATGGTTTTTCCCTTCTCAGCATAGTCGATAAAAATTATTCCATGCGCATCCCAAAATACAGAGGCTAAAAACCACAAAACCTTCCCAGCCGACTGTTGCGTTTTTGGTCGCTTCAGGCTGCTTTCATCGGCTGGTGTCCACTCAGCCGACTGCCGATTTGATTCCTGTGTATAGTGGTGGAACCATGTTTCTTCCATTGTCACTTATCGCATGAAAAAATCCTTTTTATTGCGCTTAAACAGATCCAAACAGCGCTCAGAATCACCACGTTGTTGTTTTTGGTGCACTGTGAGCAAACGCGATACCCATTTTGAACTGGGCTTTTTCGTGCCCAAATGTTCATGCAAAATATAACCAACACGTTCTTTTGATATCTTTAAGGTGTCAGCTATCTCACGCAATTTCACTTTACGGTCATCCAAAACAATTTTATCGATTTTTTTGATGTTTCCGGTGTAACCATCTCATTTAGGCGTCCAGAGCATTCAGTATCATTTGTGTCTGTACGACTGCATTTAAATTCAGCACACCAGTAAATTATGAGTGATTTTCCAGGGGCAGAGTCCCCGTAACACTTATCAAGCCATTGCTTTGCTTGAACGGTTTTTTTTCCCCATCAAAAAACAATGTTTAATAAACACACGAAATTCGACTTTTCTATTGTTTTGAAAATATCAAAAGTAGCGTCACTAAAACCACCGTAACATGTATAGTTTGAAGGTTGGTGCTTTCTAAAAATCATATAGATTTCTTGAAAAGGGCGACATCTATGCGTCAGACCAAAAACTTTTCAGCCTACGTTACTTAATAAAAAGAAATTTTACCACGTGTTATTTTTGATTGACTCACAAATCAGTAAAGCAACGGTTGGTTACAACGTCGGGTAATATCGCATCGGGACATTTGGTATCAGTTGAACAGTAGTAGACGTGCAAAAACCATTGTTTTTGGTCAAGGTACGTTATCAAAAGCCAAAAGATGTTTCAATTGCTTTCGTTTTGGAAATTTCGATGGTCAAAGATGCTCATCGTACTGGTCGACCAATAACAGAAAAAGTGTATAAAATTTTGGTAAAAGTTGAGGAAGACTGGCATATAAGTAGCCCTGCCATCGCCAAGGAACTAAACAGCCATAACCAAACAGTTTTAAACCATTTGCAGAAAGACTGCTACAGAAAGAAGCGCGATGTTTGGGTGCCACATGATTTAATCCTAAAAATTTACTTGATCAAATTTCCATGTGCAAATTTTTACAGAAACGTCACGAAATCGAGCCAGTTCTGAAGAGGTTGATCACGAGCGATGACGTAGAACAATAGTGTGCGAAAAAAAATCGTGATTGAAAAAGGATGAAGCTTCACAAACGATGCAAAGGCCCGGATTGAAGTCCAAAATGGTGATGCTCTGTGTTTGCTGGAATTGGAAATGAATTGCACATCATGAGCTGCTGCAGCCCGACCAAACTATTGATTCCATAGACATAGAGAATGGACCGAGCATTAACCTTACAAAATAGACCACTTTCTAGAAAGAGGCAAAGCGACTATGCGGCCAATACCTTTTTTTTTCTGTAGGCCTGTAATAATCAAGGTGCCGTACCCCAAAACGGAATTCAAGGCGCGAAAAGCCCCTACCCGATTTTTGTTCAAATAGAACACTTAGAAATATTATTTTCAAAAGCGTCTTAGCTTCGCGGCATTCTAGAAAGAGACGGCTATTGGCCACACATTCGCTTTGTCTCTCTCATACTTTTACGTCCATATTTACTTCACAGCCGGATACGGAACGGTCAGTTCATCCTCTATGTCCATGATTAATCCTGTACTCTACTGTCGGCAGTTGACAAGACTGAAGCAAGCAACTGAAAAAATCCGGACCTAGAGAAAGAGTGTCTTCTTCCATTGGCGGGATTAACAACACAAATCAAAATAGACAATTAATCCCGCCAAATTCTGGTTGTTATAAATATCTTCTTAGCGGTCTATGTTAATTAAAAACACGAATATAGAGTTTTTTTATGGGTCTAGCACACGTGCTGCAGGGAAGTCCCTAAAGCGCTCCAAGAGCGGCATGTGTGCGGAAAAAGCGATTCACGTTGTTCTTGAATCGCTGTAAATTGTACTCGGGGGGAAACACAGCGCTGGGCAAATTATTCCAAAGGGATGATGTTCTCCATATAAAAGACTGCTTGAAAAGCGTTGTACGCGGAATAACAAGCTGAACCTCATATGGATGTGAAGCACCAGCGCGACGTGTATTTGTAACATGCACCGCTTTGGGAGGATTTAAGCGGGCTACATCCTTCGAACACCTTCCATGAAAATACTTGTAGAACAGACTTAAGTCGCCAATCGTTCTTCGATGTTCCAGCGAATCAAGACCGCCGGTTAGTTCCGGGTCTCCAATCAGACGAACAGCTCTTCTCTGAACAGAATCTATCAAATGCAGTGTATGTCTGGGAGCGGAGCCCCAAATATGGGAGCAGTATTCCATAGTTGGTCGAATTTGAGCTTTGTAAAGAATTAACAGTTGTTGTGGAGTGTAAAGCTTTCTGGTTCGAAATAATATTCGCGATTTGTGAGAAGCTCTTCTTGCTATGCCTGCAACATGTTCATGCCAGGACATATTTGCTCCCAAAACTAACGCCCAACAAATTGAGCGACGATGCTAGGGGAATGGAGTGCCCCGATATAATTATGTCGGGTTCAGCAACGTTAACTTTTTTAGAAAAAACTGCCGCCTGGGTTTTTGTAGCGTTAAATTCCACTTGGTTACTACCACCCCAAGATAGAATTTCTTCCAGGTCTTTGTTAAGGTGAACGACCTCCTGCTGTCTGCGGATATTCGCCTGAGCAACCGATGTCCAAGCGTTCAAAGAGAATGAAGAGACAAGCGTACTGTCGTCTGTAAAGCTGTAGATTGCGTTCCGGGTCTTTTCCAGCAGAACGTTAATGTAAATGAGAAAGAGAGTAGGAGACAGTATGGAGCCTTGGGGCACACCAGCGTTGATTGTGAACTTGTTAGAAAGAAATCCGTCGACCGTAAAGAACGCTCTCTGAGGAAACATGAGAGCCACGAAGAGAACTTTTCAGATATACACAAGAGCGTAGCTTAGCCAACAGTCCATCGTGCCAAACACGGTCTGATGCCTTGGATATGTCAAGAGCAACCGCTCGAGATTCTCCAAAGTGTTCAATTGCGTTGTTCCAAACAGGTGTTACATAAGTCAGAAGATCTCCTGTTGATCTATGTTTACGAAAGCCATATTGGTGATCGCTAATAATATTGAATCGTTCAAGATATTTTAGAAGATGCTGATTGATAACCTTGAGTTTGTCTCCAAACTTAGTAAGGACATTCGAATGAGGCTCTAATTCCTCGATTAATTGACCAATCAAAAAATCAATTCGTCCAGTTTAACCAACCCGATGCAGTTGTCAATAATCCGACGCATTCATCATTTTAAAACAATTTTACTATAAACTTAAAATTTCAATAACTTTTTAACTAATTACTGTCGCAAGTAATTGAATTTTTTTTAGTTCCGTAATAATAATACTATTCTAATTAGGTCGACGTGTTTTTGTAATTTTCCACGTCAAATCATTACTTTATTCACGGAAAAATCAACTCGACGCTCTACGTTTCATCGATACCTCCAAAACGGACGCCACTGGCCGGTTTAGTGCGACCTTTAAATTAATAATTAATAGAAAAACCGTGTCGGTTTATTTAAGAAGTGTTTAAAAGGAACTTTATAGTTTAAGTAAAGGTAAGTTAACATTTTTTTTATGAATTTTTAACGACTTAACAGGTATTTAAGTCGTTTAAAATTGCTTGAAAAATAAAATCGAAAATTCTGATTTTATGTCTTTTAATTGACTTAGATTTTTCTTAGAAGATGTATTTTTTTAAAAATTTTATTTACCCTGTACATCCTTTTTATATTTTCAGTTGTGTTATCCAAAAATAAGTATTTCCAGTAACTTAACCTCAAAATTTTATTTATGTTGATAATAAGCCGAAGTAAACCGTTATAAACCCATATTCATGATAAAATCACTTGATTTAGATAATTAGAAACATCTATGACGTGGTATTTTTTATAAACATGTTATTACTTTATGATATACCACAGAATTCCCTATTGATACTTCTTATATACAAGTGCATATACAAGTATTAATGAAGTCTGAAGATACAACTTGTTGTATTACATTACTCTCTCTCTCTTAATCCTTTCACTCCAATAGGAGTATCTGTGACATTAGGCAGTTGCTGCCTCAATAGTCATTCTCTAGGCGTCTCGATCCTGCACGATCTGACTTGACTCATGCATACCCATACCAAGAAGAGATGTTACTCGGTCGAATGATCTTGTTGGAGACCTTCCCCTTGATCTTCTACCTTCTCCATTACTACAAGCTTTGCCATGACATCCACTTTCCTCATAATATGACCAAAATATTCCAGATACTGTCTATTAATTCTATTTGAAAGTCGGTCATTTCTACTAAGCTCTTCAAAAATAGATACATTAGTACAGTGTTCAGTGTATGATACTCGGAGGATTCTTTGATATGCCCACATCTCAAACACATCGTGTGATCTTTTCTTGGCTTGTTTAATGGTCCATGGTTCCGATGCGTAAGTTGCTATAGGGAATATAAGGTTGGATAGCAATCTTAACGTTGTGTTTTTTGTGACAGCTAGATCTTTCCAGACCTTAGTAAGTTTGATCGTCTAGTTTCTAGCCATAGCCACACATGTTTTTACTTCCGCCTCACAGCCACCGTTGTTAGTTATGAGGGATCCTAAATAGTTGAAATGGTCTACAACAGTGAAGCCAGAGTGCCAATAGAGATCTCTGCAATGATAACTATAGTAGAAGAGTTGTGATTCACGATCAAAAATTTAGACAAATAATTTACATTAGAACTTGTACCAACCATCAAACATTTTTCTTTATACACTGACCAAAATATAGCAATGCTAAAATTATATGTTTAATATAGAGTGAAGTCCATTTACAATGAACTCCAAAAAATCACTAAAAATGGTTTGCTAGATCTGAAATTCGTTACAACTGGTAAACAAAATCTAATTCATTTTTCACTACTTTTTATTAGTGTTCCGTACGGAACACTTATAAGATCACTTCGGTGTCTGTCTGTCTGTCTGCCTGTCTGTCACACCCGATTTTCTCCGAAACTATTTGACATAGAAAGGTGAAATTTGGTAATAATATAGGAATTGATGGCCTCATCAGAGCCATGTAGTTTTGAGAATTAAATTTTGACTTAAGGGGTTAGTTTTGGGGGGTGAAGTCGGAAGTGAAAAAAAATTTTTTTTACTAGGTCATCGAGTGTGGTGTCAAATGAAAGCTTGTGAAAACACGAGTAAAAAATATACATATAATATTATACTTGCGCGCACTTTTCTTTGTATTATTTTTTTAAAAATTCGCGAAAAATCGCTGTCCCGGGCCTTATCTCGAAAAGTACTTATCAAAAAATTTCGAAAAAATTCTGGAATATTCTCCACGGGGTGTAGATTGAACGAAAATTATCACGAGTGCATTACCTTTAATAATTTTTATGGTATATAAAAAAAAAAACAAAAATTTCAAGGTCATCAGATTTCAGTAAAGATTGGAAACAAACTTTGTTGAAAACTCATTTGGGGTGTATTTTGTGAAGTCACTGATCATTTTATACCTCTGTAACAAAATTTTTTTATTTTAAAAGCAATCAACGTACGGAACACTAATTGCGCAAGTTTAACTTGCACTTGACCGGTTTTTTTTAAAAGCAATCAACGTACGGAACACTAATTGTGCAAGTTCAACTTGCACTTGACCGGCTGTTAAAAACATAATGGGTTAAAAACTGGTATAATAATAATTATTATATCTGTGCTTGGGCCTTTGTTATTCAGTATTTATACAAATGATCTTCCTAAACATATCAAGGCAAAAGTTGTAATGTATGCTGACGACACAACTTGTCTCTTGAGTGACGACAATCCCGAAAAATTGCAGATAGCGACCAATGATTGTATAAATGAATTAACTAACTGGTTGGCTGCAAACAAGCTAAAGCTTAATGTTGATAAAACCTGTCTCTTGGTCTTCAAAAATAGAAATTCGGAACCGCTATGTGAAAACATGTTTACAAGTGATTATAAAATCAACCCCATTTTAGAGTCAAAAATCTTGGGTTTAACTGTTGATTTAAACCTTAAATTTGAAACACACCTGAGAGAGCTTAAACTAAAACTTAATGCAATATGCTTCTCTATACGTGTTCTGAGAAATGTAGTGACTCTAAAGGTTTTGAAACTGGTTTACTATGGATATTTCCATTCAAGGATGGTTTATGGAGTTCAGTTCTGGGGGAATGAGCCTGGAAGTCTGGGCATTTTTCGTGCTCAAAAGAGGTGTGTGAGAGCAATTAATAATGCAAAACCTAGAGATTCATGTCAAGAATATTTTAAAAAGATCGCATTATGACATTACCGTCTTGTTACATGTATAAAAGCCTATTAACAATGCACAAAATGAAGAACAAATATAGTTCTGGATCTAGGATTGCGGCATACCTTCTTAGAAGAGACCTCATTCGCTCGGTCCTGCCAAATACAGCCAAATACTATAATGGTACATTTTACCAAAGTATTGTACTGTATAACCTATTGCCTGTGTCTATGAAAAACCTGGGCATTAACCGATTTAAAAAGAGACTAAAGAATATTTTATTGGAAGAGGCATTTTACAATGTACAAGAATTTAAGGATTATCTTGGTCGCCTCTGTATTTGCAGTTGTTGTTTATCTGATCTATACTTGTTGTATGTAATTAACTGATAGTTTTATATATGTATGTAGTCTAGGACTAAATTTAAGTCTTAACCCTGTCTAAAGCTACTGCAAAATGAACAATAAAGATTATTATTATTATTATTATTAAATTAAAAGAAAACGTTCAAAGGAAAATAAAACAAGTCACACTAAAGTTATTATTATGTATGTTAGTATGTATACAAGTATAAACTGAAACATTAAAATACGTAGTTTTTACAATAAAATCAGTAATTTTCGTTTGTACAATTTTACTTGAAAAAGAAATGGTGTTTATATAATTTTCAAGGTTACAAAAACTACTCCATATATGTTCACGAACTTCACGAGATTCCAAAAAATTGCGAGTTTCAGTCATTTTCTTAATCATTTCTGAAATAGGTCTTCGTCGTCATTATCGCTTAAAATCTTTCCAGGAGTCGCTGATGTCATAATTTGATCATCAGTTAATATTTCTCTCGTCATTAATTCATTATCAGTACATACATATTCTTCAAAATTAAAGTGATTAAACATCTTTTTAATCTCGATTTCCACTGTATTTTGTTGAATGTCAGCATCGTAAACAAATTCTAGACTATCAGTAAGATCTTCTCGATGTTTTTCAATCCACTGAGTCAATGGTAGCTCATCATCTGAGTCATATCTACATTCCTTTCTTAAAAATCCGTCATGCTTAAAACAGTTTGCATTGGTTTTTCTACTGACTCTTTGCCAAGCCATATGGATAGCGTCTAAGAGAGTTACAGAAAATATGTTACCTTTATCCATGGTCTCTAACATTTTCATAAGTAAAATCTTTCTATAATGACATTTTAAAGAATGTATCACACCTTGATCCATAGGCTGGAGCTTTGCACTTGTGTTTGGAGGCATAAAAACTAATTTTATTTGCTGTAGATCAATTTCAGGGTGTGCTGGACAATTGTCAATCAAGAGTAATATTTTTCTATTTGTGAATTTTAATTCTTTGTCCCGTTCGATCAGTTCGTTTTAAAAAATTTCTGATGAAATCTAGGCTTTACTGTTTGATTTGTACTTTACCGGTAAATGTTTTTTTTTAACACCTGGGATTGGCGGACTTTCCTATCACCAACATTTTTTTTTTCTCTGTTCCAGACATATTTACAGGTGCCTTACTTTTGATAATTTTCCGGTAGCACAGTTCTCTCCGACCAACTGTAATGTCTTATCAGGCGTCATCTTGTAAAACAAACCCGTTTCATCTGCATTAAAAATGTCCACATAATAATAACTTCCTCGAATTTCCGGCCATACATTGGCCAACCACTGATCAACGACAGTTATATCCACTCCTGCAGTTTTTCCTACTGTCTTACTCTCACTAATATTATGTCGCTTTTTAAATCGTTCAATCCAACTTCTAGAACAGTTAAACTGGGTGTTCTCTATTTTCCTTCCCAATTCACTAGCTTTATATCCGGTAATAGGAACATGTTCATGTCGTTTTTGACTAAACCATTTGAGGAGTCCTTTATCAACTTGGTCATGTGTAGATTTTCGTACTTTTTTACAACTAAAGTTTCTTTTATCATAGATTGACTAGCCGGGCCCGCGGCTCCGCTCGCGTGGACTTGATTCACTACTATTGTCACTGCTTATTCCTTATGTTACCCAACGTAATAAAATATCGCCCATTATTTCTCCTTATCTCCCAATATTTCTCCTTATTTCCCATTATCTCTACATAATTTCCATTATCTAGGCTTATCTCTGCTCATCTCCCATTATTTTTCCTTATCTCCCATTATTTCTCCTTATCTCCCATTATCTCACCTTATTTCCCATTATCTAGGCTTATCTCGACTTATCTCCCATTATTTCTGCTTATCCCCCATTATTTCTCCTTATCTCCCATTAACTCACCATAACTCCCATTATCTAGACTTATCTCTGCTTCTCTCCCATTATCTCTCCTTATCTCTCATTATTTATACTTATCTCCCATTATCTCACCTTATCTCCATTATCGAGGCTTATCTCGACTTATCTCCCATTATTTCTTCTTATCTCCCATTATCTCACCTTATCTCCCATTATCTAGGCTTATATCGAATTATATAGAACATATGTATAAATTTATAAAAACTCGTAAATCGGATAAGTGGTTCTCGAGTGATAAGCGCACTAACGGACAGACAGACAGAGAGACGTTGCATTTTATGTATATTGTATTCTTTGCTACATGATATTGTTCCATATTTAATGCTTTAGGGAGTGTATTGCAAGATAACGCGTTAGCGGCAAACTTTTCTCCGACTTGATTCACTATTATCGTCACTGCTTATTCCTTATGTCACCTAATAAAATATATCCTATAACCTGGCCAGAGAACATACGTATGTTTAAAAAAAAAGCACGAAATCGGATAAGTGGTTCTCCAGTGATAAGCACACTAACGGACGGATAGACAGACAGACAGACGGACAGAGAGACATTGCATTTTATAGATATTATAGATATTCTCTGCTACATAATATTGTTCCATATTTAATGGTTTGGACCGTGTATTGCAAGAGAGCGCGCTAGCGGCAAACTTTGTCCGACTTCATTTACTATTATTGTCACTGCTCATTCCTTATGCTACCTATCGTAATAAAATATAGCCTATAACCTGGCCGGAGAACATATGTATGTTTTTTAAAAAAAAGTACGAAAATCGGATAAGTGGTTCTCTAGTGATAAGCGCACTAATGGACAGACAGACAGACAGAAATACGTTGCATTTTATATATATTATAGATGTAATAAAATATATACCTATAACCTGGTCAGAGAACATGTATGAATTTAAAAAATCACGTAAATCGTAGTTCTCGAGGGATAAGCGCATTAACGGACAGACAGACAGACAAACATTGCATTTTATATATATTATAGAATAGATTATTATTATTATTACAAAAAGTTCTTCTTTCTCACATTTGATCAATGTGGTTCCATGTTTGGCTGACGGGCCAAAACCAAGTCAGCACAAACGCTATTACCATTCCGTATTAAGGAATGACCTGACAATGTTACATGTTTTCAAAATCACTGACTTCTGAATGTTTCTATGTATGTCCGTGTTGAGTCCCAATTGCACTAAATGTGGTGTGAATGTTATTGGTGTAAGGCCTGTGGCTGATATAATGAGGGGGACAATGATGACTTTTTCCTGTCTCCATAGCCTTTTTATTTCCGTTGCAAGGTCTGTGTATTTGGAAATTTTTTCTGTGTATTTCGCTTGGATGTTTGTGTCGTTGGGGACAGCTATGTCAATCAGATAGGTGACTGCACTGAAAAGTAATATCGGGTCTATTGGCGGAGACTGTTTTATCTGTATGGATACCGATATCCCAGTAGAGCTTGTAATCTTCATTTTCAAGTATGGATGTTGGCGTGTATTTGTAGTAGGGATCTGTGTTTTCTATGAGTCTGTATGTTGTGGCTAGTGCTTGGTGAACCACTTTGGCAGCTGAATCATGCCTGGCTGTGTGTACTCCGTTCCGGCCAATATTTTACATCCGCTCGTTATGTGTTCGATCGTTTCTTTCTGCTGGTGGCATTTCCTACATCTGTCCTCTGCAATAGTCGGGTCTTTGATGATATGCTTTTGGTAGTTTCTGGTTAATATGACTTTATCCTGGATGGCAAGTAAGAAGCCTTCAGTCTCAGGGAATAGCTGCCCATCCCGTAACCAGGTGTATGATTGTTTTTTATTTACGTGGTCTTGTTCTATGTGGTATCTGTGTTTTCCGTGGAGTGTTTTCTCTGACCACGTTTTCATCTTTTCCTGTTGTAATTGGGTGTGACTGTGTGTGTCGGCTGAGTGGTCTGCCCGGGCTAAGTCGAGAGGTGTGTAGTTTTTGTCTGCTTTCACTGTCGCTGTGTGGAGGCTGGTTTGCTTGCTGTGAAAGAATTTCCTAAGTGTTTGTATTCGTTTTGTGTGTAATGATCTGATGTCTATAATTCCTCTTCCTCCTGCCTTCCTCTCGATGGTAAGTCTTTCTTTGCATGCGTTTTATTATTATTATTATTATTATTATATAACCTGGACAAAGAATATATGTATGAATTTAAAAAAGACTGGCAAATCGAATAAGGGATTCCCGCGTGATAAACGCACTAATGGACACAGACAGACAGAGAGACATTGCATTTTATATATATTATAGATTATACATTACAGATATTCTTTGCTACATAATATTGTTCCATATTTAATGGTTTAGGCTGTGTATTGCAAAGGCACGCGCTAGCGGCAAACTTATTTTCGACATCATTCACTATTTTACATCACTGCTCATTCCTTATGCTACCTATCGTAATAAAATATAGCCTATAACCTGGCCAGAGAACATATGTATGTTTAAAAAAAAAAGTACGTAAATCAGATAAGTGGTTCTTCAGTGATAGGCGCACTAACGGACAGACAGACAGAGAGACGTTGCATTTTATATATATTATAGATATGATTTCTTGCTTCTTTTTCCATGTGGTAGAAACCGTAGATTTAGTTAAATTCAACTGTTTGCAAACATCACTTTGTTTAACTCCATTTTATATTTTCCTTATAATATCGGGTTTGTCTTTTAAAGTAAACGTTTTACGTTTTTGTGTACTCATTTTAAAATAAAAACTTAAACATTCACTTTGCTACTTTGATCAAATATGCATTAGAACCGCATAACACAACAAGTGAATTAAAAATAATACTGCTCGAACTAGGGACGCGGCAGAAACAAGTAGCATAGGGGTTCCCAGCGAGTTTCGGTGAGTTCCCTAGATCAAGTCGGGCGACATCGAACACAGGGAGTGGCAAGTTCGTTCTAAACGGACACGAAACATCCAAATTTGGTTCGCTTTATCCCGAAATTCGTTATAACCGAGTTCGTTATAATCGATAAAAATTTGCGTTGGTCTTACACCATGTGTACAAGTATGAAATGCTGACTTCAGACAACAGATGGTGACCAATGTAGTTTGTGCTATAAAGATTTGACACTGCGCCATTTTGTTGTGTCATCAACAAGTGTCAGACGTGCACGAGTGATAAATTGAAAAAGTGTGTGCATAGTGTTATGTTGTTGTGTTCAATATGTTGAAATTTATACCAAACAAAGAGCATTCGCGGACAGCACTAATTTTTTTGTTTTCATTTGAAGAAAAATGCTGTTGAATCATACCGATTACTTTGAGAAGCTTATTTATTTATTTATTTATTTATTTAATTAATACAACTATCCTACAGAAAAATCCAATTATAGGATAGGAACATTCAAATATAACAAGTACAAATAGATAAGTATTTATCAAATTAGTATTTTAATAATTCTAATAACTACACTACAAGCTAAAGAAAAACAAAAATAAAAAGAGGCAGACCTAATCTACAGTTAAACATGACCTACGTAGAGATGTTATACTGCAACAGAAAATATCAACTCTATGTTTGACCCTTTTATAATTCATGCACATAACGTATATCGGCGAATACATCAACAAGTTTGTTCTTGGAACAGGCATGTAGAAAAAGGAATGGTTCAGGCGAGCGTGTTGAGATGGCACACGGAACCTAATACTTGAGAGGGTGCAAGGGCATTCAATTCTGTTGTTCAAGATTTTATATAAAAACAAGATTGTAGCATATTCTCTACGCCGAGAAGGGCTAACAATATTGAATCTTCTCAATAGAACATCATTAGGGAAACCCAATGGTGGATAAATGCCATCTAATTTAAACCAGAAGAACTTCACAAATCGTCTTTGGATTTTTTCAATATGATTAATGTGGATCTCATATGTTGGGTACCAGATAACTGAACCATATTCCAGTTTAGAACGAACCAAAGCATTAAATAAAGTGTTGAGGGTTTCAATGTTTGAAAGGTCTCTAGAATTCCTCATAATGAAACCCATACACCTATAAGAAGAAGCAATGATCTCATTTATATGATCCACAAAACTGAGTTTAGCATCAAACATTACACCAAGATCTTTGAAACGATAACATTTTTCAAGATCATTATGGTTTAAATTATATAAAAAATTTACTGGTAATTTCTTTCGAGTGAAAGACATAGAAAAACATTTCTTTGTGTTCAAATATAAGTTATTACGAATACACCCACGATTTAAAGTATCTAGATCATCCTGAAGAGTTACACAATCATAGAGAGAGTCTATGCATCGGTATATTTTCAGATCGTCAGCATAAAGCAAAGAGGACGAGGTAAGGCCTCGGGTGATGTCATTTATAAATATGTTAAACAATAACGATCCTAGAACAGACCCTTGAGGAACACCAGAGGTAGCATTATTAATGACCGTTTGCATTGGTTTTTCTACTGACTCTTTGCCAAGCCATATGGATAGCGTCTAAGAGAGTTACAGAAAAAATGTTACCTTTATCGATGGTCTCTAACATTTTCATAAGTAAAATCTTTCTATAATGACATTTTAAAGAATGTATCACACCTTGATCCATAGGCTGGAGCTTTGCACTTGTGTTTGGAGGCATAAAAACTAATTTTATTTGCTGTAGATCAATTTCAGGGTGTGCTAGACAATTGTCAATCAAGAGTAATATTTTTCTATTTGTGAATTTTAATTCTTTGTTCCATTTGATCAGTTCGTTTTTAAAAATTTCTGATGAAATCTAGGCTTTACTGTTTGACTTGTTCTCTACCGGTAAATGTTTTTTTTAAACACCTGGGATTGGCGGACTTTCCTATCACCAACAATTTTTTTTTTCTCTGTTCCAGATATATTTGCAGGCACCAACGTAGTAATCCTTACTTTTGATAATTTTCCGGTAGCACAGTTCTCTCCGACCAACTTTAATGTCTTATCAGGCGTCATCTTGTAAAACAAACCCATTTCATCTGCATTAAAACTCAAAACCACGATAATTTACTATCAGTTGACGACCAATTAAATAAGATTTCAGCAGGTTTAATAAATTGCCATTAACTCCACAGTTTGAGAGTTTTTCAAGCAAAATACCATGGTCAAGCCGGTCAAAAGCCTTTGAGAAGTCTGTATAAACTACGTCGACTTATCCTCCATTGTCCATACTTTCCGAAATAAATTGAGTAATTGTAACTAAATTGGTAATGGTTGAACGCCCTGGAAAGAATCCATGTTGGCTTTCAGTTATGAAAAGTTTAACATGATTAAATATAATGTCATATAGCACAATTTCGAAAACCTTTGAAAAGTTGTTCAATATTACCACAGATCTGTAATTTTCAATGTGGCTCTTAAACACAGATTGAAAAGAAACGTGAGAGGCTTGGACAACACAGCTGCGCAATCCCGAATAAAAAAAGCTGGTAGACCATCGGTTCCGGCGGTCGATTTAGGTTTAAGTTTCTTTAAGGCACTGATCACGTCCCTTTCCTCTATGGTGTTAACAATTAGAGATGAAAGAGAGGGACTTGAGCAGTTATCAGGGGGGTTGTTCCGAAACATAGAGGAATCAACATATGCCGATTGGAAGAACTTAGCAAACAAATTCACTATCTCCTGAGGAGCCGTAAGCAATTCGTTTTCAAAATACATGTTGATGGGAATACTAGTTGTCCTCCTTTTCTCGTTTAGAAAAGACCAAAATTTATTTGGGTTGATAGAGAAGTCGCTTTCCGCCTCAGTAACATAATTTCTATAAGCAATCCGAACCTCGATCTTGATCTCTCTACGAAGACGTTTAAATTCGACTAGGACTTATGGTGAATATGCTCCATCGCAAGGTACGTGTGAACGATGGTTTTGGCGTTTCAAAAGTGGTGATTTCGATGTTGCAGACAAGGAACGTGGAAAACTGCCAAAAAAATACGAAGATGTGGAATTGCAAGCGTTGTTGGACGAAGTTGATTCGCAAACACAAAAACAACTCGCCGTACAATTGGGCGTTAGTCAACAAGCTGTTTCCAATCGGCTACGAGAGATGGGAAAGATTGAGAAGATCGGTAGATGGGTACCACATGAGTTGAACGACAGGCAAATGGAAAAGCGTAAAAATACGTGTGACATTTTGCTCGCTCGGTACAAAAGGAAGTCGTTTTTGCATCGTATAATTACAGGGGATGAAAAGTGGATTTATTTTGAGAATCCCAAGCGCAGAAAATCATGGGTAGACCCAGGCGCACCATCCACATCGGCCGCAAGACCGAATCGCTTTGGCAGAAAGACCACAGTAAACATACTACAGTAGCGAAACTGTGCTCCAATTTGGTGACGAGATTTTGACGGCGCGTGCGTCGACGGGTCCTTTTTCAAAATGGCCGCTCAGTGTTTACATCCGATCTCGGAATGTGTCTTTGGAAATGTATTGTCCATCGTTTCTTGATGTGACTGCAGTTTATATGAATATAAAGACAGAAGGAAAAGAGAGTTTGTAGAAAAAGAGAATTAAAAACGTTTGTAAGTGAAGAGAATCGAAAAGGTTAAGAAACAATTTATATAATCATGGGGAAAGGAGGTTATTGTTGTGCAGTTGAGAATTGCAATATTCCATATAATTATTTTCGCAAATTATTTGCTCGAGTCACACATTTTTATGCTCTAAAATTTGCAAATAAGAAATTTCTAGCTCAATCAGGGCGCGCTAAGACTTATTATTCTAAATTATAACTAAATTTAATTATGCTTTATTTACATCGCATGTAATCATCAACAGTATTATCCGTCAAAGTTTAAGTTGCTGCATTAATGATTTTGTTTTGCAGTTCCTCTGTTTTTAGTTGAAACAATGATTTCATAGAAATCATGGTATGCGATTAAAGTTGTTGGAGTTGTTGATTATTTTAATAAACCTCTATTGCTTGCTTTCACAAGACAACTTTTCACTATCTTAAATGCATTTTTGAAAAAATATATATGCATGAAACAATATTATCATTACTAATGTACATCTTTTTAGGCGTATTTGCTCAAGAGACGGCCATCCAGGGAAACTTGATTGATTTAATAAAACGTTCGTATTGGTACAGTAATTTGGTCACTAAAGCTTGAAATTTATTTCTAAACTTAGTTCGGCTGGTTATTTAAAAATCCTGACGTGATTGCTCAATTCTGACCAAAAATACATATGGGTATAGCGGTCTGTTCGGTAGTGAAAAACTTTTTTTGTGTGTCTGTGTAATTTTTTTATGATTAATAAATAATTCTCCAAATTCTGGTTTTTAGAAAGATTTATTTTTGTGTAAACTAGTATTCAGTTATTTAAAACTATTTATATTTGTGTAAATTATAAATAAAACATATTTTTTTCTAAAAGGTGTATTCTCAAGAGGCTTCTTTCTAGTTTTCAATAACTTCATCTGTATTAATTGTTTTCTAATAATAAAGCTGATAAATTTAACATTGTTTAATTGCAAGTACACTCTGAAAGTGACTTTTTTTTCCTATTTTTCTCTATAAATTACATTGCTCCTTTTTCATGCCAATCTTTCAAAAATTTCTGTGAATATATTGTAAGGATACAGAACCTGTAACAACATATTTATTATTTTCAAATTTTAGACAGTATATTTTATTTTCTTATAAGCTGGGTTTGAAAGTTTAAATATTAAGTGTTGTGTTGAGATCACAAAACCACCGGGGAATGGGATTATTGAAATAACTGATATAAATGGATTATTGAATCAAATATGCTATTAAAATAAGAAAAATTTTAATGTGATTCCAAAGAAATTTTTGTAATGATTTTGTCAGACGATGTGTGCCAGAGGGTAAAATATTATGAAAATAAGTTCGTCAAATGGACAGTACACCTAATCGAAGTCCATTTTGATGGTAATTATGGTTACTATTAAAATTTTGAAGATTTAGTTACCTGTTATTAATATTCCTCCTATAAAGAACTTATTTCTATTGTTGTATCCCTATAAATTAAATATAGTTATTTTCCTTTTAAACTGTAATTGACAATATTCAGTATATACGAGTCAATCATTTCTCCTAATGAAGCTAATATGGTTAGCGAAACGCGCGTCGAGTGCAAAAATAAAGTGTTTGGGTGTAATGGTGATATATACTGAGTAGTGTCATTGTGCCAAAGATTCCACATTCCCAATATAGTTGTAATTGACAAGTCAGCTTGGTCATAACTAAGTATTGTATGTAACTATAATTAGGAAATTACTATATTGACTCTTTGATCTAAATATTAATTCATTGCAAATAAAAGCAAGCGTTAATTACATTATCAAAAAGCAATACAGATAACAGAACACAAAAAGGTATAGAACCTCTAAGAATCATTCACATAGAAAATAGAGGTCTATACATATACGTTCATAATTCATTAATAATATTATATTAACTTTTCTCGAAGTTACACAATATAGTTTTGTAGTTTAAGAAAAAAAAGGTACCAAAAAGGTAGATACAGTGTTTTTTAATTAACAAGAGATCTATCACACCAAACAACACAACACTGCTTAGAAAAAAAATGCTCTTATTTTAGATGTTGACATCTTAGTAATGACAATTAAAATTAAATTAATTTAGTCCTTAAAAAACATCTTTAATCACAAATTTATTTGAAAAATGATGTAAATAAAACTTTAACCTCAAACAGTGACGTTTAACTTTGATAGACTTTTGAATTTTTGGATAAGGTTATTAAAAACTGAAGTTGAATATGAAGAACTCCATCAAATACCTTCCTATCAAGTTTTTCACCTGTATTCATTTCTTTTCTAACAAAGTGCTCGATTCTTTTTGTTTTTTTTTTTATATTACTCATTTTTTATATTACTGCATTAACTTTTATATTATTAATGCTGTATTAAATAACAAATCAAAAATTTTCAAACATTTCTATAACTATGATTTTGAATGATAAAACTTTGCACAACTTTATTTGTATTTCAAATCTCGCGCTGGTCCACTTTTAACATGGCGGATTGCCACGTGACCTTCTGAAAACGAACCTGATTTTCCTATGCGGTTATCCTTGAGTTTCGCTACTGTATAGTGTGTGTTTACTGTGGAAACACGATGCTCTGTGTTTGGTGGGACCAGAGGGGCGTGGTCTATTATAAGCTGTTAAAACCTGGAGAAACGGTTACCAACAACAATTGACCGATTTGAATCGTTCGCTGCTTGAAAAAAGGCCAGAATACCGAAAGAGGCAACACAAAGTGATTTTTCTTCATGACAGTGCTCCATCACATACGGCAAAACCAGTTCGCGACACGTTGGAAGCACTCAGCTGGGAAGTTCTACCCCATGCGGCTTACTCACCAGACTTGGCTCCTTCTGATTACCACTTGTTTGCATCGATGGGTCACGCACTTGCTGAGCAGCGCTTTGGTTCGTACGAAGATGTGAAAAAATGGTTCGATGAATCGTTCGCAGCAAAAGGGGAACATTTTTACTGGCGTGGTATTCGCAAATTGCCCGAAAGATGGGAAAAAAAATGTATAACAAACGATGGAGCATACTTTGAATAAAGCACTTTTTATCATTCTTCCGAATTTAACATGTTTTTTAGAAAAAAAATCCGCATTTCATACTTGTACGCCTCGTAGGCGTTTTTTCGTCATTATAAAATAGTTCGTTTTAACCGGAAATTTGCTATAAACGGGTTCGTTATAAGCAGACCTCACTGTATATACTATTTTTTTGTACAACTTCCCGTTCTTTTACGTGGTGCTCTTAGTTTTCCAAAATCTGTTTTATTTTTCGAGATATTTGCGAAAAACCGAATTTTTCATTTTATTTTCGATTTTATAGGTTTAGCGTACCTTTTAGAGCAGCAAACTTATCATATTCTACCTCCAAAAAACTACCTATCTGCCAGAATGCAGCATGTTATCATTTAATGAGAGCTTTTCGTCAAAATTTGCCTCTGACGACTGGGCTACAAATATAGTTAACATTTTGCTTTATATCACCCTGTATAACTTGTTTTATTCTATTAATTATTTGTTTCTGTTAATTATATGTATTGCATACTTACGTATTGTCTATCAAGTTGAATACATTTGGTTGCAGCTACATATTCAATAGGTACGCAAATACAAAAAATATTAATTAGGTGGCTTTCTTTTCTAAAAAAATCTAACCAGCAGTAATAACAGTATGCTCACGTTGTTACGCTCGCATATCCTATTAATTAAAAAATTGTTCTACCATAACTAATGATTATACTTTGTATCGATAAATCCAGTTCGATTTTTTTAAATATTGTGTTCAATTTTGTAAAATTTTTATAATTTATAAGATACTAGCCGGGCCCGCGGCTCCGCTCGCGTGGACTTGATTCACTACATCGTCACCGCTTATTTCTTATGTTACCCAACGTAATAAAATATCTCCCATTATTTCTCCTTATGTCCCAATATTTCTCCTTATTTCCCATTATCTCTACATAATTTCCATTATCTAGGCTTATCTCTGCTCATCTCCCATTATTTCTCCTTATCTCCCATTATTTCTTCTTATCTCCCATTATCTCACCTTATTTCCTATTATCTAGGCTTATCTCGACTTAACTCCCATTATTTCTCCTTATCTCCCATTTTCTCACCATAACTCCCATTATCTAGACTTATCTCTGCTTATCTCCCGTTATCTCTCTTATCTCCCATTATTTATACTTATCTCCCATTATCTCACCTTATCTCCCATTATCGAGGCTGATCTCGACTTATCTCCTATTATTTCTCCTTATCTTCCATTATCCTACCTTATCTCCCATTATCTAGGCTTATATCGAATTATATAGAACATATGTATAAATTTTTATAAAAACACGTAAATCGGATAAGCGGTTCTCGAGTGATAAGCACACTAACGGACGGACAGACAGACAGACGGACAGAGAGACATTGCATTTTATATATATTATAGATATTCTCTGCTACATAATATTGTTCCATATTTAATGGTTTGGACTGTGTATTGCAAGAGAACGCGCTAGCGGCAAATTTTGTCCGACTTCATTTACTATTATTGTCACTGCTCATTCCTTATGCTACCTATCGTAATAAAATATAGCCTATAAGCTGGCCGGAGAACATATGTATGTTTTAAAAAAAAAGTACGAAAATCGGATAAGTGGTTCTCCAGTGATAAGCGCACTAATGGACAGACAGACAGACAGAATACGTTGCATTTTATATATATTATAGATGTAATAAAAAATATATACCTATAACCTGGTCAGAGAACATATGTATGAATTTAAAAAATCACGTAAATCGGATAAGTGGTTCTCGAGGGATAAGCGCATTAACGGACAGACAGACAAACTTTGCATTTTATATATATTATAGATATAGATTATTATTATTATTATTATTATATAACCTGGCCAAAGAATATATGCATGAATTTAAAAAAAGACAGGTAAATCGGATAAGTGGTTCCCGCGTGATAAACGCACTAATGGACAGACAGACAGACAGAGAGACATTGCATTTTATATATATTATAGATTATACATTACAGATATTCTTTGCTACATAATATTATTCCATATTTAATGGTTTAGGCTGTGTATTGCAAAGGCACGCGCTAGTGGCAAACTTATTTCCGACATCATTCACTATTTTACGTCACTGCTCATTCCTTATGCTACCTATCGTAATAAAATATAGCCTATAACCTGGCCAGAGAACACATGTATGTTTTAAAAAAAAAAGTACGTAAATCGGATAAGTGGTTTTTCAGTGATAGGCGCACTAACGAACAGACAGGCAGACAGACAGACAGAGAGACGTTGCATTTTATATATATTATAGATGATAAAATCTACATTACACCACCGGAGAATAACCTTTTCAGAAAAAAAAAACCAACCACTCTAATTCGCTAATTTGAAAAGCAAAAATGTTAAAAGTTGTAGCGTTTTTCAAGAATTTTTTACGAAATAAGAACGAAAGCAAATGCTTGGTCTAGCTACTTAAAACACCTTTTTTTTGCAAAATTCGACTTTATTCATCAGTATAGTCTCCTTCAAGAGCAATAAAATCAATTCAACGCTTTTCTAGCATTTCTATACCTTTCTTATAGAAGGATTTGTCTTTGCCTTCAAAATAGCCCTCAGTTTCGGCGATAACTTCTTTATTGGAGCCAAATCTCTTTCCCGCGAGCATTTTTTTTTGAGGTCTGAGACTAGATAATAGTCGCTGGAGGCCATATGTGGAGAACAAGGTGGATGAGGAAGCAATTCGAACATCAATTCATGCAATTTTGCTATCGTAACCATTGACTTGTGACACGGTGGCTGTTTCTTTGGGATTTCTCCCTTTAAACACATCAATAACTTTATGGGGATTCCTCCTCACTCGTCCGCCATCGCTACCTTTCAGTCCCTCAGCTATGCAGGGGCTGGATTTCTGGCTCGAACCCTTCTTTTGAGATCATCCCACATGTGCTCGATTGGATTGAGGTCAGGACTCCGCGCAGGCCAGTCTAATGTGGGTATTACCACTTTCGCCATGTATTGCCGCACCGATGAGGCAGCATATGGCCTCGCATTGTCGTGCATTAGCACAAAGCTATCGCCAACAAACCTAACAAAAGGAAAGACGTGTGCCTGCAGGGTTTCCTCGATGTACCAGAGAGCACTTAATCCACCGCTACGAGTGTCACTGGATGCGAAAACCAAATCGGTTTTCGCATCCGGTGAGATGCCTCTCCACACCATGACAAGGCCTCCTCCTTAGGCGACCGTTTTAGTAATGCAGCACTGCGCATAGCGTTCCCGAGCCCTCCTATAGACTCATCCTCTTCCATCATTGCATTAGGCACATTCGGGACTCGTCGGAGAATTAAACGGAACGCCATTACTTTAAGGCAAATCTGAGTCGCGCTTGTCGATGAACTGCTGTCAATTTAGATTCATTAACACGTAGGCTGAGAAGTTTTTGGTCTAACTAACATATACTTAAAACACATTTTTTTTGCAAAATTGATTTGTGACACGGTGCATCGTCTTGATAAAAGAACACTTTTTTTTCTTGTTCATTTGGGGCCGTTTCTTTGCGATTTCTGCCTTCAAACGCACCAATTTTTCCCTTCTCAGCATAGTTGATGAAAATGATTCCATGTTCATCCCAAAATACAGAGGCCAAAACCTTCCCAACCGACTGTTGTGTCTTTGGTGGCTTCGCGCGGCTTTCACCGGCTGCCATCAACTCATCTGACTGCCGATATGATTCGGGTGTGTAGTGGTGAATCGATGTGTCATCCATTGTCACATATTGCATGAAGAAATCCTTTTTATTGCGCTTAAACAGGTCCAAACAGCGCTCAGAATCATCAACAGTTGTTGTTTCTGGTCCACTGTGAGAAAACACGGTACCCATTTTGAACAGAGCTTTCTCATGCCCAAATGTTCATGCAGAATCTGACCAACTCATTCTCTTGATATCTTTAGGGTGTCAGCTATCTCACGCAATTTCACTTTACGGTCATCCAAAACAATTTTGTGGATTTTTTTTGTTTTCCGGTGTAAATTCCTCGTTTGGGCGTCCAGAGTGTTCAGCATCATTTGTGTCTGTACGACCGCGTTTAACTTCAGCATACCAGTAAATCATGAGTGATTTTCCAGGGGCAGAGTCCCCGTAACACCTAACAAGCCATTGCTTTGCTTGAACAGTATTTTTTTCCCATCAAAAAACAGTATTTAATCAACACACGAAATTCGATTTTTTCCATTATTTTGAAAATATCAAAAATAGCGTCCCTAAATCCACTGTAACTTTTAAACTAATCGTCGAAATGTCATGAAAATTTGACACGTATTGTTTGAAGGTAGGTACTTCCTAAAAATCATATGGATTTTTTGAAAAGAGCGACACCTATGTGTCAGACTAAAAACTTTTCAAATTTTGGATGGTTGTAGCTTCTACTTGATGGAAATTCATTATAAATATATAATAAAAGACTGTTTTTAGTCAATTTCCACTGGTTTAATTAAATTGCGATGACGCGTTTCGCTGTCGATGCAGCTTCTTCAGATCTACATTTTACACGGTCAAGTTAGGTTTAATGTTCACAATTTTATATAATTTCTTAATTATAATATTACACCTAATTAAATTACATTGATAGTATTGGAAACCCGCACAGATTTGGAATTAGGAGAATACATTCAATAATGGTGAATTGCTTAAATCTACCTGGTCGTTGAGTAAAGTACCTGCAATCCTTAATCGATTTATTTGCATTGTCTCTAAAAGGTTTAGTTTTAAACTTTTTTGTTGGGTGCGTAAAATTTTGAAATTGTTGTTAAATGTGTGATTTTCTGTTAAAAGATGATTAGCATATGTTGAATTAGACTTTCTATGGATGAAACTTTTTTCGTGTTCTGTAATTCTTTGTATAAATATACGTCCAGTTTGTCGTATGTATGTTTTAGGACATGACCCACATGTTAATTGATAAACCCCTGATTTATTGTCTTTATTGATTTGTGGTTTGTAGTTTTTGAGATATATAACAATAGCAGATAATTCTAAATTAGACTTTTTCGATGTCAAAAACTTATTTCCAAGTGTTCCCCCAGACGAAACAATAATTTTAATAGACAACCTATTAACAAAAAACAAAGTAAATGAAGTTATAAAAATGGACATAATTAATTTATTAAGAACTTGCCTAAGACAAAATTATTTTTCATTTAACAATACATTCTACAATAGTAAGGAAGGGTTTATTATGGAGAGTCCATTAAGTCCATTACTTGCCGAAATTTTCATGGACAATATTGAAACAATGATATTTAACAGCCATAATAACAGTAGTAATAATTGTCTATACGGGTATCGATACGTAGACGATATAATTGTATGCTTTACAGGTACGGACAGACAATTAACTCACTTTTTACAGTACATTAATTCTTTACATAGAAATATCAGTTTTACAATGGAAGAAGTCGAAGGGAAAATCAACTTCCTAGACTTAACAATCAGTAAAACCATGAAAAAACATGAATTTGCAATAGATCACAAACCTTGTCACACAGATACCACAATTCACAATAGTTCTCACCACCCTAACCATCATAAACTCGCAGCTTATGATAGTTTTAACATATACATAGACTAACTAATATCTCTTATCAGAGGACAATTTTACTAAAGAATTAAACTACATAAAACAAGTAGCCGTTAACAACGGTTATTCGGTTACTTTAATCAATAACATCGTTAGGAAAAAACTTAGAAACAAGGCAATTTCAGAAATATACCCACGTTTTAAGGACAGAAAAAACACATTTAAATGCTTAACCCACTTCGGCAAACCATTAGAAAAACTGGGAAAATTTTTAAATCAAAAAAATATCAACATAGCTTACAAGACTAACAATACTGTAGGGAAATATCAATTAACATGTGGGTCATGTCCTAAAACATACATAGGACAAACTGGACGTACGTTTATATAAAGAATTACAGAACACGAAAAAAGTTTCATCCATAGAAAGTCTAATTCAACATATGCTAATCATCTTTTAACAAAAAATCACATATTTAACAAGAATTTCAAAATTTTACACACCCAACAAAAAGGTTTAAAACTAAACCTTTTAGAGACAATGCAAATAAATCGATTAAGGACTACAGGTACTTTACTCAACGACCAGGTAGATTTAAACAATTCACCATTATTGAATTTATTCTCCTAATTCCAAATCTGTGTGGGTTTTCAATACTATGAATGTAATTTATTTAGGTATAATATTATAATTAAGAAATTATATAAAACTAGCCGGGCCCGCGGCTCCGCTCGCGTGGACTTGAGTCATTACTATCCTCACTGCTTTTTCCTTATGTTACCCAACGTAATAAAATATCCCCCATTATTTCCCCTTATCTCCCAATATTTCTCCTTATCTCCCATTATTTCTACATAATTTCCATTATCTAGGCTTATCTCTGTTCATCTCCCATTATTTCTCCTTATCTCCCATTATTTCTCCTTATCTCCCATTATCTCAACTCATTTCCCATTATCTAGACTTATCTCGACTTATCGCGCAATATTTCTCCTTATCTCCCATTATTTCTCCTTATCTCCCATTATCTCACCATAACTCCCATTATCTAGATTTATTTCTGCTTATCTCCCATTATTTCTCCTTATCTCCTATTATTTATACTTATCTCTCATAACTCACCTTACCTCCCATTATCGAGGCTTATCTCGACTTATCTCCCATTATTTCTCCTTATCTCCCATTATCTAGGCTTATATCGAATTATATAGAACATATGTATAAATTTATAAAAACACGTAAATCGGATAATTGGTTCTCGAGTGATAAGCGCACTAACGGACAGACAGACAGAGAGACGTTGCATTTTATATATATTATATTCCTGGCTACATGATATTGTTCCATATTTAATGCTTTAGGCAGTGTATTGCAAGAGAACGCGTTAGCGGCAAACTTTGTCCGACTTCATTTACTATTATTGTCACTGCTCATTCCTTATGCTACCTAAAAAGCACGTAAATCGGATAAGTGGTTCTCCAGTGATAAGCGCACAAACGGACAAACAGACAGAGAGACGTTGCATTTTATATATATTATAGATATCCTTTGCTACATGATATTGTTCCATATTTAGTGGTTTAGGCAGTGTATTGCAAGAGAACGCGCTAGCGGCAAACTTTTTTCCGATTTGATTCACTATTATCGTCACTGCTTATTCCTCATGTTACCTAACGTAATAAAATATAGTCTATAACCTGGCCAGAGAACATATGTATATTTAAAAAAAAAGCACGTAAATCGGATAAGTGGTTCTCCAGTCATAAGCGCACTAACGGACGAACAGACAGACAGACAGAAGGAGAGACGTTGCATTTACATATAACCTGGCCAAAGAATACATGTATGAATTTAAAAAAAGACACGTAAATCGGATAAGTGGTTCTCGCATGATAAACGCACTAATGGACAGACAGACAGATAGAGAGACATTGCATTTTATATATATATTATAGATTATAGATATTCTCTGCTACATAATATTGTTCCATATTTAATGGTTTAGATTGTGTATTGCAAGAGAACGCGCTAGTGGCAAACTTTTTTCCGACTTCATTCACTATTATCGTCACTGCTCATTCCTTATGCTACCTATCGTAATAAAATATAGCCTATAACCTGGCAGGAGTACATATGTATGTTTTAAAAAAAAAGTACGAAAATCGGATGAGTGGTTCTCCAGTGATAAGCGCACTAACGGACATACAGACAGACAGTACAGACAGACAGAGATACGTTGCACTTCATATATATTATAGATGTAATAAAATGTATATCTATAACCTGGTCATAGAACATATATATGAATTTTAAAAAATCACGTAAATCGGATAAGTGGTTCTCGAAGGATAAACGAACTAACGGACAGACAGACAGACAGAGAAACGTTGCATTTTATATAGATTATTATTATTATATTATATAACCTGGCCAAAGAATATATGTATGAATTTAAAAAAAGACACGTAAATCGGATAAGTGGCTCTCTCGTGATAAACGCATTAATGGACAGACAGACAGACAGAGAGACATTGCATTTTATATATATTGTAGATTATAGATTATAGATATTCTCTGCTACATAATATTGTTCCATAATTAACGGTTTAGGCTGTGTATTGCAAAGGAACGCGCTAGCGGCAAACTTTTTTCCGACTTTACTCACTATTTTACGTCACTGCTCATTCCTTATGCTACCTATCGTAATAAAATATAGCCTATAACCTGGCCAGAGAACATATGTATGTTTTAAAAAAAAAGGTACGTAAATCGGATAAGTGGTTCTCCAGTGATAAAGTCACTAACGGACAGACAGACAGACAGACAGACAGAGATACGTTGCATTTTATATATATTATAGATTGTGAACATTAAACCTAACTTGACAGTGTAAATTGTAGATCTGAAGAAGGTGCATCGTCAGCGAAACGTGTCATCGCAATTTAATTAAAACAGTCTTTTATTACTTACTTTTCAGTTAAGTGTAAATAAGAAATACTTAAAATTCGAGAACATAGACTAAATAAACTGCTATACTACAAAGTAAACATTTTCATCGATTAAGGTTAGTTGACGGTTTCAAAATATGTAATTGACAATTTGCTTACGAATCAATGATTATTGAATTGTAATACCTGTTTCATGATGTATATATTTTTTTAAATATTATAATGCGGATTGATATCAGCGATTTCACTTCATACAATTAACCAAGAAAACCTTTGAAAAATAATAAAATATTAATAATCAGCTTTGCTTGCGAGGTAGCGATAAGATGATTGGCTTGGGATTTACTCAATCGTATGTTGTACTTATTTATACATTATCCATTACACGTGTCATGATATTTTTTTTATAAAAAGACAAGAATAGATCAAAGCTGAAAATCCAATCTACTACATGTGGTGAAAAGTCTTAAGATTTTTGAAGAAAAAACAATGTTTTGGTAAATTCCATTTGTTTGGAGTTGATAGCAGCACACAACATGGGTTATTAACCAAAAGATGTCATAAACCATAAGCGTCCGAAATTTCACTACCAATGATTTGCATTTTTAGTTTTAATCACCTTTATTTTCTATCTCTATACAACAGTGCGACCTTTTTCTAAAAAATATTTTATTATTACGAGGCATGATTTTTAAGTAAGTACCGTTTTGGAATTAAAAAAAGACGTGCAAAGATATCGCTATAATTTTATTTTTACATGAAAGCCTGTACCTTAATCTACTTTTCTACATAATTTCCGTGAATATTGAGGCACTTGTCATAACGTGGCACCAGTTTTTGAATACCCTCCTCATAAAATTCTGCCGCCTGACTTGTTAACCACTGTATCACAAATGTTTTGACCTCGTACAAAACACTACGAGAATATTGAGGAAAGCAGTCGCACAATGATGAAATTGTAAAGCGTCTGTTTTCTCTCACCTTTTCGTCCACTTTCTGCACCAAATCTTCATTAACGACCGAAGGACGCCCACTCCGTTCTTCATCATGCACATTTGTGCGGCCATCTTTAAATGCTCTCACCCATTTCCTTACCATTCCATCACTCATAATGTTTTGTCCGTAAACTTCACAGATCTCACGATGAATATCGATCGGTTTTACGCCTTTAGCACTAAGAAATCGTATAACAGCCCGTACTTCACAATCGGCGGGACTCACGATTGTCGGAGGCATCTTAAACACTCAGTAAACAACGTATACAATGAAGAATCAGACTGTAATGGCGTCAGTGCGTAGACATGAGATGTAGGTTACCAGCGCGCATGCGCGGAACGCCGACCGTATCGCTGCGGCGGCGGAATCGCAAAACGGTACTTACTTAAAAAACATGCCTCGTATATAGTTGTATAGTTATAACAGCTTTATAGTCGACACAGAGAGAAGTCTTTTTGAAAATCGTAAACATTTTTGGTCATTTGTAAACAAGTTAAGAAACTCTCATGACCTACCCAACTGTTTGTTCAATAAACACAAAAGTGCTGATAATGACCAGAATATAGCGGATTTTTTGCTGAATTTTTTTTCTATTGTTTACTCAAATAATAATGTTAAAATTCGGAACTTACCTACTGATGAGAGGCTTGATTTTTCAGTTTGTGATATTAGCCTAAGTCAAATATTTGAAAAAATCTCTCATTTACCTAAGAAATTATCTTATGGCCCTATATTTGAAAAAATCTCTCATTTACCTAAGAAATTATCTTATGGCCCTGATAAGTTACCAGAGTTTCTAATAAGAAACCTTAAATATAGTATCACTCTTCCTTTATGTTTATTATTTAATAACTCCCTAGCCGAGAGTGAGCTTCCAAGAGTATGGAAATCAAGTTACATTATACCAGTGTTTAAATCTGGAGGGAGAGAGTGTATAGAAAATTACAGGAGTATCTCAAGGCAGTCAGCCGTCCCTAAGATACTAGACCGCCTTATCTGTGACCATTTGTGTTGGGCATGTAGGGCAGTTCTTGATGTGAGGCAACATGGGTTCATCAGGGGACGATCAACTACCACAAATCTTGTTTCTTATGAATTGGCCTTGTTAGAAGCCTTTGAGTGTGGCTATCAGGTGGACTCTAAATACACTGATTTCTCGAAGGCCTTTGACAGGGTCAATCTTGAAATACTGTTGGCAAAACTTAGGTCTCTGGGCATTGGTGGGAAATCTTTGAGGTGGTTTCGGAGTATGCTGATGGATCGTGTGCAATTTGTAAAAACTGGTAATTGCCAATCTCAGTGTGTAGGAGTAACTTCAAGGTGGGCACTGTGCTCCACTTTTATTTAATTTATTTTTGCTTGATCTGATAAATTGCTTATCGGATTGTGATTACCTACTATATGCTGATGACTTGAAAATCTTTCGTATAATTAAGTCTCAGGATGACTCTGATATTTCGCAGAGAAATCTGGACTCCTTTGTAAACTGAGCTAAATTAAACATTTTCAAGACTTAGAAATATAAGAAATAATTCCTATACTATTGAGCATCATGAATTTCAATCTGTGAATTCAATAAAGGATTTGGGGGTTGTCTTTGACAGTCAACTTTCGTTCAGGGAACACTATAACCATGTTGAGCGGAAAGCTTCTCAAATGTTGGGTTTTATTATTCGCACCTGTAGAGATATGTCATTACCGGCACTTAAATTATTGTACTGCTCTTTTGTCAGAAGCCACCTAGAATACGCCTCTACATTTTAGTCTCAATTCTACAACTGTCATAAAGTACAACTTGAGAGAGTACAAAATAATGCATAATGATCTAGCAGGAGTGGCAGCAACACTAAATCTCCAATCTTTGAAGTCCAGGAGAGATCGGAGGGATCTGAGTTTTATATACTAATTGATAAATGGTATTATGGATTGCCCCTCACTTATTAACAGCATTAACCTGAAGATTCCCTCTAGGACTCTTAGAAAATATGAGCTCTTTCATATACCTTACTCCCGTACAAATTATAATATGCACTCTCCAATCTCGCGCACTCTAACTTATTTAAATTCTCATCCAGATATTGATCCTTTTGTGGGCTCACTCAGTAAATTCTTAAATCGGCTGTGATGACTGTTATTTTCCTGTATGTGATTATTTACGATTGCCTTATTGTGATTTTATCGAGAACTTATTGTGACTTTTTTTTGTTGTCCTGTTCATTTCATCTTTTACCTGTATTGTGTAATTTTAAAAATTTTATTGTAAAAATGGGGTTTCCCGTATATTGTTTAAATAAAAATAATTACTTGCCTTCTAAACTTTACAATAAGCTATATAAGTCAACACATTTCAAAGTTAATTTTAATGAGTAAATGATGAAACTAAAAATCTTATTTGTATGATAAAGGCCTAAACGAGTACAATTAACAATCCTTAAGAACTAGAAATCTACAGTGTTAAGTACGCAATAAAAATACTCTGTGTAAGTGTAAAAATAAAGCAGAAACATGTAATATGCTCCCACTTGGTGCCAGCTCTCCGAGACAAGGAGAGCCCAACTTCCAGCAGTGCAGAACAAGGCCCTGAGGATAATCACGGGAGCCCCATGGTTCATGAGGAACTACACAGAGACCTCGGTTTGCCTACCTTAAAGGCACACATGAGGAAAGTCCAGCTGAAGTTTTTGGAGAGGGCGTCCCAGCACCCCAACCCACGCATCTCTCTCGGATGAAGACGACCCCCCTTCGTCCGCCGTAACAGAAGATTGTCAATCTAGATTAAGTTATAATAAGTCCTAGTTTAAGTTAATGCCATATCCTAAGTTAAGTTAGCGTAAGTCTTAGTCTAAGGTAGTTTAAGTCTTAGCATTAAGAAAATCATGTATAATAAAACACATTTTCTAGCTTAAGTTAGTATAAGAGCTTAGGTTAAGTTAGTAAAAAAGCAAATATTCATTTTAAGTTACTATTAACATACATTAGATACTGATACTGACCTACTGTAATATGCTTAGTTCAAATCAGAAAAGCGATGGCTTCAACTTTCAGTTTTGCTTTGGTCAATTTCGAGTCTGTAAATGTGCATTTTCCCTGCTAGAAAAAACAATGATACTTAACGTCCACGATGCTCTAGTGCATCAACAGCCAACAACAGTCCGTGAAATAATGGAAACCTCTGCCAACATGGCCAGGTTGCTCTATCGGGTGCATCTTCGTCAGTCAGTCCTCTTGCTTCCATTGCAGTCCTTATCCCACCATGCCACGATCTTCTTGGTCTTCCTTTTTTTTTTCTTGCCTGGTGGTATCCATCTAAACCTTCGTGAGGGCCATTCATTTTCGTCCATGCGCATTAGGTGTCCAAACCATTTTAAACTTCTTAGTTCAATTTTGTCTACTACTGATTCGTGTGCGTTCGTTTTCCTCCTTCTTTCTTCATTAGTGATGTGGTCCCTTTTAGACTTCCCTGCACTTCTTCTCAAATAGTCCATTTCGATAGCGTAAATTTTTCTTCTGTAATCCGCATTTATTGTTCAAACTTCTGATCCATAACATAGGACTGACTCTACTAGCGCTTTCCCAATGTGTTTCTTAGTTTTAGAGCTTATATATTTATCCCACCATACTGAGTTCAAACATCACTCTCTTACTTTGTTCTATACATAGATCTATAGATATATACATATACGTAAATCTATAGATTAAAAAAATTTTGGCAATAATTCTTATATTTCTATAACTTTATTTTTAAGATTATTTATTAAACACTAAAAGCTGGTTACTCTCGGACGGCTATGCTACCGATGAACCCTCATTTACATTTTATGACTCTATTGTATAGCAGAGATTTTCTGCCTAAAATAGGGTGAACCCTTAAAAATAATTCAAAACAGGTAGCAAAATCCAATAAAATGCATAAGAACTCTCTGTTTTTTTGGGCGCACCCCAACATGAATTTGCATCTACAATGAGGGAATTCTGCTATCAACTCTAAACAAATACACTTTAAAAATCGATTTTATTCTTCATAGTTTCCTTCAAGAGCTTCTTCTTCTTCTTCCTACGTTAGGACCATGTCCTGTGTTCACTTCAAAGGTTTCCCAGAAACAATTGCGATAATGAAGACCAGCTCTCATACCATCTTATTGGTGGTCTTTCAAGCGGTCGAGGTGTATTTGGTCGCATCTCTTTTGCAACCTAAGCCAACCGGTCATTTGGCATTCTGTCCACATGGTCTCTCCATTCTCTTCTCCTATTCCTTGCCCATCTCACCACATCCTGTATTTCTCACATTTCCCTTATTTCTTCACATCTCTTCCGGTCAAATAAGGTATGTCCTGTTATCGATCTGTTCGCATTTCTGTTGTTCTTAGTAGTCGTTTTGTTATTGTGTTCTCCACTTTGGTTTCTATCGCGTACGTCATGATCGGTCTTACGCATGTTTTGTATATTCTTACTTTGCTCCTGGTGCTCATATATATCTCAAATTATATCTCTTAAGTATCCTGATATTAATGATGCCTTTGTTGTTTGAGTTTTTACTTCTTCCTTAAGGTTCCTGGTACTTGTTATGTTTGCCCCTAGATATTTGAAGGACATCACTTGTTCTACACTCTGATCATAAATCGCGAGTTTGCATCTTTTCGGTTCTTTAGATAGATAGGGATTTTGTTTTCTTTACAGATATTTACATATTAAACACTTTTGCTGTTTGTTGGAACTTATGTAGGAGTCTTTGTAAGTTATCTTCGTCTTCTGATATGATTACTGCATCATCGGCGTAGCATATTATTTTTATTTCTTTGTCTCCCAATCGATATCCTCTCCCAGTTTTCTTTACTTCGTTTATAATTTCATCCATTATGATGTTAAATAAGATTGGGCTTAGGCTATCCCCTTGTCTGATTTCGGTTGTCATAGATATTTTATTGCTTAATTTATTTGCCACTCTTACATATGTGTGGTTGTTGATGTTCAATTCTTCCATAGATTTTATTATATTCGGGTGAATTCCCCTTTTTTGTAGTAGGGTTATGACATCAGTTAACCGTACCCTATCGAATGCCTGGGTAAGATCAATGAAACACATAAAGGCTATCTTATTAAACTCTATGGCTTTTTCGGTAATTTGGCGGATTATAAATATGGCGTCTATAGTAGACCGGTTCTTTCTGAACCCTTGCTGTTCTTCACAGATTCCGGTTAACATTATTTCTTCTGCTAAAATTTTAGTGAACAATTTTAGTACCGCACTCATTAAGCTGATACCTCGATAGTTTTTTGGATCTGTCCTTTCTCCTTTTTTGAAAATTGGTATCAAGATGCTTTCTTTCCGTTCGGATGGTATAATCTTGGCTGTGAGTATTTTGTTAAAAAAAATCTGTAATTCTTCTAGTAATTTATCACCTCCATATTTGATCATTTCGTTCTTAATTTCCTCCATGCCCGGGGCTTTTCTGTTTTTTAGTTTCGCTGCCATGTGCTGTATTTGATTCAAGGAAATGGTCCTATTTGATTGGGCAATATTTTCATCTTCATGCTGTATTTCCTGTGTTAATGAATTGGTTTCTGATGGACTATAGAGTTTTTCGAAATATCTTTCCCATTCTTCCACCGTAATTTTTGTATTTTGTATTTACTCATTTATTGTTTTTTTTCTATTTCTCAGTAGATTCCATATTTTTTTTTGTTCTCCGTACAGATCATGTTCCATATCGTTCAAAAAATTTCTCCCAATGCTCTCTTTTGATTCTCTGGATATTCTCGTTGACCCTGTTTCTTACATTTTTATAATCATTGTATGTTATAGCATTGGATCTGTATTGTAGGTACGATTTTCTTTTTTCTTCAGCTAATGTCTTAACTTCTTGTTTGAACCGAGGCTTTTGTGTTTGGTTTTCCCCCTTTTTTTTTATAGTCCTTCTTCCAAATGCTTCTTCTGCTGCTTCTAGCATATTAGTTTTTAGTTTCGTCCATGCCGTTTCTATGTCATCGGACTCTCGAATATCATTTGTGGCTATTTTTTCTGTTAACCTTTGTTGATATAGATATTTGGTTGAGTCGTCGGATAGAGATTCTATATTGATTTTGCTTATTTGTTCGACGGGTTCGCTACGAAGTCGTTGCATGGTTGTTCGTATTTTTGCTATTACAAGATGGTGATTCGTTCCAGCATTGGCGGAAGCTAAAGTTCTCAGGTCCTGTATTCTTGTTGGATGAATATTTCTATTTGTGATTACGTAATCAATTGTTGATCTTTGTCCACGTGTATTTTCAAAGGTGTATTTGTGTTGTGGTTTATGTGGATAAAAGGTGTTGTTAATTCTAAGTTCATTTTGTATGCATAGTTGTATCATTTGTTCACCACTATCGTTTATAGTTTCTTCGTTGAATCGATTTTTGATGCCAGGTATAACTTCATCACCAATTCTCGCATTAAAATCTCCTAGAACTATTATTTCATCATCACTAGGTATGTCGTCTAAAACTGTTTGTAGGTTCTGGTAGAATAGGTCTATCTCCGTTTGAGGTTTGCTGGTATCGGGTGCATATATACTTATTATGTGTGTTGATCTTGATTTTTGTAGTTCGATCGTCACTTGTAGTAGTCTGTCGTTAATATATTTCGTTTTGCTGACTTGGTTTTCAAATCTTTCATGTAGCAGTATGCCAACCCCTGATGCAGCTCTTTCATTTTTTTCTTTGCCACTGTATATCAGTATGTAGTTTTCATATTTGTTGTTTTCTTTGCGTTTTTTTTGGTCTCCGAGAGTGCACATATGTCTAATTTATGTCTTTTTATTTCAAGTATGATTTCTTGGTCTTTGTTGTTAAATGATGTTATGTTCCAACATCCAATTCTTAGTGAAGTCGGTTTCCGTATGCGTTTAGTCCTTGTTCTCGCCAGGTTGTCATTATTTAATCCAGTCCGTTCCGAGGCTGTACCTTTGGTTCTAGGAGCACCACTTTTTTTTCCCCTAGCAGATCACTGGCCTCATTTGGAACCCTCTTCTTTTATCCAGGCTTGGGACCGGCTATGGGATGCTAAGCTTCTCGATCCACCCAGCACCCATAGGCATCCATATAGTATGATCCTAAAATAAGCCTCAGTTCCATCTTCTTCGCTAAATGTGACCTTTTTTTTCTTCATATCATCATTCCAACGGTCTGATAACCAACGTAATAGTCTCCTTTTCAAGATAGTCGATTATTATCCCATGCGCATCTCAAAAAATTCTCGTTAAAACCTTTCTAGCTGTTGTTTGCTTTTGGACGCTTCGGTCGGCTTTTATGCGGTTCCAGCCACTCTGCGGACTGCCCGATGTACTCATACGTATATTGGTGGATCTATGTTTCGTCCCTTGTTACGAATGGACGTAAAAACCCCTTCGAATTACGCCTAAACAGCGCCGAACGGCGTTCTGAATCTTGGATACGTCGCAATCGTGCGAGTGCGCGGCACCCATTGCATTCATGCAAAATATGCCTTGTTCCGTTGATATCTTCACGATGTCAGCAATCTCTCTCGGTTTGACGCTGCAGTCATTCAGAACAATATGGAGGATTTTTTGGAGTAACTGCCTCATTTGTACGTCTGAAACGTACGCATCTTTGGTACTTTCGACCAAGCAGATGTGCCATAACACTGTCCAAGCCATTCTTGGATTCTAGCTGTATTTTTTTCCACCACAAAGCCACGTTTAAACAATACATGAAATTTTTTTTATTCCATCGTTTTACACAAATCAAAAACAGCGTCGCTCAAACAGCTCTAACTCGCAAACTAATGTTCAAAATGTCATAAAATTTTACACGAAGCTTCTGAGAGTTGACACTAACTGAAAATCATATGTCATAAGTCTCGGGAACCGGAAGGAATTGTTACTTTTAATCTATAAAAAAAGAAAAATGTGACGTTGGAAAGTAGGTTTGACATGTAACAGAGCTCCAATTAGTGATGTCAATATTGTAACTAACTATATAAAGTACCCATTATTCGTCCGGATCTGAAGGACCCTCTGTATATATATATATATATATATATATATATATATATATATATATATATATATATATATATATATATACAGTAGAACCCCGATTAACCGAGTCGCGATTATCCGAGCTCCGGATTAACCGAGCCCATCTAAGAACCTGATTATCCGAGGTACGCGCGTCTATGCTGCGTATTAACCGAGCTTCTAAAATATGTATGTACATATTTCCATTTAAAATCGTCGGGGCCTTCGGGGAATCTCCCTGGCCCGTGTGAGGGGTTCCCCTATTTATGTTTTTGGACTCTTTCAGCATGTATATTTGCGTGAATGCAGTGCGTTATAGCCATCAGAAAAATTGGAGCAGGAGAGACAATTAAAGTTGTTGCACGAGATTATGGAGTGTGAGGTGAGGTAACAGTTGGAGATTGGAAAAGAAACCGCACAAAAATAGAAGAGTGGTGTATAAATCAAGCCTCCTCGCCCTCAGGAAGAAAATCAATGAAAACCGGCGACTATAAAAAGGTTAACGAAGCTTTATTCATGTGGTTTAACCAACAGAGATCAAAAGGTGTGCCTCTGTCAGGTCCAGTTTTTACAACAGAAAGCAATAATGATTAGTAGGCAATTCCCAGAGATAGATCAGTTTACCGCCGGTTCTGGATGGTTTGACCGCTGGAAAAAACGGTACGGTATACGACAACTGACTGTATGTGATGACAAACTTTCTGCTGATGTGTCATCAATTGAGAAGTTTAAGCAGAACTTTAAAAAGCAAATCGAAGATTGTGGATACACATGTGATCAAATTTACAACTGTGACGAAACTGGGCTGAATTATAAAATGCTTCCATCAAAAACATTGGCATCTCGACAGGAAAAATCAGCTCCTGGGCACAAACGAAGTAAGGAAAGATTAACTATAATGGTATGTTCCAATGCATCTGGCAAGCACAAAATCCCACTGATGGTGATTGGCAAGTCTGCACGTCCAAGAGCTTTAAAAGACATCTCACCCAAAGCCCTACCAGTCTATTACAAAAGTCTGAAGAGCGCATGGATGGATGCGACCTTAGTTACTAACTGGTTTGAAGAAGAGTTCGTGCCATCTGTGACTAAATTTTTGAACAGAAACCGTCTTCCTATTAAAGCAATTTTATTAATGGATAATGCCCTCTCTCACCGTGGAGAAAGACTTCATGTGGGCGAAATTGTTGTCAAATTTTTTCCTCCAAATGTAACCAGCATAATGCAACCAATGGATCAAGGCATCTTCGAAAACATTTTAAAAAATTATAGGCGTTTATATCTTAAACATCTGTTAGAATACACAGAAAAGGAGGATATTATCAACGGGATGAGAAAGGTTACACTGAAAAATGTTATTTACTGGGTAAGTCAAGCTTGGGATTCTGTGCGTACTACCACTATTCAAAAAATCTTGGTCAAAAGTTATTGATTTTGAGGACTATAATGACAGTGAAGATGATACTCCATTAAATGAATTAGCTTTGAAATTGAGAAGCCATGGAGAAATGTCCTGTTCAAATTTTGACAGCGAGATAGAAGAAAAAGAAAAAAGTTTATTTGAATTAATGCAAAAATTAAAAGGTTGCAAAAATGACAAGAGAAGATATTGAATGGATTACAGCAGATGATTTAGAAGAAGCAATGAGTATTGAAGAAATAACGAATGCCTTTCAGGAAACCGAAAAATCAGATGACGATGACGAAGCGGCGGTGGATGAACAGTCTCCCACTAAGATCTCTCATCAAGAAGATTTTGCTTCTTTCAAAAAAGCTTTGAGGTATATCGAACAACAACCAGAGGCCACCCCGGCGGATTTGCTTCTTCTTAATAGATGGAGAAACATTGCAGCGAGAAAAAGAAAATGCAATATGAAACGAACTATTTTACAATGCACGAAAAAATTTCCATGAGACCAACGCAAATTTTTATCGGTTATAACGAACCCGGTTATAACGAACGTCCGGATAAAGCCAACCAAATTTGGATGTTTGGTGTCTGTTTATAACTAACTTGCCACTCCCTGTGCTCGATGTCGCGCATTTGATCTAGGGAATTCACCGAAACTCGCTGGAAACCCCTATTCTACTTGTTTCCGCCGTCGCTAGTTCGAGCAGTATTATTTTCAATTCACTTGTGTTATGCGGTTCTAATGCATTTGATCAAAGTAGCAAAGTGAATGTTTAAGTTTTTATTTTAAAATGAGTACCCAAAAATGTAACGCCACCGACTAGTATAGGTAGGTATATTGGAAACTACGAGACGAGATCGGTACTTTGTACCTGATACAATGTAACGAGTACTTTTTTAAGAAATACTGGGTATCCTAAATAATCGAAAAAAAAAATATATACTTGACATCACTAGCTCAGATTGTAATTTATTTTATTTACTTATCCATACCTGTTGAAAACTCTTCCATGTCTGTTATTACGGAACTGCTGGTTTAGGTATAAATAAAAATGCCTCAGGAGAGATAGATTAACCTTCGATGTCACTAATAACCGGCCAGTGCTTCTTAAACTGGTATTTTATTGTTTTACAGACTTACGTAATAGTGCCAAGAGGAACTGGTTTGGAGTTGCGTTTGTTATCTCATATGCGTGAATAATTACGTATATTATCCGTATCATTATTGTTCTTTGGTATTTATACTAGAAAAATATTTTAAAGGATATGAAGAAACTGTTAAAAAATCAAAGGGGATATTAAGGATACTCCGGACATTACAATTTTATATATATAACAAGGATTTTCTACAGCTGACGCTGTCTTCCTTCTCTCAGCCTTTGATTCCATCCGTTTCTATCTTCCCTGTCCTCCATAGCCTCGTCCACCTTGTCTCTCCACGATCGTCTGGGTCTTCCTCTTTTTCTTCTCCCTATAGGGCTCCACTCCGTTATTTTCTTTATCCACCTATTATCTTCGCTTCGTCTTATGTGTCCATACCATTTTAATCGTTTTTCTTCAATGGTGTTTATTGCGTTCTCTTTGATGTTCATTCTGCTTCTTATATCTTTATTTGTTATTCTCTCCATACGTGTCACTCTACAACATCTTCTCCAATACTCCATCTCTACCGCGTTAATTTTAGATTTATTTCTTTTGTTGATCGTCCATGTTTCTGACCCGTATGTCATTATGCTTTGTATTATTGATTTGTATATGCGTGTTTTTTTTCTTTGTAATGTGCTTGTCCCACAGGATCGAATTTAATTGTCTTATGCATGTTCGCGTTTGTCCTAATCTAGCTTGAATCTCTTCTTCTGATGTTGCGTTTTTTGAAATGATGGTTCCTAGGTATTTAAATCTATCGGTTCCTTTGATTATTGTTTCGTTATCTACTTCTAGATTCTCCACGTTTTCCCTCCTTTGTTGTTAGATATTCCGTTTTATCAAAGTTTATTGCTAATCCTGCTTTGGTGTATTCTTCTTTCAGTTTTCTTACCATATAACTGAGGTCTTCCTCATCTTGCGCTATGATTACTTGGTCGTCTGCGAAACTTAGAGTATATAAGTAATCTTCTCGTATTGGGACTCCCATTCCACTACACTTTTGCTTCCATTTTTTTAATGTTTGTTCGAGGTATATTTTGAATAGTGTTGGGGATGTAGAGCATCCTTGTAATAGGCCTTTTGATGTTTGGAGTCTCTTCCCTATTTTATGTCCTATTTTTATGTTCACTGTGTTGTCAATAATAGACTACATTATAATTAAAAACGATACCACTATCAAAATAAAAGACGTAAGAGTAAAGAGAGGGGCAGAATGTGGAACAGACCATAGACTATTAATAGCAAATATAAAAGTACTGTGGTACAAGACAATAAAGCAAAAAGAAACAATAGATAAAGAAAACAGAAATACTAATGAGATAACAGAAAAAGCAAACAAGGAAATAAAATACAAAATACACTTACTGCAAGACGAAACGATAAGAGACCTATATACATAGACGGCGATTAGATCAAAAATTAAATGAATTTAACTACGACAACCTCCAACAGATGTATGACCACATAAAAGAATGCATCAAACAGGCGTCCCCTAGAAGCATTAGGTAAAAAAGACAACGAGAATGAGAAACATAAAATTAGAATCTGTGAAAAAACCAAAGAATCTATAAAGGAGAAAAAAAGACTATACGAAAAATGGCTGAATACAAAATCAGAAGAAGATCTACAGAAATATAAAGAGAAAAATGCAGAAACGGGGAGGATGATAAACAAAGAAAAGAAAGAGAGATGGGAAAAATCGTGCGAACATGTAGAACAGTATATAGGAGGAACTAGAAGTACAGAGTCATGGAGTATAATTAAAGCATTCAGGACTAAGAATAGAGAGAAGACGTATATAGAGTACATCCCAGAAAGCGAATGGGAAAAATATTATAAGAAGCTGCTAACAGAAGATAGACAAGAATTCCAAGAAGAGAACCCTGAAGAAGAACAGAATAAGGAAATAAAAGAGATAGAACTAAGCTATGAAGAAGTAAAGAAGACAATAAAAACACTCAAAAATAATAAATCTGCAGGGCCTGGGGGTGTGGTAAATGAAATGATTAAGTACGGGTCTAATAAATTACATCGAATGCTGAGAAACATGTTCCACAGAGCGATAAATGGAGAAAAAATACCAGAGGAATGGTCAAAAGCTTATATAGTATCCATATTTAAAAAGGGAGACCGCAGAAAATGCACAAACTATAGAGGCCTAAGCATAATATCGAGTATGGGACGTGTGTATGGAAAAATTATTAAAAATATCATGGAGGAAAATATAAAAGGAAAAATTGGAGAAGACCAAGCAGGCTTTACTGCCGGAAAATCATGTATAGACCACATATACACTATAAAACAAACAATGGAAAAAAACTGGCAAAGAATAGAGAAGTTCATCTAGCCTTCATAGACATAAGAAAGGCCTATGACTCAGTACCAAGACAAAGATTATGGAACGCAATGAAAGAAATAGGCATTGACAAAGAACTAATATACGCAGTAAAAGCTCTCTAAGAAAACAACATTACAATTTTAAAACCGGATAAAACTAACAAGACTGTTGTCATGAATACTAACGACTTCAGATAAAAATGAACAATTTACTTTGAGATAAATATCTTCTTCTTCTTTCGACTTATAGCTACGCTCTGTTGCCTATTTCCTATGTTCCCCGCTCTATAAATTGTCGCTTCATCTCTTTCTTGGACGTCCCATTGATCTTCTTCCATTGCCGAATTGCCATTAAAAAAAAATTAAGTTGGCGTAATTTCTTCGAACTGACAGTTCAAAACGTTTTATTGTCAATGTCAGCATGTGCGCCGTATAACACCCTATAACTTTTATTTAAACATTTTTTTGGTACACTGGTTAATAAATACTGTGTAATCATTATTCCATACATATGGGGCACCCTGTATAATGTAATTCTTGCGCACACTTTTCTTTGTATTATTTTTAAAAAATGTCAAAAATCGCTGTCCCCCTTATCTTTTTATCTTTTCGACAAAGATCGGGAACAAACTTTGTTAAAGATAGTGTACAGGGTGGTCCAAATTAGACACTTTTAAAGATAAACCCCTTTATTTAAAGGAGATAGACGAAAACTGATGTCGGTGTCTGAGGCTCAATTTTTATGATAAACTCGATGGTGAAAACCGCATATCGATATTATCTAGTACCGTTTCAAATATACAGGGTGTTTTTCAAAAATCTGCATTTTGGAAAAATGTTTGTAATTTTTTTCCTATTGAAAATTTTTGACTTCTGTAAAAACATCCTCAAATCACTTTTTCACGTGGATTCCAACAGTGTAAGTTACATTTTTTTACAACCAAAATTTTAATAGTTATTAACGCAAAAATATATTTTTTTAAATGGGGTACCCTGTATATTTTTCCTTATCCAAATAGAGCTTTAAATTATCATTCTAAAAATATAGCACACTTTATATTTTGCTTAAATCTACTTCAAAATGTAAAGGTTTTCAGTTTTTACGCGAGTTTTAAATGCACATTGTGTGAATTAGGCTTTGGACGGAGCGGCAATATCAATTGTTTACCGATAGCAGTCAAATCGTAAAAAAAATTCCCAGAAGTAACTCTTAAGAGTCATAACTACAATGAAATTTACTAAATGCTATAATACTTTAAACCAGGGGTGCTCAAACGGTCGATCGCGAGTGCTTTTTGAGTCGATCTCAAGAAAAAAATTCCGATATAGAACTATTCACGGATTTTGTGTTAGGTAACTAAAACAAAATATAATGAATAAACTACTAAAATTTATTCGATCCACAATTAGGCCAGAATAACCCCCTCATCACTTTCTTTTATCGTAATAACCCCCTGCTAGCGGCAAAAGGCGGCTTTATCAAAGGAACGCGCGGTACTTGTCAAAGCCGCGTTTTTGATTCCCGCCGATTTTTCTAGAAAATTCGGGCGGCGTGTTTGACGGGAACATTCGAGACTTCGTTCTCGCCGATATAAATGTTGCGCCTGCATGAATAGGAGTCAGTCTGAGTTGTAACTTGAAGGCGATACATCGATACAAAGTTTATTAATAAATAGTCCAAAATGAGTGCGGCGAAGAAAAGTAAAAATGGTAAAGGATAAGTGCACTTGTCCCATTTGCCATGCGTCAGTTGCAATATCTAAGCGTGGGAACTTAGAGAGGCATCATAAAACGGTTCATAAAAACTATGAAAAGGATTTTCCGTCACAGAGTGAATTAAGAAAACGAAAAGTACGTGATTTGATAACTTGTTTGAAAAAAGAACAAACCATGTTAACAAGACCAGCCAAACAATCAAAAGCTGCAACGATCGCGTCATTTAAAATATCTCATATATTGGCGAAACACAAGAAACCATTTGATGGTGGATTGGTTGTGAAGGAAGCATTTATTGAAGCGGGTGAGACTTTATTTGGAGATTTTAAAAATAAAACAGAGATTATGTCTGCTATTAGAGAACTTCAGTTATCTCGTCCGACTGTCACAAGGCGTGTTGAAGTCATGAGTCAGGACATGGCAGATAAACTAAAACATGATATCATGGAATGTACATACTTTTCTTTACAGTTCGACGAATCCACCGATATGACAGACACTGCCCAGCTGTGTATTTTTATTCGAATGGTATTCAATGACATGTCGGCTAAGGAAGAGTTTTTGACAATGATTCCTCTGAAAGGAAAGACCCGTGGCGAAGATATATATGACGTTTTTCTTCAATTTTGTAACAAACTACAAGCTACCAATATATAAACTAGTGTGCATTACAACCGATGGAGCACCAGCAATGACTGGATACAAAAACGGTTTTGTGGCATTGTGTCGAGCTAATGATGATTTCCCTTCATTTTTCTCCTTCCATTGCATTATACATCAACAAGTTTTGTGTTCAAAAGTTCTAAACATGGAGGAGATTATGGGCATTGCAATAAAAATTGTGAATTCTATCCGTGCACGTAGCTTGCAACGACGGCTCTTTAAATTGCAGTTGGAAGATAGTGAGTCAGTTGAACACACTGATTTAGTTCTTCACACGGACGTCAGGTGGTTGAGTCACGGAAAATTCCTAGAAAGGTTTCAAGAATTATTGCCCGAAATAACAGCTTTTCTGGACGAAAGAGGTAATGACACTCAGATGCTGAAAAACGGAAAATGGCTCATTGATTTGGCATTTTTGACAGACATCACAATGCATTTAAACACCATTAATTTGGAGCTTCAAGGTAAAGGAAAAACTATTATTGAGATAATTAGCGCAATAAACGCATTCAAAAGTAAATTGCAACTTACTATAGATCAACTGAAAAGAAAGGATCTGAAAAATTTTCCGTCTTTGAAAGCAAGGATTCCTCAGTTGAATTATGATATTTATGAGGCAGAATTATCAAATATTTTGGGCCAATTCGAAATACGTTTTTTTGATTTCAGTAAATTGGCAAATATCGCATCATTTATGAGTTATCCTTTTTCGTGTAAAAACATTGAGGAATTAGCTACTGAAATAGCAAGTCAGTTTTAACATGGACTCATGTTCTGTTGAAAATGAGTTAGTGCAGATTATATCAGATATACATCTCAAAGCCACAGCATCTGATACAAAATTCTGGTGTTTTATATCTAAAGATAAATATCCGAATCTAAGGCAAATCGCCCTTTAACTGACGGCAATGTTTGGGTCAACTTACTTGTGCGAGCCTGCATTTTCTGAAATCAAGATAATTAAGTCAAAATATCGCAATTGACTAACTGACGAACATATGTCATCATGTTTGCGATTAGCACTCGGTAATTACGTACCATCTTATGAAAAGTATGCTGAGGACATGCAGTGCCACGCTTCAACATCCAAAGTCACTCTTTAGTTAAGTTTAGACACTAGAACTCGTTTGTTTTGTAAGAACCAATAAACTCGCAAATTTTGAATAATTATGAGTTTTTTCATTGACATTTTAGAGCAGACCTACACTTACCTTGATTAAAAAAATGCATATTGTGCGGAAAACTAATATCTATGCCACGATACACCCTACCTAGACGACAATTCTGCATCACTCTTACTTGCAGCCTCTCAGAATCGATCGATCGTAGTCTAACAATATTGAGGTAGATCGCCAGCAGTTCAAGTTTGAGCACCCCTGCTTTAAACTATGTAGAAATAAAACAAAACAACAATAAAACAATTTATTCCGAATAGAGCAACTAAAACAAAACAATTTTCTATAAAAGAAGTTCGAAATGTCGACCAGTTTCATTTCCACATAGGCGGCACCTTTTTTGAACACTTCTTACCGTGTTGATTAGTTCAAGAGGAGTGAGAGCTGCAAAACTTTCTATCACTGCGACTTCTAACTCTTGCCTGGTGTTTGTCGGCAATTTAAAAATTAGGTCTTTCAATCTTCCACAGAGTTAGAAGTCCATGGGTGGTAAATCCGGTGACCTTGCCGGTCAACGGTTCGGACCTTGGTTGGCTATCCAGTTATTGTCGAAATTGGCCGATAAAAAATTACTGATAACTGCAGCGTTATGAGGGGGTGCCCCGTCGTGTTGAAAAAATATATTTCTAAGGTCTATTCATCAACAAGCGCTTCTATTTGCTGCCTTAAAATTTCTAAATATCTCTGAGAGGTTACTGTTCCTTCGTAAATAACCCTGCCTCTAAAAATTCCTGCTCTTACATTAAATCCAAATCTGCCTTGATTTCTTTGCTCCACAACTAAATGAGGATTTTCTTGTGCCCACGTATAAGAATTGTAACGGTTAAAAATACCTGCGTTGCTTACATAAGCTTCGTCTGTTTAATTTAATGAAAAATTCTGAACATGGTTACAATTCTCCAGAAACCATTGGCAAAAATCCATACGCCGTTGAAAATCTCCGTCTCTAAGGTGATGAACTTTTCTTGTCCTATATGGCCTGAATTTGTGCTTCTTCAGAGTACGACTTACGTTAGTTCTTGGTAGTCCAGTGGATTCTTTTAACTGTCGGGTTGAAGTGTTGGGATTATTTCCGATAGTTCCTAAAACTACTATTTCTTCTAACTCCTTATCCCTGTTTGATGCATCATTTTTGGGTCGTTTCTTTTCAAACTGGCCACTATTTACTAGGTTATGTCGCGATCGAACGAATATATCCTTAAAGGGTTGACGCTTCTCTGGATAGTCCGGTCGTGGTACAAATTACTTGCCGCTTCCGAATTATCTCCGGTTTGTATGAAACACCCTATCATATCCCATTTTTCGTAATTTTCAAACTTCATTGCCATTTATTTGACAGTTCAATAACTGATCCTGAAGTAAAATTTGACAATTACGAGTAAACAATTGAATTAAACCATATGGCCGCTCCGTCCAAAGCCTACTCCACAAAATGTGGATTAAAACTCGCGTAAAAACTGAAAACCTTTATATTTTGAAGTAGATTTAAGTAAAATATAAAGTGTGCTATATTTTTAGAATGGCAATTTAAAACTCTGTTCGGATAAGGAAAAATATACAGGATATCCAATTTAAAAAATATATTTTTGTGTTAATAACTATTAAAATATTAGTTGTAAAAAATTGTAACTTACACTGTTGAAATCCACGTGAAATAGTGCTTTGAGAATGTTTTTACAGAAATCAAAAATTTTCAATAGGAAAAGAATTACAAACATTTTTCCAAAATGCAGATTTTTGAAAAAACACCCTGTATATCTGAAACGGTACTAGATATCGATATGCGGTTTTCACTACTGAGTTTATCATAAAAAATAAGTTTCAAACACCGTTCAGTTTTCTTCTATTTCCTTTAGATAAAGTGTCCAATTTGGACCACCCTGTACATGGCCGAAATTGAGTTTGTGTTTTGAATTCAAATTTCTTTGCATTTTTTAATTGATTTGCGTTCGTATTATTAGTTCTTCTGTAAATTTATTCCAACTCTTCACGCACTTATCTTGCTAGAAGAAATATAGTAGTCGTTTTTTAATTTGATAAAACATCGTCTGGTTCGTTCATAAGTTTTTAAACTAAATTACATCTAATCGGTTTCTATTTTTTTTTCATAATTATTTTAAGCACTTTCTATTGCAGTTATTAGAGAGGTTTTGCGACTCATTTTTAACATGTTTTTATTTTTATCGGTATTAAAAGCATGCGCAATATAAACGCGAGACCACCGTACATAAAAGAGATTTTACAACTTAAGCACATCCATGTATGTATGCTTTACCCGAATAGAGTGAATTAAGAACTTTTAAAAAAAGATCTACACATCTGCCATTTAAGCAGTGTTATTTGCAAAGAAAGATTATCACTTCAATTTTACTTAGTATATACCTAAGTAAGAAAAAAAAACCGGCCCCACCATAATAACGATAAGAATAACGAACTCCAAATAACATCTATAATATATATAAAATGCAACGTCTCTCTGTCTGTCTGTCTGTCTGTCTGTCTGTCTGTACGTTAGTGCGCTTATCCCTCGAGAACCAATGATCCGATTTACATACTTTTTTTTTAAACATACATACGAGGCTGGTTTGAAAAATCCATGCAAAGTCCGAGAGATGGCACCACCGGCGCGTATCGAGGTCATGTTTAGTTAGTAGCATCTCTTGAATGAACGCACACCAAGTTTCAGCCATATTGGTCTATTTCTTTGTGTTTGGCATTCGTGTGAATCAAGGAAGTCGAGTGATTTTCAAGAAATGGACGAAAAAGAATTTCGTGTGGTGATTAAACATTACTTTATGAAAGGCAAAACGCCTCAGGAGACTAAAGAGAAGCTTGATAAACATTATGGTGACTCTGCACCTTCGATTAGAACAGTTTATAAGTGGTTTCAAAATTTTCGAACTGGTCATATGGGCACAAGTGACGCTGAACGTTCTGGACGGCCTGTGGAGGTTACGACTTCAGAAATCATTGATCAAATCCATGATATGGTGATGGATGACAGAAGAGTTAAGGTGCGTGAGATTGCTAGTGCTGTGGGCATCTCGACTGAACGGGTACATAATATTTTTGCATAAACATTTGGACATGAGAAAGCTATCCGCAAGATGGGTGCTGCGATTGCTCACGCTTGACCAGAAACGGAATCGTGTGAAGTGTTGCAAGGATGGTTTGCAGCTGTTCCAGAAGAATCCGGAGGACTTTAAGCGTCGTTTCGTCACTGTGGATGAAATATGGATACATTACTCTACTCCTGAAACCAAACAACAATCTAAACAATGGGTTACCAAGGGGAATCTGCACCAAAAAAGGCGAAGACCGTTCCTTCGGCCGGAAAGGTTATGGCGACTGTCTTTTGGGATTCGCAAGGGATAATCCTCATCGACTATCTGGAAAAGGGTAAAACTATTACAGGTGAATATTATTCATCGTTATTGGACCGTTTGAAAACCGAGCTGCAAGAAAAACGCCCGCGATTGGCCCACAAGAAAGTCCTTTTCCATCACGACAACGCACCAGCACACACCTCAGCAGTTGTGGTCGCAAAATTAATGGAAATAGGATTCCAACTCGTTTCACATCCCCCCTATTCTCCAGACTTGGCTCCCTCGGACTACTATTTGTTCCCCAATTTGAAGAAATGGCTGACGGGACAAAGAGTTTATTCAAACGAGGAGGTGATTGCAGACACTAATGGATATTTTGCAGACTTGGACAAATCCTATTATTCGGAAGGGATCAACAAACTAGAACATCGTTGGACGAAGTGTATAAGCCTAAAAGAAGACTATGTCGAAAAATAAAAAAGGTTTACCCCAAACACATAAGTAGTTTTTATTTTTGCACGGACTTTTCAAACCACCTCGTATGTTCTCTGGCCAGGCTATAGGCTATATTTTATTATGATAGGCAGCATAAGGAATGAACAGTGACGATAATAGTGAATGAAGTCGGAAAAAAGTTTGCCGCTAGCGCGTTCCCTTGCAATACACAGCCTAAACCATTAAATATGGAACAATATTATGTAGCAGAGAATATCTATAATCTATAATATATATAAAACTAGCCGGGCCCGCGGCTCCGCTCGCGTGGACTTGGTTCACTACTATCGTCACTGCTTATTCCTTATGTTACCTAACTTAATAAAATATCTCCCATTATTTCCTCTTATCTCCCAATATTTCTCCTTATCTCCCATTATCTCTACATAATTTCCATTATCTAGGTTTATCTCTGCTCATCTCCCATTATTTCTCCTTATCTCCCATTATCTCACGTTATTTCCCATTATCTAGGCTTATCTCGACTTATCTGGCAATATTTCTCCTTATCTCCCACTATTTCTCCTTATCTCCCATTATCTCACCATAACTCCCATTATCTAGACTTATCTCTGCTTACCTCCCATTATTTCTCCTTATCTCCCATTATACTTATTTCCCATTATCTCACCTTATATCCCATTATCGAGGCTCATCTCGACTTATCTCCCATTATTTCTCCTTATCTCCCATTATCTCACCTTATCTCCCATTATCTAGGCTTCTATCGAATTATATATATATATATATATATATATATATATATATATATATATATATATATATATATATATATATATATATATGTATAAATTTATAAAAACACATAAATCAGATAAGTGGTTCTCGAGTGATAAGCCCACTAACGGACAGACAGACAGACAGAGAGACCTTACATTTTATATATTATATTCTTTGCTACATGATATTGTTCCATATTTAATGCTTTAGGCAGTGTATTGCAAGAGAACGCGCTAGCGGCAAACTTTTCTCCGACTTGATTCACTATTATTGTCACTGCTTATTCCTTATGTCACCTAACATAATAAAATATATCCTATAACCTGGCCACAGAACATACGTATGTTTAAAAAAAAAGCACGTAAATCGGATAAGTGGTTCTCCAGTGATAAGCGCACTAATGGAGCAGACACACAGACAGAGAGACGTTACATTTTATATATATTATAGATATTCTTTGTTCCATGATATTGTTCCATATTTAATGGTTTAGCATGTTTAAAAAAAAAGCACGTAAATCGGATAAGTGGTTCTCCAGTGATAAGCGCACAAACGGACAGACAGAGAGACGTTGCATCTTATATATATATTATAGATATCCTTTGCTACATGATATTGTTTCATATTTAGTCGTTTAGGCAGTGTATTGCAAGAGAACGCGCAAACTTTTTTTCCGATTTCATTCACTATTATCGTCACTGCTCAGGAATTATGCTACCTATCGTAATAAAATATAGCCTATAACCTGGTCGGAGAACATATGTATGTTTTAAAAAAAAAAAGTACGAAAATCGAATGAGTGGTTCTCCAGTGATAAGCGCACTAACGGACAGACAGACAGACAGAGAGACGTTGCATTTTATATATATTATAGATGTAATAAAATATATATCTATAACCTGGTTAGAGAACATATGTATGAATTTAAAAAATCACGTAAATTGGATAAGTGGTTCTCGAGGGATAAGCGCACTAACGGACAGACAGACAGATAGAAAACGTTGCATTTTATATATATTATAGATATAGATTATTATTATTATTATATAACCTGGCCAAAGAATATATGTATGAATTTAAAAAAAGACGCGTAAATCGGATAAGTGGTTCTCGCGTGATAAACGCACTAATGGGCAGACAGACAGACAGAGAGACATTGCATTTTATATATATTGAAGATTATAGATTATTGATATTCTCTGCTACATCATATTGTTCCATAATTATGGTTTAGACTGTGTATTGCAAGGGAACGCGCTAGCTGCAAACTTTTTTTTTCCGACGTCACTCACTATTTTACGTCACAGCTCATTCTTTATGCTACCTATCGTAATAAAATATAGCCTATAACCTGGCCAGAGAACATATGTATGTTTTTTAAAAAAAAGTACGTAAATCGGATAAGTGGTTCTTCAGTGATAAGCGCACTAACGGACAGACAGACAGAGAGACGTTGCATTTTATATATATTATAGATTGATAAAATTTCTTGCCTCTTCTTCCAAATGGTAGAAACCGTAGACTTAGTTAAATTCAACTGTTTGCAAACATCACTTTGTTTAACTCCATTTTCTATTTTCCTTATAATATCGTGTTTGTTTTATGTTTTTGTGTACTCATTTTAAAATCAAAAATTAAACATTCACTTTGCTACTTTGATCAAATACGCATTAGAACCGCATAACCAACAAGTAAATTGAAAATAATACTGCTCGAATTAGCGACACGGCGGAAACAAGTAAATTAGGGGTTCCCAGCGAGTTTCGGTGAATTCCTTAGATCAAGTCGCGCGACATCGAGCACAAGGAGTGGCAGGTTCGTTATAAACGGACACAAAACATCAAATTTGGTTCGCTTTATCCGGAAGTTTGTTATAACCTATAAAAATTTGCATTGGTCTTATGGAAGTTTTTTCGTGCATTATAAATAGTTCTTTTTAACCGAAATTCGCTATACACGGGTTCGTTATAAGCATACTTTACTGTATTTAATTTCTTCCCTTTACTACTGCGCAAGCTTCATACGGTGGGCGCATGTTTTAAATAAAGATAAAGGCAGTGGCCTACCAAAATAAATCTCTTTATTTAATTTCTTCCTTTGAATTTTGCGCATGCCTAAAATAATGATAACAACACAGGCGTGTCAAAATAAGCGTTGCAAAATCTCTCTGTCGAAACCAACGTGTTATATTAATTTCCTAATTATCATTAAAAATTAAAAAAATATTGATTTATAAATCCAATTTTTTTTCATAATAATATACATACATTCCGATTTTTCCAATCGTTACTTTCCTCTTATGAATTGTTATTAAATATCCATGTTATTTTATATAATGTCAAATATTTCATTTGCATTTGTGAAATATCTGTTTTTACATTCAAATTGCTCTAAGATTGAAATTAAAATATACCAGTTTTTAACCCATTATGTTTTTAACAGCCGGTCAAGTGCAAGTTGAACTTGCACAATTAGTGTTCCGTACGTTGATTGCTTTTAAAAATAACCGGTCAAGTGCAAGTTGAACTTGCGCAATTAGTGTTCCGTACGTTGACTGCTTTTAAAATAAAAAATGTTGTAACGGAAGTATAAAATGATCAGTGACTTCACAAAACACACCCCAAATGAGTTTTCAACAAAGTTTATTTCCAATCTTTACTAAAAAATTGATGACCTTGAAATTTCTGTTTTTTTTTATATACCAGATAAATTATTATAGGTAATGCATTGGTGATAATTTTCGTTCAATCTACACCCCGTGGAGAATATTCCAGAATTTTTTCAAAATTTTTTGATAAGTACTTTTTGAGATAAGGTGGGTGGACAGCGATTTTTCGCGATTTTTTAAAAATAATACAAAGAAAAGTGCGCGCAAGTATTACATTATATATATATTTTTTACTCGTGTTTTCACAAGCTTTCATTTGACATCACACTCGATTACCTAGTAAAAAATTTTTTTTTTTTTCACTTCCGATTTCACCCCCCAAAACTAACCCCTTAAGTCAAAATTTAACTTTCAAAACTACATGGCTCTGATGAGGCCGTCAATTCCTATATTATTACCAAATTTCAACTTTCTATGATAAATAGTTTCGGAGAAAATCGGACAGACAGACACCGAAGTCATCTTATAAGTGTTCCGTACGGAACACTAAAAAGAAGAGTAATTGTGATGGTGGTAATGCAAGAAATGATGGTATTGGTGTTGGCAATAAACAAATCAATGTTATCTATGTTCCTAATCCTATCAAATCAATAGTTTAATGTTTCATATTGTGTGCAGAGTAAAAAAAAAAACCGGTCAAGTGCAAGTTGAGCTTGCGCAATTAGTGTTCCGTACGTTGATTGCTTTTAAAATAAAAAATGTTGTAACGGAAGTAATAAATGATCAGTGACTTCACAAAACACACCCCAAATGAGTTTTCAACAAAGTTTTATTTCCAATCTTTACTAAAAATTGATGACCTTGAAATTTCTGTTTTTTTTTTATATACCAGATAAATTATTATAGGTAATGCACTCGTGATAATTTTCGTTCAATCTACACCCCGTGGAGAATATTCCAGAATTTTTTCAAAATTTTTTGATAAGTACTTTTTGAGATAAGGTGGGTGGACAGCGATTTTTCGCGATTTTTTAAAAATAATACAAAGAAAAGTGCGCGCAAGTATTACATTATATATATATTTTTTACTCGTGTTTTCACAAGCTTTCATTTGACACACCACACTCGATTACCTAGTAAAAAATTTTTTTTTTCACTTCCGATTTCACCCCCCAAAACTAACCCCTTAAGTCAAAATTTAACTTTCAAAACTACATGGCTCTGATGAGGCCGTCAATTCCTATATTATTACCAAATTTCAACTTTCTATGATAAATAGTTTCGGAGAAAATCGGACAGACAGACACCGAAGTCATCTTATAAGTGTTCCGTACGGAACACTAAAAAGAAGAGTAATTGTGATGGTGGTAATGCAAGAAATGATGGTATTGGTGTTGGCAATAAACAAATCAATGTTATCTATGTTCCTAATCCTATCAAATCAATAGTTTAATGTTTCATATTGTGTGCAGAGTAAAAAAAAAAACCGGTCAAGTGCAAGTTGAACTTGCGCAATTAGTGTTCCGTACGTTGATTGCTTTTAAAATAAAAAATGTTGTAACGGAAGTAATAAATGATCAGTGACTTCACAAAACACACCCCAAATTAGTTTTCAACAAAGTTTATTTCCAATCTTTACTAAAAATTGATGACCTTGAAATTTCTGTTTTTTTTTTTATATACCAGATAAATTATTATAGGTAATGCACTCGTGATAATTTTCGTTCAATCTACACCCCGTGGAGAATATTCCAGAATTTTTTCAAAATTTTTTGATAAGTACTTTTTGAGATAAGGTGGGTGGACAGCGATTTTTCGCGATTTTTTAAAATAATACAAAGAAAAGTGCGCGCAAGTATTACATTATATATATATTTTTTACTCGTGTTTTCACAAGCTTTCATTTGACACCACACTCGATTACCTAGTAAAAAATTTTTTTTTTCACTTCCGATTTCACCCCCCAAAACTAACCCCTTAAGTCAAAATTTAACTTTCAAAACTACATGGCTCTGATGAGGCCGTCAATTCCTATATTATTACCAAATTTCAACTTTCTATGATAAATAGTTTCGGAGAAAATCGGACAGACAGACACCGAAGTCATCTTATAAGTGTTCCGTACGGAACACTAAAAAGAAGAGTAATTGTGATGGTGGTAATGCAAGAAATGATGGTATTGGTGTTGGCAATAAACAAATCAATGTTATCTATGTTCCTAATCCTATCAAATCAATAGTTTAATGTTTCATATTGTGTGCAGAGTAAAAAAAAAAAAAACCGGTCAAGTGCAAGTTGAACTTGCGCAATTAGTGTTCCGTACGTTGATTGCTTTTAAAATAAAAAATGTTGTAACGGAAGTAATAAATGATCAGTGACTTCACAAAACACACCCCAAATGAGTTTTCAACAAAGTTTATTTCCAATCTTTACTAAAAATTGATGACCTTGAAATTTCTGTTTTTTTTTTTATATACCAGATAAATTATTATAGGTAATGCACTCGTGATAATTTTCGTTCAATCTACACCCCGTGGAGAATATTCCAGAATTTTTTCAAAATTTTTTGATAAGTACTTTTTGAGATAAGGTGGGTGGACAGCGATTTTTCGCGATTTTTTAAAAATAATACAAAGAAAAGTGCGCGCAAGTATTACATTATATATATATTTTTTACTCGTGTTTTCACAAGCTTTCATTTGACACCACACTCGATTACCTAGTAAAAAATTTTTTTTTTCACTTCCGATTTTCACCCCCTAAAACTAACCCCTTAAGTCAAAATTTAACTTTCAAAACTACATGGCTCTGATGAGGCCGTCAATTCCTATATTATTACCAAATTTCAACTTTCTATGATAAATAGTTTCGGAGAAAATCGGACAGACAGACACCGAAGTCATCTTATAAGTGTTCCGTACGGAACACTAAAAAGAAGAGTAATTGTGATGGTGGTAATGCAAGAAATGATGGTATTGGTGTTGGCAATAAACAAATCAATGTTATCTATGTTCCTAATCCTATCAAATCAATAGTTTAATGTTTCATATTGTGTGCAGAGTAAAAAAAAAAAACCGGTCAAGTGCAAGTTGAACTTGCGCAATTAGTGTTCCGTACGTTGATTGCTTTTAAAAAAAAAAATGTTGTATCGGAAGTAATAAATGATCAGTGACTTCACAAAACACACCCCAAATGAGTTTTCAACAAAGTTTATTTCCAATCTTTACTAAAAATTGATGACCTTGAAATTTCTGTTTTTTTTTTTTATACCAGATAAATTATTACAGGTAATGCACTCGTGATAATTTTCGTTCAATCTACACCCCGTGAAGAATATTCCAGAATTTTTTCAAAATTTTTTGATAAGTTCTTTTCGAGATAAGGCGGGGTAGACAGCGATTTTTCGCGATTTTTTAAAAATAATACAAAGAAAAGTGCGCGCAAGTATTACATTATATATATATATTTTACTCGTGTTTTCACAAGCTTTCATTTGACACCACACTCGATTACCTAGTAAAAAAAAATTTTTTTTTCACTTCCGATTTCACCCCCCAAAACTAACCCCTTAAGTCAAAATTTAACTTTCAAAACTACATGGCTCTGATGAGGCCGTCAATTCCTATATTATTACCAAATTTCAACTTTCTATGATAAATAGTTTCGGAGAAAATCGGACAGACAGACACCGAAGTCATCTTATAAGTGTTCCGTACGGAACACTAAAAAGAAGAGTAATTGTGATGGTGGTAATGCAAGAAATGATGGTATTGGTGTTGGCAATAAACAAATCAATGTTATCTATGTCCCTAATCCTATCAAATCAATAGTTTAATGTTTCATATTGTGTGCAGAGTAAAAAAAAAACCGGTCAAGTGCAAGTTGAACTTGCGCAATTAGTGTTCCGTACGTTGATTGCTTTTAAAATAAAAAATGTTGTAACGGAAGTAATAAATGATCAGTGACTTCACAAAACACACCCCAAATGAGTTTTCAACAAAGTTTATTTCCAATCTTTACTAAAAATTGATGACCTTGAAATTTCTGTTTTTTTTTTATATACCAGATAAATTATTATAGGTAATGCACTCGTGATAATTTTCGTTCAATCTACACCCCGTGGAGAATATTCCAGAATTTTTTCAAAATTTTTTGATAAGTACTTTTTGAGATAAGGTGGGTGGACAGCGATTTTTCGCGATTTTTTAAAAATAATACAAAGAAAAGTGCGCGCAAGTATTACATTATATATATATTTTTTACTCGTGTTTTCACAAGCTTTCATTTGACACCACACTCGATTACCTAGTAAAAAATTTTTTTTTTCACTTCCGATTTCACCCCCCAAAACTAACCCCTTAAGTCAAAATTTAACTTTCAAAACTACATGGCTCTGATGAGGCCGTCAATTCCTATATTATTACCAAATTTCAACTTTCTATGATAAATAGTTTCGGAGAAAATCGGACAGACAGACACCGAAGTCATCTTATAAGTGTTCCGTACGGAACACTAAAAAGAAGAGTAATTGTGATGGTGGTAATGCAAGAAATGATGGTATTGGTGTTGGCAATAAACAAATCAATGTTATCTATGTTCCTAATCCTATCAAATCAATAGTTTAATGTTTCATATTGTGTGCAGAGTAAAAAAAAAAACCGGTCAAGTGCAAGTTGAACTTGCGCAATTAGTGTTCCGTACGTTGATTGCTTTTAAAATAAAAAATGTTGTAACGGAAGTAATAAATGATCAGTGACTTCACAAAACACACCCCAAATGAGTTTTCAACAAAGTTTATTTCCCATCTTTACTGAAAATTGATGACCTTGAAATTTCGGTTTTTTTTATATACCAGATAAATTATTATAGGTAATGCACTCGTGATAATTTTCGTTCAATCTACACCCCGTGGAGAATATTCCAGAATTTTTTCAAAATTTTTTGATAAGTACTTTTCTAGATAAGGCAGGTGGACAGCGATTTTTCGCGATTTTTTAAAAATAATACAAAGAAAAGTGCGCGCAAGTATTACATTATATATACATTTTTTACTCGTGTTTTCACAAGCTTTCATTTGACACCACACTCGATTACCTAGTAAAAAAATTTTTTTTTCACTTCCGATTTCACCCCCCAAAACTAACCCCTTAAGTCAAAATTTAACTTTCAAAACTACATGGCTCTGATGAGGCCATCAATTCCTATATTATTACCAAATTTCAACTTTCTATAACAAATAGTTTCGGAGAAAATCGGGTGTGACAAACGGACAGACAGACGGACAGACACCGAAGTGATCTTATAAGTGCTCCGTACGGAACACTAAAAATGATCAATGACTTCACAAAACACACCCCTCGATCTTTACTGAAAACTGATGAACTTTAATTTTTTTATATATATATATATAACACGTAGGCTGTAAAATTTTTGATCTGACACATAGATGTCGCCCTTTTTAAAAAAATCCATATGATTTTTTAGAAAGTACCAACCTTTAAACAATACGTGTCAAAATTTCATGACATTTCGACTATTAATTTACAAGTTACAGTAGTTTTAGTGACTCTACTTTTGATATTGAATTTCGTGTGTTGATTAAATACTGTCTTTTAATGGGAAAGAATACCGTTCAAGCATAGTAATGGCTTGATAAATATTACGGAGGCTTTGCCCTTGGAAAATCACTCATCATTTACTGGTATGTTGAATTTAAACGCGGTCTTACAGATACAAATGATGCCGAACGCTCTGGACGCCCAAATGAGGTGGTTACACCGGGAAACCACAAAATTGTTTTGGATGATCGTAAAGTGAAATTGCGTGAAATAGCTGACACCCTAAAGATATCAAAAGGACGTGTTGGTCATATTTTGTATGAACATTTGGGCATGAGAAAGCTCTGTTCGAAATAGGTACCAAGTTTGCTCACAGTGGATCAAAAACAACAACATGATGATTCTGAGCGCTGTTTAGACCTGTTTAAGCGCAATAAAAAGGATTTTTTCATGCGATATGTGACAATGGATGAAACATGGATCCGCCACTACACGCCGGAATCAAATCGGCAGTCAGCTGAGTGGACAGCAGCCGGTGAGAGCCGCCCGAAGCGACCAAAGACACAACAGTCGGCTGAGAAGGTTTTGGCCTCTGTATTTTGGTATGCGCATGGAATAATTTTCGTCCACTACATATGCTGAGAAGGGAAAACCCATCAATATATATTATGTAAAGATATTGGTGCGTTTGAAGGCAGAAGTCGCAAAGAAACGGCCCCAAATGAACAAGAAAAAAGTGCTTTTTCACCAAGACACACCGTGTGACAAGTCAATGGTTACGATGGCAAAATTGCATGAATTGAAGTTCGAATTGCCTCTTCATCCACTGTATTCTTCAGATTTGGCTCCTAGCGACTATTATCTATTCGCAGACCTCAGAAAAATGCTCGCGGGAAAGAGATTTGGCTCCAACGAAGAAGTTATCGCCGAAACTGAGGCCTATTTTGAAGGCAAAGACAAATCCTTCTACAAAAAATGTATAGAAATGTTAGAAAAGCGTTGGACTAATTGTATCGCTCTTGAAGGAGACTATATTGTAGAACAGGGGTGTTCCAACTTGAACTGCTGGCGATCTACCTCAATATTGTTAGACTACGGTCGATCGACTCTGAGAGGCTGCAAGTAAGTGTGATGCAGGATTGTCGTCTAGGTAGGGTGTATCGTTGCATAGATATTAGTTTTCCGCACAATATGCATTTTTTTAGTCAAGGTAAGTGTAGGTCTGCTCTAAAACGTCAATAAAAAAACTCATAATTATTCAAAATTGCGAGTTTATTGGTTCTTACAAAACAAACGACTTCTAGTGTCTAAACTTAACTAAAGAGTGACTTTGGATGTTGAAGCGTGGCACTGCATGTCCTCAGCATACTTTTCATAAGATGGTACGTAATTACCGAGTGCTAATCGCAAGCATGATGACATATGGTCGTCAGTTAGTCGATTGCGATATCTTGACTTAATTATCTTCATTTCAGAAAATGCAGACTCGCACAAGTAAGTTGACCCAAACATTGCTGTCAGTTGAAAGGCGATTTGCCTTAGATTCGGATATTTATCTTCAGATATAAAACACCAGAATTTTGTATCAGATGCTGTGGCTTTGAGATGTATATCTGATATAATCTGCACTAATTCATTTTCAACAGAACATGGGTTCATGTTAAACTGACTTGCTATTTCAGTAGCTAATGCCTCAATGTTTTTACACGAAAAAGGATAACTCATAAATGATGCGATATTTGCCAATTTACTGAAATCATAAAAACGTATTTCGAATTGGCCCAAAATATTTGATAATTCTGCCTCATAAATATCATAATTCAACTGAGGAATCCTTGCTTTCAAAGACGGAAAATTTTTCAGATCCTTTCTTTTCAGTTGATCTATCATAAGTTGCAATTTACTTTTGAATGCGTTTATTGCGCTAATCATCTCAATAATAGTTTTTCCTTTACCTTAGAGCTCCAAATTAATGGTGTTTAAATGTATTGTGATGTCTGTCAAAAAGCCAAATCAATCAGCCATTTTCCGTTTTTCAGCATTTAAGTGTCATCACCTCTTTCGTCCAGAAAAGCTGTTATTTCGGGCAATAATTCTTGAAACCTTTCTAGGAATTTTCTGCGACTCAACCACCTGACGTCCGTGTGAAGAACTAAATCAGTGTGTTCAGCTGACTCACTATCTTCCAACTGCAATTTAAAGAGCTGTCGTTGCAAGCTACGTGCACGGATAGAATTCACAATTTTTATTGCAATGCCCATAATCTCTTTCATGTTTAGAACTTTTGAACACAAAACTTGTTGATGTATAATGCAATGGAAGGAGAAAAATGAAGGGAAATCATCATTAGCTCGACACAATGCCACAAAACCGTTTTCGTTTCCAGTCATTGCTGGTGCTCCATCGGTTGTAATGCACACTAGTTTATATATTGGTAGCTTGTAGTTTGTTACAAAATTGAAGAAAACGTTATATATATCTTCGCCACGGGTCTTTCCTTTCAGAGGAATCATTGTCAAAAACTCTTCCTTAGCCGACATCTCATTGAATACCATTCGAATAAAAATACACAGCTGGGCAGTGTCTGTCATATCGGTGGATTCGTCGAACTGTAAACAAAAGTATGTACATTTCATGATATCATGTTTTAGTTTATCTGCCATGTCCTGACTCATGACTTCAACACGCCTTGTGACAGTCGGACGAGATAACTGAAGTTCTCTAACAGCAGACATAATCTCTGTGTTATTTTTAAAATCTCCAAATAAAGTCTCACCCGCCTCAATAAATGCTTCCTTCACAACCAATCCATCATCAAATGGTTTCTTGTGTTTCGCCAATATATGAGATATTTTAAATGACGCGATCGTTGCAACTTTTGATCGTTTGGCTGGTCTTGTGAACATGGTTTGTTCTTTTTTCAAACAAGTAATCAAATCACGTACTTTTCGTTTTCTTAATTCCCTCTGTGACGGAAAATCCTTTTCATAGTTTTTATGAACCGTTTTATGATGCCTTTCTAAGTTCTCACGTTTAGGTATTGCAACTGACGCACGGCAAATGAGACAAATGCACTTATCCTTTACCATACAAAAGAAAAATTCTTCTTCCCAATCGTTATTAAAATGATAAGTTTTACTTTTCTTCGCCGCACTCATTTTGGACTATTTATTAATAAACTTTGTATCGATGTATCGCCTTCAAATTACGACTCAGACTGACTCCTATTCCTGCAGGCGCAACATTTATATCGGCGCGAACGAAGTCTCGAATGTTCCCGTCAAACACGCCGCCCGAAGTTTCTAGAAAAATCGGCGGGAATCAAAAACGCAGCTTTTCTTTGACAAGTACCGCGCGTTCCTTTGATAAGGCCGCCTTTTGCCGCTAGCAGGGGGTTATTATGATAAAAGAAAGTGATGAGGGGGTTATTCTGGCCTAATTGTGAATCGAATAATATTTAGTAGTTTATTCATTACATTTTGTTTTAGTTACCTAAAACAAAATCTGTGAATAGTTCTATATCGGAATTTTTTTCTCGAGATCGACTCAAAAAGCACTTGCGATCGACTTGTCGATCGCGATCCACCGTTTGAGCACCCCTGTTGTAGAATATAGTCGAATTTTGCAAAAAAATATGTTTTAAGTAGTTAGACCAAAAACTTTTCAGCCTACATGTTACATACCTGTGGAATTAGTCACCTTTTTTTCAACCGATTGAAAATTGAATAAATCGCTATTAAAACACCTATAAACGTGTTTGCGTTCGACTATCAAACGGCACATTTTCCTCGACCTCGGTCAAATATTAGCTTTACCTTTTGCGGGCTATTATTTTTTAATTGTTTTACAAATGCAATTAGTTATCGAACAATTTAAATTGAAAACCAGCACGAACCTGTTGATGAAAAAGTTGGTACGTTTTTACTGAGGTAAAAACTAGTTTTTCAATAACGATTATATAATTTTTAATTTTCGATTTTTTTAGTCACGTCGTAAATTAATTAGGACGCCAAGAACTCTGATACCTAAATTTCCATTACGCAAACAACATAGACCTTCATTTTCCGACTTCTAAAATTAGTAGTAGAATTTTTGTACTTTTACTATCTCAGATGGTGTCCTACAGAATTTCATCTTGGAACCTATATTATTTTCAATTTACGCGTCGCAATGTAGAAATCGGGTCATACTTGCAAGGTTCACTTATACGGCGACGACACATCTGTATCATATATTCTATTCCGACAGTATTCACAGGTAATGTAGACATACAGATGATCAGAAGATGCAAATGAAGATGAAGAAAAATTAAAAGCCATCAGAAGAATTGAAGCAGGAGAGACAATTAAAGTTAATGCACGAGATTATGGAGTAGGTGAGGTAACAGTTGGAGATTGGAAAAGAAACAGCACAAAAATAGAAGAGTGGTGTATAAATCAAGCCTCCTCGTCCTCAGGAAGAAAAGCAGAACTTTAAAAAGCAAATCGAAGATTGTGGATACACATGTGATCAAATTTACAACTGTGACGAAACTGGTCTGAATTATAAAATGCTTCCATCAGAAACATTGGCATCTCGACAGGAAAAATCAGCTTCTGGGCATAAACGAAGTAAAGAAAGATTAACTATAATGGTATGTTCCAATGCATCTGGCAAGCACAAAATCCCACTGATGGTGATTGGCAAGTCTGCATGTCCAAGAGCTTTAAAAGACATCTCACCCAAAGCCTTACCAGTCTATTACAACAGTCGGTAGAGCGGATGGATGGATGCGACCTTATTTACTAACTGGTTTAAAGAAGAGTTCGTGCCATCTGTGACTAAATTTTTGAACAGAAAACTTCCTATTAAAGCAATTTTGTTATTGGATAATGCCCCCTCTCACCCTGGAGAAGGACTTCATGTGGTTGAAATTGTTGTAAAATTTTTCCTCGAAATGTAACCAGCATAATGCAACCAATGGTTCAAGACATCCTCGAAAACATTAAAAAAAATTATAGGCGTTTATATCTTGAACATCTGTTAGAATACACAGAAAAGGGGGATATTATCGATGGGATGAGAAAGGTTACACTGAAAAATGTTATTTACTGGGTAAGTCAACCTTGGGATTTTCTGCGTACTACCACTATTCAAAAATCTTGGTCAAAAGTTATTGATTTTGAGGACTATAATGACGGTGAAGATGATACTCCATTAAATGAATTAGCTTTGAAATTGAGAAGCCATAGAGAAATGTCTTGTTCAAATTTTGACAGCAAGATAGAAGAAAAAGAAAAAAGTTTATTTGAATTAATGCAAAAATTAAAAGGTTGCGAAAATGTGACAAGAGAAGATGTTGTTGAATGGATTACAGCAAATGATTTAGAAGAAGAAATGAGTATTGAAGAAATAACGAATGCCTTTCAGGAAATCGAAAAATCAGATGACGATGACAAAGCGGCGGTGGCTGAACAGTCTCCCACTAAGATCTCTCATCAAGAAGGTTTTGCTTCTTTGGAAAAAGCTTTGACGTATATCGAACAACAACCAGAGGCAAACTCAGCGGATTCGCTTCTTCTTAATAGATGGAGAAACATTGCAGCGAGAAAAAGAAGATGCAATATGAAACAGAAGCGCATAAATACCTATTTCACTGTTTTATAATGTAACGGTTTAAAGTATTGGTGTTTATTTTTTGAATGAATAAAAAACAAATCAGGATTATCCGAGTTTTCAGTTATCCGAGGAGGGTGCCCCCCCACGTTACCTCGGTTAACCGGGGTTTTACTGTATATGCACCGACATCACACAGCGAGGAAGAAGGAATTGACCAATTCTACGAAGATATAAACAAAGCATTGCTACACCATAAAACAAGATATATTATAATAATCAGCGATTTCAGAGCCAAAATAGGAAAACCAGTGAATACAAATGAGAAGAATATCGTCAATAAAATGTTTTGAACTGTCAGTTCGAAGAAATTACGCCATCTTAAATTTTTTTAAATGGAAAGTTCTGTATATTATTTTTTTTGAGTTGTACTAAAAAAATCTAGATATTATTTGGCTAATATACCCTATGTCTAAATGGAAATGTTTTGGAATTATTGATATTTGAAATTAAGGAGATCAAAATTTAAAAAAAAATTAAGCTCTCTTGTGTCAAACATTTATTTTATTTTTATTTTATTTTATTTGTTTATTTACGGGACATGCCCATTCAACTCATAAAGGCAAAATACAAAAGTTTAGATCTATAAATGACACGTAAAACCAAAGGCTAAAACTAAGAAATTCAGAAAAGAACCCCGATCTGCCTCTTAAAAAGAAACAAGAATCTGGAGAACACGCCCAGTTATTTACAAGGCCCATAGATCTTGTCATGAAGGTATTAGCTCCATAGGTTGTCTTATGAGAAGGTTTGAAGAAGGACGACGTAGATTTAGTATCTCTAGAGCAGGGGTGCTCAAACGGTCGATCGCCATCGACAAGTCGATCGCGAGTGCTTTTTGAGTCGATCTCGAGAAAAAATTCCGATATAGAACTATTCACAGATGTTGTTTTAGGGAACTAAAACAAAATGTAAAGAATAAACTACTAAAATTTATTCGATCCACAATTAGGCCAGAATAACCCCCTCATCGCTTTCTTTTATCGTAATAACCCCCTGCTAGCGGCAAAAGGCGGCTTTATCAAAGGAACGCGCGGTACTTGTCAAAGAAAAGCCGCGTTTTTGATTCCCGCCGATTTTTCTAGAAACTTCGGGCGGCGTGTGGGAACATTCGAGACTTCGTTCGCGCCGATATAAATGTTGCGCCTGCAGGAATAGGAGTCAGTCTGAGCTGTAACTTGAAGGCGATACATCGATACAAAGTTTATTAATAAATAGTCCAAAATGAGTGCGGCGAAGAAAAGTAAAACTTATCATTTTAATAACGATTGGGAGGAAGAATTTTTCTGTTGTATGGTAAAGGATAAGTGCATTTGTCTCATTTGCCGTGCGGCAGTTGCAATACCTAAGCGTGGGAACTTAGAGAGGCATCATAAAACAGTTCATAAAAACTATGAAAAGGATTTTCCGTCACAGAGTGAATTAAGAAAACGAAAAGTACGTGATTTGATAACTTGTTTGAAAAAAGAACAAACCATGTTCACAAGACCAGCCAAACAATCAAAAGCTGCAACGATCGCGTCATTTAAAATATCTCATATATTGGCGAAACACAAGAAACCATTTGATGATGGATTGGTTGTCAAGGAAGCATTTATTGACTTTATTGACTTTATTTGGAGATTTTAAAAATAAAACAGAGATTATGTCTGCTATTAGAGAACTTCAGTTATCTCGTCCGACTGTCACAAGGCGCGTTGAAGTCATGAGTCAGGACATGACAGATAAACTAAAACATGATATCATGGAATGTACATACTTTTCTTTACAGTTCGACGAATCCACCGATATGACAGACACTGCCCAGCTATGTATTTTTATTGGAATGGTATTCAATGACATGTCGGCTAAGGAAGAGTTTTTGACAATGATTCCTCTGAAAGGAAAGACCCGTGGCGAAGATATATATGACGTTTTCTTCAATTTTGTAACAAACTACAAGCTACCAACATATAAACTAGTGTGCATTATAACCGATGGAGCACCAGCAATGACTGGAAACAAAAACGGTTTTGTGGCATTGTGTCGAGCATTGCCCGAAATAACAGCTTTTCTGGACGAAAGAGGTGATGACACTCAGATGCTGAAAAACGGAAAATGGCTGACTGATTTGGCATTTTTGACAGACATCACAATGCATTTAAACACCATTAATTTGGAGCTTCAAGGTAAAGGAAAAACTATTATTGAGATGATTAGCGCAATAAACGCACTCAAAAGTAAATTGCAACTTATGATAGATCAACTGAAAAGAAACGATCTGAAAAATTTTCCGTCTTTGAAAGCAAGGATTCCTCAGTTGAATTATGATATTTATGAGGCAGAATTATCAAATATTTTGGGCCAATTCGAAATACGTTTTTATGATTTCAGTAAATTGGCAAATATCGCATCATTTATGAGTTATCCTTTTTCGTGTAAAAACATTGAGGAATTAGCTACTGAAATAGCAAGTCAGTTTAACATGGACTCATGTTCTGTTTAAAATGAGTTAGTGCAGATTATATCAGATATACATCTGAAAGCCACAGCATCTGATACAAAATTCTGGTGTTTTATATCTGAAGATAAATATCCGAATCTAAGGCAAATCGCCCTTCAACTGACGGCAATGTTTGGGTCAACTTACTTGTGCGAGTCTGCATTTTCTGAAATGAAGATAATTAAGTCAAAATATCGCAATCGACTAACTGACGAACATATGTCATCATGCTTGCGATTAGCACTCGGTAATTACGTACCATCTTATGAAAAGTATGCTGAGGACATGCAGTGCCACGCTTCAACATCCAAAGTCACTCTTTAGTTAAGTTTAGACACTAGAACTCGTTTGTTTTGTAAGTACCAATAAACTCGCAATTTTGAGTTTTTTCATTGACATTTTAGAGCAGACCTACACTTACCTTGACTAAAAAAATGCATATTATGCGGAAAACTAATATCTATGCCACGATACACCCTACCTAGACGACAATCCTGCATCATACTTACTTGCAGCCTCTCAGAGTCGATCGATCGTAGTCTAACGATATTGAGGTAGATCGCCAGCAGTTCAAGTTTGAGCACCCCTGCTCTAGAGGGTGCATACAAATTAATCTGAGATAAAAGTTCTGGAAAATTTACAATGGCTTTTACAATTTTAAAGAACGTTACAAGATCTCGTTGAACTCTCCGGTTCGATAGGGTATTCAAGTTTAATATAGATGTCAGTTTTGAATAACTAAAAAAATCATTGTTAAAGATTTTATAATTAATATGACGTAGAAATTTACTCTGAACAAGCTCCAAGCTCGTAGCATGGCAAGCAGAAGGTGGGTTCCACACACATGAGCAATATTCCAAGAGGGGCCTTACCAACAAGCAGTACATCATTTTTATAGAGGTAATAGATGAAAATTCTGATGAGCAACGTCTGATGAACCCACGCATCCTCAGAGACCTAGACGTTATCTCGGTTACATGAGGAATAAAACTCAGTGTCGAATCAAACTTAACCCCCAGATCCCTAACGCTAACCGCGGACTCGAGGGAAGTCCCATTTATGCTGTAAATAAAAAACAATGGATTGCGCGAACTCGAGAAAGACATAGAAAAGCATTTAGAAGTATTTAAAACCATACCGTTTAACCTGCACCAGACACTAAGTCTATCCAAATCACCTTGCAGTCCCACACAATCCTCAATCGATCCAACCGCCGCACTATGGGACAGAATCGTGCCTACCGTCTCAAAAATCTGTAACTTTGTCGTTGATTGAAGTAAATAGCTGAAATTTGGTACGTAGTATCTCTAATGTATATACTATCAAATAATGGTACATTCGTTGTTAATTTTTAACCGACTTCACGTGTGTATTTTTTTTGTTCCTTTTTTTTTGTTTTTTTTTAATGTTTGTTCCAATATTACTCCGCCATTTGTGAACCGATTTTAAAAATCCTTTTTTTTGTTTGAAAGGTATTGCTTGCAGTTGGGTCCCATAAATTTTTTTTGGAAATCGGATGGACAAAATGTCCGTCCGAAAAATTAATTTTTGAATATCTCGGCCATTTATAAACCGATTTTCAAAATTCTTTCTTCTTTTTGAAAGAATTTGTCAACAGGCTGAACACATAAAAAAATTTCGGAAATCGGACGCATACTTGATATGTATGGGTCTGATGTAAATAAAAGACCATGAAATACGTCTTCATTCGTTGCGGACCTAGAGCACTTTCTAGCGTGACATAATCTGATATTTTTGTAATCTTTATTACGAGATTCTTGGGCATCCTCAGATAAATTACCAATAGGCAGAACAGCAATATGTCTAATTATACTTTCCCCATGTATTAAGATCTTATGTACTGAAGAAGGCATGTTATACCACATATATTGTGTAACGTACAATTGTGCAGTAGCGCGAGTATATTCACCAAATTTTTCTGGATTTACAGCAATACCGCATGCCAAAGTCTGAAGAATAACATAAACCCTCATTAACTCCTGTTATTTCTGAAGAGCAGTAGTAGTTCTCAAAAAAACGTCGAGCTGTATTGCCATCATTGCTATTTCCACTTCCTTGCCGGGGTTTATCAACATGCAATCCCATTCGGCTTCGAAATAGACTTTGTACAAGTTTTTTCTTGTCTTCTCTACTTTTTTTTATCTTCCGGAGTTCTCGCAGCCCATTTTTTTAAACGAAAGATTATATGAAATATGTAAAACTAACTCCATGCCCCAATCCATGCATGCAACGTCGACAAACCGTACTCGTAAGCATTCATATTATCTGGCTTTGATTCAATCTTCTCCAAATTATTCATATCGTACACACCGTACATACAGCTCCAGAACTGGTGTCAGTTAGAACTTGTGTAACTTTTCCATCCACCATAGTTAAGAACAGCTTGTGACTTATTTCAATTAGCTGGTCCCCCATGTGTATCTCAGAAATTTTCCAATTATTAATTTGACCCCGAATATCACCGACCACCGAACGGGTTTTCTCGGGCGTTTCTTTTGCAAATTCCATTAGAATTGGTCGGCAATATCGAATAGAAGAGCAAGCCGGATTTTGCCAAAGAACCTCTTTTGTTTCTGTATCAATCAGCTTTATTGGTACCAAAGACGCTATAAATAAGTTTGCACCTGAGACCAAGTTACTTTTGTCTGTTTAAAATTTGTTTATATTCACTTTGTCCCGATGAACCATCACATCCCCATTTGGTAAACAATTTAAGATTTCTTCTTGTTGGGTTGTAAATATTTTCAATTTTTAAGATACGGGCAGTAGTGTGATCCAGCAAATCTTGTAGATTTACTTTAGCGCCTGTATCGGTTATTTCAATGCTGGAGGGTGGAGGATAACACAATTTTTTTGCGTTTGTTAATATATTATATGACGGCAATATATCGAAGTTTTTGTTAATCAGACTTGCTCGAAGTAATCCGTATTGTGATTTCGAAAGATCTAAATCAGCAAAAAGACTTAAAGCTTCATCCGCCGTAAAATATGTTGCATTGCGAGTTTCATGCAACAATTTTTCCTTTATGATCTTTTTGTCATCTCTATCACAATTCCGCATCATTGCAACAACAAAAGCTTCTTCCAATTCTCCTTCAGACCGCAATCCTTGGACGTATGCGCTATGTATATTCTCGAGTCCATATTCTTGAATTAACTCCATATTCTTCATTTTTTTAGATTTCTCTGACAGATCTTCATAAAACTTTGATGGACGTCCACGTTCTCCAGATGTTGTAGGTTTGATATCCATTGGTATTTCGTCGAACTGTCCTTAAATTCACCGTCTAACCACGTTGTATTTTCATTAAAGAAACGTTCTTTAGTTCGCTTAGATGTGGTCCAGCGATTGTTAAAAGCTGATATAAGCGATTTTTGAATACTTTTCACAACTAATTCACTTTTTGAAGACGACAAATGATGGTGTTCTTCTAAGTATTTTTGAATATCTTCTTTTTTGTCCCATGGTCAATGAAAAATTCGCATAATACTCGTCGAGGCACAACAAATTCACTCATTTTGTTGTATAGGTACTTCGCAAATATTGTTTTTACCGAGGTTGGTGAAGACTTTATGTCGAAGCACAATAAAGTACTGGTAAATGACAATTAAATTAATAACTTTTATACTTCAATTCCGTGAGAAAAATATTATTTTCTGCGGGTAGTCACATATTTATCGCGTTCTTATATGATACGATATGATTTGCAATAACAGTATTTCCACCTTACCTAAACTTTAATTTAGGTAGTAATCTATCTTTATATATAAAACACAAAAAATGTTTCTACCTACCCAAGGCAGCTCTACCAGGTAGTAGCAGTTCGGCAATAGCAACAAAGCCGAAAAAAATCACATGTATTTTGTTGGTATAAAATTCACCACATTGTCAAAAATCACGAGAGCTTCTCTCAGAAAACAACCACTTTATGTATGTATGTAGTTCATTCTCTCAAAAAACAACCACTTTATGTATGTATGTAGTTCAATGCGGTAGTTTGTAAACAAAATTTTGACAACTTGCTGGGATGTAAACAATAGTCACCTGTTCTAGTGATATTACCTAGTAAAGCTGCCTTTTACCTACCTACCTACATATCTACCTGCCTACCTATGTCCGCTATAGACGCTAGTAGACAATATTATTTAACAATAAAATGTTAGAAATAATCTATTTTTCGAAAAATCTCGTGAATCAAATCTTAAAAAATTTTTTTAAATATTTTGCATTTCCCTCCCCATCAGGTATTTTTCGTCCCATTTAAAAGGGGGCAGATTCGGGCAAATTTTTTTTTTTTGCCTTGACTTTTATATGAGCTGCTCTATGTGATGGTATCAAAATTACGACATCGGCAGACATCGCTAACTGTCAAAAGTCTATTTAAAGTTTCTAATAAGGTTAGGATATTTGATACTGCAAAAACAATCGTGTACCTCTCCAGTTTTTACATAAATATCTACTTAAATGCTTTTTAAATAAGGTACTTAATAACCATTCTAACCATATATCACACTTACATATTTGCATTGAAAATAATAAAAATATGACCATGTAAACTGGTGCAATTCTGTTCTACATAATCGACATTATTTTCAGCGTCAACTTGCAAGTCAAGTTTAATTAAGAAAAAATGAGAAATAATCTATTTTAAATTCTATATAATATGTATTGGACATTCAGTTAGATATGTGCATTAACAAAATATTCAATATCGAACATTCGCAAAACCTATTTTTGAGACGGTACGCACGATTCTGTCCCGTAGTGCGCCGTGTACAACTTCAAATTATCAGCAAACAGCAAGAACCTTGAAGACCGAAAGCAGTCGGCCACATCATTCAAGAACAGGTTAAACAGTAGAGGCCTCATATGAGAGCCTTGAGGCACTCCCGAGGGCACAGTAATGTTGACAAACTTAAAATTGTTAGCTCGAACCACCTGAACTCTGTCACACAAATAACTCCTAATCCAGCCCAACAGTGAACCCGATATGTCACGGTTATTGAACTTCTTAAGAAGAACATCATGGTTGACCCTATCAGAGTCCTTAGAGAAATGTCCGTATAGCAAATCAAGTTCAATTCAACAGACTTGCCTCTCTGAAAACCAAACTGTTCACCTATTACTGTCAGATAACGACTTAGCGCGTCAAAAAATGATTTATTGACGAAAACGTTTATTGCTGCATTTTATGAAACTGCAACTTGAGCGTAATATCATAATGGTAACTACATTCAACAGAAACTGAAAGTAAGTTGGGAATGTGGAATCTTTGCCACAATGATACTACTCAGTATATATCACCACTACACCAAATACTTTATCTTTGTACTCGACGCGCGTTTCGTTAACCATGTTAGGTTCATCAGGAGCGATGATTGACTGAAGCTAAACTACAAATCTACCCTATTTATACTTAGCCTAACCCTTGAATTACTCAAGCGGAACTAATAACATAGGCAAGGCCGTCAGTTCCGGTGAAGTAACCAGTAGAGGGGACTATAAGGAATAGGCCCTCTGTCTTTATTTAAACTACTTTTACATTTTATGATTTCCATACTTTCGTATGCGTTCAACAATCTCCTATCAGATACATTTTTTATTAATTTTAGATTATCTAATGTTACAGTATGATCAGCTTCAAGGGCATGTTCGGCAATGCTAGACTTTTCTGTTCTACTGTATTTTAAGTGTGCTAAATGTTCTTTAAATCGTGTTTTAATTAACCTTCTAGTTTGCCCAACATACTTTTTGTCACAATCATTACAACTAATTTCATAAATTCCACTTTTCTCACAATTAGGAATCTTATCTTTGGGATTTCCTAAGATATTCCTCAGATTGTCTGATGACTTATAGACTAAGGTGAGGCCTACCTTATTAAATACCTTATTGAGTCCCTTGCTATATTTCGGATTATATGGTATGGAGACATACTTGGTGTTATTTTCTTCGCGTGTAAAAAACTTTACAATATCTCGAAGAATTACTTAGAATGAATGACTTTGAAGACGAAATTATTCGTGAATATTTAACATTATCTAAACTTTGTATGGAACAAAATTATTTCCAATATAACAATCAATTTTATGTTCAGAAAGAAGGAACAGCTATGGGTAATTGCTTATCACCTTTCATAGCCAATTTATTCATGAGTAAGTTTGAAATCGAAGCCAGTCAAGAATTCGAATATTTCCCAAGGGTATGGTATAGGTATGTGGATGATATTTTCGCGATTTTTGATACAAAGAAAGCAAATATTGATGATTTTGTTTCTAAATTAAATAGCCGGTATGATTCCATTAAATTCACTTACGAAGTTGAGAACAAAGGACAATTGCCTTTCCTAGATATTTTAATTATTAAAAATAATAATAGATTAGAATTTGATATCTATAGGAAGGACACAGTAACAGATAGATATATTCCTAATAATTCATTTCATTGCAAACAACATAAATTAGCCTCATTACATTTTTTGGTTCATCGTTTGGTCACTTTCCCTCTGAATAAAGTAAACTTTAATAAAGAAAGGAATCGTATTAGAAATATAACTAGAGTTAATGGTTATGACGATGACTTAGTAAATAAGCTAATAAATAGACATAAGTTTAGGTTTAATATTCAGAATTCCACCTTTTTTACACGCGAAGAAAATAACACCAAGTATGTCTCCATACCATATAGTCCGAAATATAGCAAGGGACTCAATAAGGTATTTAATAAGGTAAGCCTCACCTTAGTCTATAAGTCATCAGACAATCTGAGGAATATCTTAGGAAATCCCAAAGATAAGATTCCTAATTGTGAGAAAAGTGGAATTTATGAAATTAGTTGTAATGATTGTGACAAAAAGTATGTTGGGCAAACTAGAAGGTCAATTAAAACACGATTTAAAGAACATTTAGCACACTTAAAATACAGTAGAACAGAAAAGTCTAGCATTGCCGAACATGCCCTTGAAGCTGATCATACTGTAACATTAGATAATCTAAAATTAATAAAAAATGTATCTGCTAAGAGATTGTTGAACGCATACGAAAGTATGGAAATCATAAAATGTAAAAGTAGTTTAAATAAAGACAGAGGGCCTATTCCTTATAGGCCCCTCTACTGGTTACTTGACCGGAACTGACGGCCTTGCCTATGTTATTAGTTCCGCTTGAGTAATTCAAGGGTTACGCTAAGTATAAATAGGGTAGATTTGTAGTTTAGCTTTAGTCAATCATCGCTCCTGATGAAGCTAACATGGTTAGCGAAACGCGCGTCGAGCACAAAAATAAAGTGTTTGGTGTAGTGGTGATATATACTGAGTAGAAACTGAAAGAATCACTTTGTTAGTGATGGTTGGTTACGGAAACCGAAGGAGAACACAGCAGGAGGTGTGTAACCTTTTTAACGCAGAATATCGGAATCGAGAACCTGTTACCCAATCCGTAGTTAACAAAACATTAAAATGATTTAGATAATCAGGTACCTTAAGTCGTATACTGAACGAAGAAAAATTGCATCCACACAAACCCATTCGATTGCAGGAATTATTTGAAGATGACTACGATTGACGCGTTGAATTTTGCGAGGTCATGATGGCGCGAATTAATAATGATCCTAATCTAATTCATAATATTGTTTTTTCTGGCGAGGCCACATTTTGTCTTAACGGAAGAGTTAACAGGCATAACTGCCGGTACTGGTCTACTGAGAATCCACACTGGATAATCGACAATAATTCTCGAAAACCATAAAAGATAAACGTGTGGGAAGGGACTTGTGGACGTCATATTATTGGTCCCTTTTTTATCGATGAAAATCTTATAGGACAGCGGTATTTACGGTTACTCCAAGAGTAAGTTATTATATAGATGCTTATACTGCACTCTGTCGGCGACTTACCAAGTCTTTTCAAGAAGAGCGGCACAGCACGGCTGGCACTTATTGCAGAAACGCATCTTTCTCGAGCTTACTGCTCGAAGGCATAGATGGCAGCATTGGTATAACAACTAAAGACGAATCGAAAAGAGTCGCATCGTCCGTTAGTACCTGGATAAGGACTAAAAATGTGTTCTCGTATTTGCTGAACCTTGCCCAGCTGATGAGCCGTGATACGGCGAAACACGTCTTGGGATGGTTCAGCAAATACGAAGAACACTTTTGGTAATTTCTAAAAATGCGAGTCTTTTCGATTCGTCTTTAGTTGTTATACCAATGCTGCCATCTATGCCTTCGAGCAGTAAGCTCGAGAAAGGTGCGTTTCTGCAATAAGTGCCAGCCGTGCTGTGCCGCTCTGCTTGAATAGACTTAGTAAGTCGCCGACAGAGTGCAGTATAAGCATCTATTTGTTATAGTTTTCCGATAATACGAGGCTGGTTTGAAAAGTCCGTGCAAAAATAAAAACTACTTATGTGTTTGGGGTAAACCTTTTTTATTTTTCGACCTAGTCTCCTTTTAGGCTTATACACTTCGTCCAACGATGTTCTACTTTGTTGATCCCTTCCGAATAATAGGATTTGTCCAAGTCTGCAAAATATCCATTAATGTCTGCAATCTTTGTCCCGCCAGCCATTTCTTCAAATTGGGGAACAAATAGTAGTCCGAGGGAGCCAAGTCTGGAGAATAGGGGGGATGTGAAACGAGTTGGAATCCTATTTCCATTAATTTTGCGACCACAACTGCTGAGGTGTTTGCTGGTGCATTGTCGTGATGGAAAAGGACTTTCTTGTGGGCCAATCGCGGGCGTTTTTCTTGCAGCTCGGTTTTCAAACGGTCCAATAACGATGAATAATATTCACCTGTAATAGTTTTACCCTTTTCCAGATAGTCGATGAGGATTATCCCTTGCGAATCCCAAAAGACAGTCGCCATAACCTTTCCGGCCGAAGGAACGGTCTTCGCCTTTTTTGGTGCAGTTTCCCCCTTGGTAACCCATTGTTTAGATTGTTGTTTGGTCTCAGGAGTATAGTAATGTATCCATGTTTCATCCACAGTGACGAAACGACGCTTAAAGTCCTCCGGATTCTTCTGGAACAGCTGCAAACCATCCTTGCAACACTTCACACGATTCCGTTTTTGGTCAAGCGTGAGCAATCGCGGCACCCATCTTGCGGATAGCTTTCTCATGTCCAAATGTTTATGCAAAATATTATGTACCCGTTCAGTCGAGATGCCCACAGCACTAGCAATCTCACGCACCTTAACACTTCTGTCATCCATCACCATATCATGGATTTGATCAATGATTTCTGGAGTCGTAACCTCCACAGAACGTTCAGTGTCACTTGTGCCCATATGGCCAGTCCGAAAATTTTGAAACCACTTATAAAGTGTTCTAATCGAAGGTGCAGAGTCACCATAATGTTTATCAAGCTTCTCTTTAGTCTTCTGAGACGTTTTGCCTTTCATAAAGTAATGTTTAATCACCACACGAAATTCTTTTTCGTCCATTTCTTGAAAATCACTCGACTTGCTTGATTCACACGAATGCCAAACACAAAGAAATAGACCAATATGGCTGAAACTTGGTGTGTGTTCATTCAAGAGATGCTACTAACTAAATATGACCTCGATACGCGCCGGTGGTGCCATCTCTCGGACTTTGCACGGACTTTTCAAACCAGCCTCGTATACAGGGCTTTCCATTTAAAAGAATTTAGTGTGGCGTAATTTCTTCGAACTGACAGTTCAAAGCATTTTATTGTCAACGTCAGCATGTGCGCCATAATAATACTTTTTTTTTACTTGAATTTGTATTTATTTTTAAAATTATTAACATAAGTAAATAACTTCATATTAGAAAACTTCATGTTATGCAGTGATTTACAATCAAAAATTAAACCATTTTTGCCATTTGGGTCAGGTGTTTTATATACCTATAACTTTTATTTAATCATTTTTTTTGATACATTGATTAATAAATGCCGTGGAATTATTATTCCATACATATGGGGCACCCTGTATCTCCAAATTACACAGACTTTATGGAAGGCGGAGTAAAAAATAGACTCGTAGTTGGTTCGCGTTTCTTTCATAGTTTCTTTTCCTTGTAAAGCAGTCCGGTCCTGTTGAAAGTACGTGTCTAGCATTTGTGTTATGGTTTGTAAACTTTAGTAATAAGGTTGTAACGTTAGTTCTAAATAAACCTGTCTTGTGTAAGCATCGTGCAAGTTGTTTTTGAGATAATTTGTTTACCGATTTTGCTATTACTCGTATTTTTTTTCTGTTCATTGAACCTGTGTGTGTATTTTAAAAATTTAGAGGTATTTTTTTTTTGATTTTTATTTATGAGGATGTGGGGTTAAGTATTTTTGTGGTGTCGGGATAGGTTATAGGGTTTCAACTTGCCGATAGTAGCAGAACGGCTGTATCTATAATATATATAAAATGCAACGTCTGTCTGTCTGTCTGTCCGGTAGTGCGCTTATCATTGGAGAACCACTTATCCGATTTACGCACTTTTTTTTTAAAACATACATATGTTCTCTGGTCAGGTTATGGGCTATATTTTATTACGATAGGTAGCATAAGGAATGAGCAGTGACGATAAAAGTGAATGAAGTCGGAAAAAAGTTTGCCGCTAGCGTAATCCCTTGCACTACACAACCTAAACTAGAGGTTCCCAAACTTTTTTTTCTCGTAGACCACTTTCAAAATTTTACTGGTTTCGGTGGACCCCCTGCTGCTACATTTCTACCATATTCCCAAAACTCGTTAAAAAATGTGAAGATTAGATCTAACGATGGAAATTTGCGTCGTGGCTGAGTTCCAATCCTAAATTCGGAGTGGTAAAAATAAAAAGAAAAATAATATATTTTCTTGTGTTCTATTTATTAAAATAATATGATTACAGACTTAATAAAATTAAAATTAAACACTAATAAGGTATCGTAACTTCAACAATGCAAATCAACAATTAAAATAAAATAGTCATAATTTTAATGGGAGGGATGTACTTGATGGATGATCTTCGAGCTTCGATGGTTTCATAGAGTTATTGCTCAAAACTTTGTTGCATAAAAGGCATATGGGCAATCGTTTGTCTGCCTTTGATGGAAGAAAACCAAATTTCAAATAATCAACACTGTACTGTCGACATTTCTTCAGCCATGTTTCGTATCAGTTACCTACCTGTAAAGAAAAAAATGTTTGTTTTAGTAATCACAAGACGACTTTAACAGGATATGGCTAGTTTAACAGAATAAAATAGTATTAATTAATTATTGCAATGAAAAAACCAAAATGCCGGCGGCAAAACTGATTTTAATTATTAAAAGCAATAAACTGCTAAGACCCATATAGAGGTTTTCACAAAACGGCTGAACCTATTTTAATGTAATATAAAATATTTTTTGATTAATTATATTTCGATACATTTCTGTAAATTCGAGAGAAAATACTTTTAAAGAATATTTTGACATCAAAACTCCGCGGTTTTAATGATTTATTTATTACTTTGATGTACGTTACGAGTGGTACATAAAGACACGTACAATTTATGAAAATATTTTTCATTTAGAATTAGCAACTACGAGGGCACTGAAATATGTACAAACATGCAGGTCAATCATATATCTCTCCTTGAGTGAATCACCACAGTCGGGTAAATAAATAATTTTATAATAAAAAGTACTAAAAGTTCAATCTTTCTCGGCTTTCTGTTCTTTTATAGAAGTCTCGAATAATGGCCCTGTTCAGTATTTAATTTTTATTACGTACCTACTACACGCAAACATAACAAATATAATATTATTACAATATAAAATAAAAGTATGAATAACAAATAGGCAGGTTCTTACTTTTTCCGCCACTTGCAAACACTGACATCGATTCACTCACACTTTTCTTTTCAAAATTCCGGAAACAAATGAGTAACGTTTGTCCTTGGCATTCGTATTTATATTGGTGAAGAATCAAACAAGTTCATGCAAGATTGCAAGCACAGCACAAGTCGTATTTCGTCCCTTTGCACGTCTGAACGGGTTGCGTTGCGAGCGGCGCTTTGCAAGTCTCGACGCGCGTTATACTGAATATCGAATATGCAAGTTTTTACAAGTAACAGTCGCTGACCTTCTTAAAATACACTACTCAAAAAAATTAAGGGAGGTTTTAAAACAAGGAAATTAATGCTAAATAAATAGGCTATCTGATCCATATGCCGGCCTAACTGAACAAATTTTTTTCAGGCCCGTGGACCAAAAAAAAGCAAAATATTTGCAATATTATTTTTTCGCGTTGTTAGGATTGCATGCGAATCGTAGCTCCTAAAAAGTTTTAGCCAAAAAATCTGAAAATTAGAATCTTAAAGCTTCAAAATGCTTTTTTTTAAAGTCTCAATACGACCATTTTTCACTCAAATACAGCCTGTCAAAAATCACCGAAAAATTTGGAATTTTTTTTTTGCTCCCTTAATTTTTTTGAGTAGTGTATTATCTGCCTACATTGATAGATAAATCAAAGCCAACATTTTTGTTCTTTACTATCGAAACCAGATAAATTTTCGTGGACCACCACTTACAACTTGTGAACCCCCATTTTTTTTTCACGCCAACGTAGACCCCCGTCGAGTCTCCCGTGGACCCCTGGGGGTCCACCTGAACCACTTTGGGAATCACTGCTCTAGGGTGTCAGCTATCTCACGAAATTTCACATTACGGTCATCCAGAACAATTTTGTGGATTTTTTTAATGTTTTCCAGCGTAATCACTTCATTTGGGCGCCCAGAACGATCAGCATTATTTGTATCTGTACGACCATGTTTAAATGCAGCATACCAGTAAATGATGAGTGATTTTTCAGGGGCAGAGTCCCCGTAACACTTGTCAAGCCATTGCTTTGCTTAAACGGTATTTTTTCCCATCAAAAAACGGTGTTTAATCATCACACGAAATTCGATTTTTTCCATTGTTTTGAAAATATCAAAAGCAGCGTCACTAAAACCACTGTAACTTGTAAACTATTCGTCGAAATGTATGAAATTTTGACACGTATCGTTTGAAGGTCGATACTTCCCAAAAATCATATTGATTTTTTTGAAAAGAGCGACATCTATGTGTCAGACCAAAAATTTTTCAACTTACGCACAGTGTCTCGACTAGTACAAGCTAGCGGGACAATATTATTTCTTCACTTATTTCAATTGTTTATGTATATTCCAAGTATCTTAAGCTATTTTAAGAAAAAAAAAGTTGAAAAATGTGTACTGTATATGTATTAATCGAAATATGTAACTGCAAGACGGAAGTGGTTTACTAATGTGTCTCATTTGTTCACTATTGTCGCTAATTGTTCTTTAATTAGCTACATACGTCTACCTACTCATTATGTGTGAAAAGTACAATCATGTTTGTTTACAAAGAAATTTCTAGGAAAAAAATAAAAATCATAATGATAGTACCCACATTTATTAATTTACAAAATAGTATTTCTTTTAAAATAAATTAGTACAATAACAGTATCTATATATCAATTATTTACAATAACAAGGTGTATAAGTAAAAGAAATATAATATTAAATAACTTATATACTAAGGCATGAATTATAAGCAACTACAACACACAATAAAATAAGAATAATAATTACAATAAAAAAATACTTAAACCTACTAATCACCATCAGATGAGTCGTCATCACCGCTCTCCCATTCAGTAGAATATTCAGAGAGTAAATAATCCTCCTCAATTAATTCGTGATGATGACTTACTGATGGTGTTTCGGATGGCAATGAAGGTGGAATAATCAACTGCAGAACCTCCGATGGCAAAGAAGTATATTTTCTTCGCGGTAATTCTCTATACGAGTTGATAACAGGATCAGACGTAATTAAAAGCATTCTCAAAAGATCTGTATTTGTGGCAATACGTGACCGCTTCCTGGTGTGCCGTTCACGGAATCTACGACAGTCTTTATTTCTTGCGGCCTGGGCTTCTTCGAAGAGTTGTCCAATGGGAAGAAGAAAAGATTTTATAACTTCCGCGCTGTGTACAAGAATTTTATGCACAGTAACGGGCATGGAATACCACGAATACAGATCAAGGTATAATTTTCTAGTATCAACACAAAACTTTTCGAATTCTATATAATTTATGTCATATCCCGATGACAAAGTTCTTAAAATTACATGAAATCTAGGAATAAGGTTTACGTCTAATCCTGTAATTTCGCTGCTCAATTCAGCTTTGGAAAAAAAATCTACGTGCTGTGTTTCCATCGTTTGTGTTACCATACCCAGGTTTTGGTTTATCTACAATGAGACCCATACGATCTTTAAACACTTTTTGTATCTCTTGTGAGCGTTGCTTTACAATAGCTTTGTCGTTATCTCCCCTGACTTGCCACTTTTTTATTTCTAAACGATAGCTGATGTGAAGCAAACATTCAAACGTGCGGATCCATGCATGTAAAGTAGATAAACCAAATGCAAGGCGTTCTTCGTTGCTGGGATATTTCTTTGACTCCTCGTTCATAGTAGACGGGGTGGCACCGCAAATATAACACTTTTGTGTTGAACTTGTGTCTGTTAAGGCGTGTTTAACAGAGATTTGAGATCCAGCAACGTTACATACTGTTGGAAGAAGCTGACTTACTTCATCTAAAATTTTAGAAGTTTCTTCTTTCGTAAACTCTTTTGTCTCCTTGGCAAAAATAAACTTAATCGGACGGCAATATAAAGTAGAGGAAGGTCTTGGATTTTGCCAGATCACAGTTTCGTTATCAAGCAGTCTCAAAGGGACAAATGAGTATACGAACAAAAATTCGTCTGTAGCGTTAGTGTTCTCAAATTTCTGCTTATACGTGCTATGCCCCGAACTCCTATCACAGCCCCATTTGCTTACCAACGTATAATATGAACGAGGTAACACACTTCTAATGACTTCCGTCTGAGCTTTAACTAATCGTTCAGCCGTTTTATCCAAAATCGCGTGAAGTTTAATTTCAGCTCGAGATTCAGTCACAGAAATATATTCGTCAGAAGGACAACAAGAAGCTTTGGACTTACCTAAACTATAAAACGATGGATACACTTGATGTCCCGCTTTCATTGACCATTTTCTTGTTTGTTTATATGAGTGAGAAGTCGATTTCGAGTCCACATAATAAGCTAAAGCTTCGTCTGGTGTTAACTGCCGACTTTGTTCAGAACACTTATTCTTTTCTCTAGTTTCACTGACCGCGACGTTCTGGATCTGTTTAGCAACACTTCGATGCCCTTCTTTTCGAGTAGCTAACTCAGCTGCTGTAATAAGCTCACTTGCACTTCGCGATTCCAAAAGATCTTCTACTCTCCGTCTCTTCGTTTTCGTTGATGAGTCTTCAAATGATTTTCTGGGTCGCCCTACGGAAAGAGCCGCTGACGATGTTGAAGTGCACGGCTGGTTAACACACATCTTTATTTCGATTCCGGATCCCTCTAACCAATCTTTATGTTTGATTAGAAACATTTCTTTGTTACCCTTTAAGGAAGTCCACTATTGATTGAATTTTGCTGAAAGGCTTGATATTTTCATTTTGAGTCGTTTTAGAGAATCGTCAGAAACATCAGACATATTGAATCAAAAGCTGCAACGATCGCGTCATTTAAAATATCTCATATATTGGCGAAACACAAAAAACCATTTGAAGATGGATTGGTTGTGAAGGAAGCATTTATTGAAGCGGGTGAGACTTTATTTGGAGATTTTAAAAATAAAACAGAGATTATGTCTGCTATTAGAGAACTTCAGTTATCTCGTCCGACTGTCACAAGGCGTGTTGAAGTCATGAGTCAGGACATGGCAGATAAACTAAAACATGATATCATGGAATGTACATATGTCTTTACAGTTCGACGAATCCACCGATATGACAGACACTGCACAGCTGTGTATTTTTATTCGAATGGTATTCAATGACATGTCGGCTAAGGAAGAGTTTTTGACAATAATTCCTCTGAAAGAAAAGACCCGTGGCGAAGATATATATGACGTTTTCTTCAATTTTGTAGCAAACTACAAGCTACCAATATAATATAAATACCAATATATATAAACTAGTGTGCATTACAACCGATGGAGCACCAGCACTGACTGGAAACAAAAACGGTTTTGTGTCGAGCTAATGATGATTTCCCTTCATTTTTCTCCTTCCATTGCATTATACATCAACAAGTTTTGTGTTCAGGTTAGTTCAGGTTATGGGCATTGCAATAAAAATTGTGAATTCTATCCGTGCACGTAGCTTGCAATGACGGCTCTTTAAATTGCAGTTGGAAGATAGTGAGTCAGCTGAACACACTGATTAGTTCTTCACACGGACGTCAGGTGGTTGAGTCGCGGAAAATTCCTAGAAAGGTTTCAAGAATTATTGCCCGAAATAACAGCTTTTCTGGACGAAAGAGGTGATGACACTCAGATGCTGAAAAACGGAAAATGGCTGACTGATTTGGCATTTTTGACAGACATCACAATGCATTTAAATACCATTAATTTGGAGCTTCAAGGTAAAGGAAAAACTATTATTGAGATGATTAGCGCAATAAACGCATTCAAAAGTAAATTGCAACTTATGATAGATCAACTGAAAAGAAAGGATCTGAAAAATTTTCCGTCTTTGAAAACAAGGATTCCTCAGTTGAATTATGATATTTATGAGGCAGAATTATCAAATATTTTGGGGCCAATTCGAAATACGTTTTTATGATTTCACTAAATTGGCAAATATCGCATCATTTATGAGTTATCCTTTTTCGTGTAAAAACATTGAGGAATTAGCTACTGAAATAGCAAGTCAGTCTAACATGGACTCATGTTCTGTTGAAAATGAGTTAGTGCAGATTATATCAGATATACATCTCAAAGCCACAGCATCTGATACAAAATTCTGGTGTTTTATATCTGACGGCAATGTTTGGGTCAACTTACTTGTGCGAGTCTGCATTTTCTGAAATGAAGATAATTAAGTCAAAATATCGCAATCGACTAACTGACGAACATATGTCATCATGCTTGCGATTAATACTCGGTAATGACGTACCATCTTATGAAAAGTATGCTGAGGACATGCAGTGCCACGCTTCAACATCCAAAGTCACTCTTTAGTTAAGTTTAGACACTAGAACTCGTTTGTTTTGTAAGAACCAATAAACTCGCAATTTTGAATAATTATGAGTTTTTTCATTGACATTTTAGAGCAGACCTACACTTACCTTGACTAAAAAAATGCATATTGTGCGGAAAACTAATATCTATGCCACGATACACCCTACCTAGACCACAATCCTGCATCACACTTACTTGCAGCCTCTCAGAGTCGATCGATCGTAGTCTAACAATATTGAGGTAGATCGCCAGCAGTTCAAGTTTGAGCACCCCTTCTCTATGGGTTCAGTTAACTCCGAATTTACTCTTCTATTTTATTTCTTTTGTAAATGTTCTCAATTAGTTTTATTATATCCAATGGAATATTCTTGTTATAAAGTGTGTGCACTACGTCTTGCAGTTGTACTCTATCAAATGCTTTTACCAAATCTATAGAGCATAAGAACGCTGGTCTGTTATACTCAGTAATTTGTCTGACTACAAATACTGCGTCGTTACAGGGTCTTCCGCTCCTGATTTCTTGTTGTTCTTGGGAAAGCTGTATAAGTGGAGTAATTTTATTGGTAACAATTTGCTCTATGGGTTCAGTTAACTCCGAATTTACTCTCGCTTCTATTTTATTTCTTTTGTAAATGTTCTCAATTAGTTTTATTATATCCAATGGAATATTCTTGTTATAAAGTGTGTGCACTACGTCTTGCAGTTGTACTCTATCAAATGCTTTTATCAAATCTATAGAGCATAAGAACGCTGGTCTGTTATACTCAGTAATTTGTCTGACTACAAATACTGCGTCGTTACAGGGTCTTCCACTCCTGATTTCTTGTTGTTCTTGGGAAAGCTGTATAAGTGGAGTTATTTTATTGGTAACAATTTTTGTCGTCAGTTTTAAAGTTTACTCTAACGTTGACTCACCCTGTATACTTTTAACTGTAACTAAAAAAAAAATGTCCGACATTTTTTGACCATTTCGTATTGTTTTTTTGTTTGTTGTTTTGGGGATAGATAATGGTCCGAGGGGGCTAAGTCAGGAAAATATGGAGGGTGATCAATCAGGTCAAAGCCCAATTCGTCTATCTTTTGCAAAATTAACAGCGATTTGTGTGCTGGCGCAACAAGACTATTTGTTGTGATGATTTGCAAGATTTTTTTTTAAATCAACCGGCATCTGTGGCGAACGTCTTTTTCGGACGAATCATTTAATTTCAAATTTATCGTCACTGAATTGAAGAGTCGCAATATTACTTATTTAAATTAATGTTGTATATATAATATTTATGTCATATAATGATAATTGGAATATTTCTAATAAACTACCGTAAAAACCTGTTTGTAATAGTAAACCAGCACTATTAAGCAATTTTTAATTTATTGACAAGACTGGAAAATAAATGTTGTTTTTAGAATTTGGTAATAATAGTACCTACAGCCTTGGCCAAAAGTATTAGGCACCCTACAATTTACTTCATTTCTTGTGTTTCAGGGTAAAAAATTAAATTCGTATGTTTTGTAAAATCGTATGTTGCGGTAAAATTATGAAATAAATTAATATTTGGTGTGTGCGCCCTTAGCTTTAATTACAGCAGCAATTCTTTGGGGCATGCTGCGTACAAGCCTAGTACATTCAGTTCTACTTATGGCATCCCACTCATCCATCAAAGCGCGTTTTAGCGCTGCTTTTGATGTTATGCTATGCTCCCGTATCTTGCGCTTCAGAATACCCCAAAGATGCTCGGTAGGGTTTAGATCTGGAGACTGGGCCGGCCAATCCAACAAGACAATGTTATTGTCTCTAAACCAGCGCATCGTAGCCGCTGATTTATAACTAGGTGCATAGAATTTGATGTCGTCTAAATTAGTGTCGCCAAAAATGCGCGTTAGCGAAGGCATCAGTACAGTTTCTAGTATATTTATGTACTTTTGGCTGTTCATGCGGCCTTCATAAACGAACATTTCGCCGACACCTTTAGCAGCCAGGCAGCCCTAGATCATAATGCTGCCTCCTCCGTGTTTTACAGTAGGTGCCACGCAATCTGGATGGTATTCCTCGCCGACGCGCCTCCTCACGAATGTCACACCTGACGTTCCGAAGAGCTGTAAGAATAGAAAAAAATACTCAATTAAAAAATTAGTTATTATTTTGACTAAAACGGATTAAATCAAGAGTAATTGTATGTAATTATTTGTTAAAATAAATCATATAAAAACCTACCTCAAAGTTGGATTCGTCGTACCATACAACATTAGACCAATCCTCTTCGCTAAAATGTTGGTGCTTCGGAGCCCACTCTAAGCGTTTCTTCCTATTGGTCTTTGAAAGCCAAGGCTTCTTTCTAGCTTTTCACCCTCTTAATCCAGCTTCTGTCAGTCTTCTCCTTGCCGTTCGAGAACTAATCGGCATCCCAATCTCTTCCGACAGAGTTGCAGCGAGCTCAGATGATGTTTTTTTTTTCAGTTTTTAATAGGGTTTGGATTTTAATTCGTTTTTCGATACCAAGCTCCCTTTTCTTAGGCATTTCTCAAATATAAGAATGTCCAGTTCACAAATAAAACACGCACGGAAGGTTTTTGACACTACAAGTAGTAAAAAGAGACCGATAGAACATTTAAAATATTTTTCAAAACACCTCATTATCGCAATTTTGTGGGCCAGGTGTTTTACGGACCTGTAAAAGAGATTGTCTATTGTTTAAGTTAGCTTTTGACAGCGCCGTCTATAGTATTGTTAAAACAATTAGTCTTTTTTTTTAATATTTTATGAGTTTCGCGTGTTTATTAGGGGTGCTAATACTTTTGGCCAAGGCTGTATTTATGTCATCGCATAATCCATATCACCACATAGAATGTTATTTATAACATTGTTTCTCGCTAAATCAATGATCCAAACCAAACTTCCGTGAGTGCGATAAAGGCAAGTAGAAAACACTGGACGGATTTCCAACCCTGTCTTACGGAAAAAAAATTACCATATCGTACGTACGTGCAGCACACCTAGGAATATTTGCATGAAAAAAGTGATCAAAATTATATTTCATTTTTACATACACTACCCTCAGAAAGTATTTGCCCACCTAGAAATTTCAATGTAACTGTCAAAATTTAATACCTAATTAAACCCTTTTATTATATTAGGTAAATTTAATTGTTCTTAACTGTGTGTCGACTAGTACAAGTTAGCTGGACAAAATTATTTTTTTCACTTATTTCAATTGTTTATGTATATTCTAGGCATATTAAGTTATTTTAAGAAAAAATTCATCGCGTTGGTTTTTTTTATGGCCGTGGCTAATTTTTTCCCCTAAATTAGTCAGCTACGCACACATATTTAACGATAACTCGGGAACAACTTGTCAGATTTTTATAAATAAAACATTAAAAAATGCGTAACAAAATTTTATTAAAGTTGATTGAATATTATTTTATTCTATCTTTTATCGTTTTGGAGAAATTAATGGAAAGAAAAAAATTTTTTTCGTGTAAAATTCATTATTTTTTTCGGTAAAAAAGCGCAATAACAAAAGAAAAACAAAATATTATACATTTTTCTGACAGTTGGGTATCTGGGAAATAAAATAAGGTATTAATCATGAAAATCGGTTAACAAATGTGGGTTTTATTCACAATTTACCGCAGGTACTCAATATCGATAAAATTTGTGTAATACAGCCACCCTTGCATATCGCGGTAGGATTGCATCAGCTTAGCAGGTAGATAACGGAATTAAAGGGCAAGGATATTTTGTATGGTTATTAGAATTAAAAATTATAATACAACTAGTTTCCGTTAAGGCGTTACACACCTTTCCGTCTGTCATTGTCAGCAAAAGTTCGTGTTTTACAGAGATTTGAGAATCACCAAAGTTGATAAGTGTTGGAAAAAGAGCATTAACTTCTTCCCACAATCTATTTGTCTCCACTAACGTGAAGTCGTTCGTTTCTTTGGCAAATATAAATTTGATTGGGCGACAATACAAAGTTGATGAAGGCCGAGGATTTTGCCAAATAATTTTGGACCCATCATATAACTTAAGGGGAACTAAAGAAAATGCGAAAAGAAACTCGTCCGTATATTCAGTGTTCTCAAATCTCTGTTTGTATGTGCTGTGCCCAGAACTTCCATCACATCCCCATTTACTAACAAGTGTAAACGATGAACTTGTTGGGAGCACACTGCTGATAACTTCATTCTGTGCTAATACTAGACGTTCCACTGTTTTATTTAATAAGGCTTGCAAATTTATTTCAGCACGAGTTTCTGTTATAGCAATGTGCTCCTCTGCAGGGTAACAGGCCTGTTTGGACTTTTTTAAAATAAAATATGACGGAAACACATTATGCCCCGCCTTCAGGGACCACTTCCTAGTTTGTTTGTAAGAATGCGTTGTTGACTTAGAATCTATATAGTAAGCTAAGGCTTCGTCACTACTTAATTGCCTAGGATTAACGGAACTGGTATTTTTAGACTTAATAATATTATCTGGGCTCTCACTAATGTCTCTGATCACATTGGCAATTTTCCTTTGCCCTGCTGAACGCACAGCAATTTCGGCAGCAGTCACCAATTCACTGACACTTCGGGATTCTACGAGATCCACGACGCGACGTTTCTTCGTCTTAAACGACGATTCCTCGAAATCTTTGCGAGGTCTTCCTGCAGGAGTCACATTCTCACTTAATGTTGAAGGTTGTGGCGCAAAAGAACTCGCAGTAAACTGTATGTCTGCTTCATCCAACCAATTTTTAATTAAAAAACGCTCCTTCGACTTTCCTGAAGCCAACCATTTGGCACCAAACTTATTAGACAAGTTGGATATCTTCAACTTTATTTCTTTTTGGCTGCTTTCAGTAATGTCACCAAAGTGAAATTTTGAAGAAAGAAAGTCATATACACGCGAGTTTTTTTCATTCTTCGTGTGTTTCAACCACTCCTCAAAAAAGGCTACCCTTGAAATAGAGTAAACGTGTTCTGGAAAAAAAAAAAGAAAAAAAAACATGTTGTACTGAAGTGTGCTAAACAATATGTGTATTTTTACGAAGAATAAAGTTATTTCTGTGTAATGTCTAAAAACTAGCCCGGATAGAGGTGAATGTCTGTATATTCTGAACTTTCAAAGTTTTTTTTTTAAAAAAAACACGCTAAAATATATAGGCTATTTAAAAAAAATACTAAAAATTCAAATTAATAGATTCTGATTAAAAAAATACATTAAAAAATAGTACTTACCCTCAGTATTAATATTCATCACAAGAACTTTCACAATATTACAATATGTCACTATAAGATGTGCACGAAAGTGTCGCTAAATTGCAACTGATTGATTGAAAGAGCTGCATTAAACTCATTACCTGACTTCTGACGCTTATGACTCGCCACTTGCAAATTTGATAAACAACCTTTTCTCCGAATTCGGGGTTTGGTGGTGTTGTTTACGTTTTGCAAATAAGATTTCCTGGAAATCATAACATGAATTTTGTCCACCTAGCATGTTCTACGCGACACACTGTGCGGCGGTGGTAATATGGGCACAAAATTATCTTCATTACCTGTTTCTCGAAAAGGGTGCTTTAATCCTATAGGTAAATTGGGCCCACGAGGAGATTTTATAACTAAATCGGTCGTAACAATGTAAAATGTAATAATAAAATGCAATTTCCTCCCACTACAAATTCTCATAGGACAGGTAGGGCCACTTTCGCAATCATTTATATTTTTGCGCTGAGAGCCAGAAGTACTTCTTAATAAAAATAATGTCGGTATCTTTTATAACAACTAATCGTGGAGATGTGTTGCTCGTCTTGGACAATTTTACATTTTCCAAGGGCAGAGTGTTGAAAGGCGGTGAAGTATGTTGGAGGTGTAGCCGAAAAAAATTAAACTGTAAAGCCAAAGTTTAGGTTAGTTAAACAATAAACAATTATCAAAGATTTTGTGTTTTTATTTGTAAGATCTTTCGCTTTCAAACCTACGTTATGTGATAAATTAAAAATTATAGTAATTAAGGCATTCTGCGTTGTAATATGGTTTGGGGCCAAAATACCTATAGGATTATGGTGCCTCCTAAATCTTCGGGCCCATTTTACCTATAAAATTAATCATCTTAGTGTCTTTGTGCCCATTTTACTTCCGTCCTTCTTAACAAGTGTCCATCATAAAATTGTTTAGATAAGCCTTTTTGGTGATATCACAAATTAAAAACCAATTAGAACAAATTTCCAAGATTCGCGTGATAATCGTTTTGAGGCGATTTCTGAGAATTCCAGTTGAAGTAAGAACTCATTTCAAGTTTCTAGGGATTATGGAAATTTCTGATGACATTTTATGATAAAAACCATGCTAAAAATACCATTGGCCTTTTGGAAATTAACCATTCGCAAACAGTGCTTTGTCATTGATACAGGTTCAATGGTCTTGTGAAAATGCCAAAAACGAAAGAAGTTTCCGTGGAAAATCGGGCTCTGATAATTGCGAGACTTCAAAATGGTCACTCGAGTCGACAAATCGGAAGTGATATGCGGATGCCAAGGAGAACGATGGATTACATCGTAAAAAAATTTTCTGCGGGACATGGAATTCTCGACCAAAAACGTTCAGGAAGGCCTCAAAAAAGGACTCCCGCTGAAGACAGAGCTATAACAATGTCCAGCAGACGTAATCGCCGCCTAACCGCACCAGAAATCACGGCTCAAATAAACCTGGAGCGACCTATCCCCGTCAGAGTGACAACCGTGAAGAACAGGTTAGCAGAAGGTGGACTACACGGGAGAGTTGCACCACTTCTTAAGTAAGGGAATAAACGAAACGATTAGAATTGGCCCGAGAACATGAAAATTGGACATCAGAACAATGGAATTCTGTCCTTTGGAGCGACGAATCTAAATTCGAAATTTTCGAATCGACGAGTTTACGTGCGGCGGTCAGCTGGAGAGAGGATGTTCGAGCCTGTCAGTTGTCTACAGTAAAACATGGTGAAGGTTCAGTAATGGTTTGGGGTTGTTTTGGCAACGGTAAAGTTGGAAAAATCTTTAGGATAGAAGGAATCATACGAAAAGAACACTATCAAGAAATTTTGCTAACTCAAATGCTTCCTTCTGGAAGAGATATTTTTCAGGGGAAATTTATTTTTCAGCATGACAACGACCCTAAACATTCTTCTAAACAAATTAGAGAACTTTTGGAACAATGGAAATCCGATAACGTCCTGGAAGTGACGACTTGGCCTCCACAATCACCGACTTGAAAACTCAATTCAACATCAGAAAAATCACTTGTTGGAACTTTTACAAGCAGAATGGGTTAAAATAACCGAAGAAACTGCTGGACAGAATGCCGAAACTCTGTAAAGTAGTAATTAAAAACAAAGGAGGTCACATAGATGAGAAAAATCCTGGAAAATCATGAATATTTTTCTGATTTTCTAGACTGTAAATAATGTGGAAATATATAATAATTCATTAAAATTTAAAAAAATATATATTATCTGGGTTTTTGTTGTCTTGGGACTGAAATAACTAGGTGGGCAAATACTTTCTGACGGCAGTGTACCAGGTGTACAAGTACGAAATGCGGATTTGAGACAACAGATGGTGCACCAATGCAGTTTGTGCTATAAAGATTTGACGCTGCGCCATTTTGTTGTGTCATCAACAAGTGTCAGACACGCACGAGTGATAAATTGGAAAAGTGTGTGCATAGTGTTGTATTGTTGTGTTCAATATGTCGAAATTTATACTGAACAAAGAGCATTCGCGGACAGCATTAATTTTTTGTTTTCATTTGAAGAAACCTGCTGTTGAATCATACCTATTACTTCGAGAAGCTTATGGTAAACATGCTCCATCGCAAGATACGTGTGAACGATGGTTTCGGCGTTTCAAAAGTGGTGACTTCGATGTTGCAGACAAGGAACGTGGAAAAACCCAAAAAAAATACGAAGATGTGGAATTGCAAGCATTGTTGGACGAAGACGATTTGCAAACACAAAAACAACTCGCCGAGCAATTGGGCGTTAGTCAACAAGCTGTTTCCAATCGGCTACGAGAGATGGGAAAGATTCAGAAGACCGGTAGATGGGTACCACATGAGTTGAACGACAGGCAAATGGAAAAGGGCAAAAAAAGGTGTGACATTTTGCTCGCTCGGTACAAAAGGAAGTCGTTTTTGCATCGTATAGTTACAGGGGATGAAAAGTGGATTTATTTTGAGAATCACAAGCGCAAAAAATCATGGGTAGACCCAGGCGCACCATCCACATCGACCGCAAAACCGAATCGCTTTGGCAGAAAGACGATGCTCTGTGTTTGGTGGGACCCGAGGGGCGTAGTCTATTATGAACTGGTAAAACCTGGGGAAACGGTTAATACTAAACGTTACTAACAACAATTGACCGATTTGAACCGTTCGCTGTTTGAAAAAAGACCAGAATACCGAAAGAGGCAACACAAAGTTATTTTTCTTCATAACAGTGCTCCATCACATCTGGCAAAACCTGTTCGCGACACGTTGGAAGCACTCAGCTGGGAAGTTCTACCCCATGCGGCTTACTCACCAGACTTGGCTCCTTCCGATTACCACTTGTTTGCATCGATGGGTCACACACTTGCTGAGCAGCGCACAGTGTCTCGACTTGTACAAGCTAGCGGGACAATATTATTTCTTCACTTATTTCAATTTTTTTATGTATGTATATATTTTAAGAAAAAAAAAGTTGAAAAATGTGTACTGTATGTGTATTAATCGAAATATGTAGCTGCAAGACGGAAGTGGTTTACTAATGTGTCTCATTTGGTCACTATTGTCGCTAATTGTTCTTTAATTAGCTACATACGTCTACCTACTCATTATGTGTGAAAAGAACAATCATGTTTGTTTACAAAGAAATTTCTAGGAAAAAAATAAAAATCATAATGATAGTACCCACATTTATTAATTTACAAAATATTATTTCTTTTAAAATAAATTAGTACAATAACAGTATCTATATATCAATTATTTACAATAACAAGGTCTATAAGTAAAAGAAATATAATATTAAATAACTTATATACTAAGGCATGAATTATAAGCAACTACAACACACAATAAAATAAGAATAATAATTACAATAAAAAAATACTTAAACCTACTAATCACCATCAGATGAGTCGTCATCACCGCTCTCCCATTCAGTAGAATATTCAGAGAATAAATAATCCTCCTCATTTAATTCGTGATGATGACTTACTGATGGTGTTTCGGATGGCAATGAAGGTGGGATAATCAACTGCAGAACCTCCGATGGCAAAGAAGTAAATTTTCTTCGCGGTAATTCTCTATACGAGTTGATAACAGGATCAGACGTAATTAAAAGCATTCTCAAAAGATCTGTATTTGTGGCAATACGTGACCGCTTCCTAGTGTGCCGTTCACGGAATCTACGACAGTCTTTATTTCTTGCCTCCTGGGCTTCTTCGGAGAGTTGTCCAATGGAAAGAAGAAAAGACTTTATAACTTCCGCGCTGGGTACAAGAATTTTATGGACAGTAACGGGCATGGAATACCACGAATACAGATCAAGGTATAATTTTCTAGTATCAACACAAAACTTTTCGAATTCTATATAATTTATGTCATATCCCGATGACAAAGTTCTTAAAATTACATGAAATCTACGAATAAGGTTTATGTCTAATCCTGTAATTTCGCTGCTCAATTCAGCTTTGGAAAAAATCTACGTGCTGTGTTTCCATCGTTTGTGTTACCATACCCAGGTTTTGGTTTATTTACAATGAGACCCATACGATCTTTAAACACTTTTTTGTATCTCTTGTGAGCGTTGCTTCACAATAGCTTTGTCGTTATCTCCCCTGACTTGCCACTTTTTTATTTCTAAACGATAGCTGATGTGACGCAAACATTCAAACATGCGGATCCATGCATGTAAAGTAGATAAACCAAATGCAAGGCGTTCTTCGTTGCTGGGATATTTCTTTGACTCCTCGTTCATAGTAGACGGGGTGGCACTGCAAATATAACACTTTTGTGTTGAACTTGTGTCTGTTAAGGCATTGCACACTTTGCCATCAGTCATTGTCAACAACAAATCGTGTTTAACAGAGATTTGAGATCCAGCAACGTTACATAATGTTGGAAGAAGCTGACTTACTTCATCTAAAATTTTAGAAGTTTCTTCTTTTTCGTAAACTCTTTTGTCTCCTTGGCAAAAATAAACTTAATAGGTCTTGGATTTTGCCAGATCACAGTTTCGCCATCAAGTCGTCTCAAAGGGACAAATGAGTATACGAACAAAAATTCGTCTGTAGCGTTAGTGTTATCAAATTTCTGCTTATACGTGCTATGCCCCGAACTCCCATCACAGCCCCATTTGCTTACCAACGTATAATATGAACGAGGTAACACACTTCTAATGACTTCCGTCTGAGCTTTAACTAATCGTTCAGCCGTTTTATCCAAAATCGCGTGAAGTTTAATTTCAGCTCGAGATTCAGTCACAGAAATATATTCATCAGAAGGACAATAAGAAGCTTTGGACTTACCTAAACTATAAAACGATGGATACACTTGATGTCCCGCTTTCATTGACCATTTTTCTTGTTTGTTTATATGAGTGAGAAGTCGATTTCGAGTCCACATAATAAGCTAAAGCTTCGTTTGGTGTTAACTGCCGACTTTGTTCAGAACACTTATTCTTTTCTCTAGTTTCACTGACCGCGACGTTATGGATCTGTTTAGCAACACTTCGATGCCCTTCTTTTCGAGTAGCTAACTCGGCTGCTGTAATAAGCTCACTTGCACTTCGCGATTCCAAAAGATCTTCTACTCTCCGTCTCTTCGTTTTCGTTGATGAGTCTTCAAATGATTTTCTGGGTCGCCCTACGGAAAGAGCCGCTGGTGATGTTGAAGTGCACGGCTGGTTAACACACATCTTTATTTCGATTCCGGATCCCTCTAGCCAATCTTTATGTTTGATTAGAAACATTTCTTTGTTACACTTTAAAGAAGTCCACTTTTGATTGAATTTTGCTGAAAGGCTTGATATTTTCATTTTGAGTCGTTTTAGAGAATCGTCAGAAACATCAAACATATTGAATTTTTCACTTATATAATAAAAAATGCACTGTTTCGTTCAGTTTTGTCATGTTTTAGCCATTCTTCAAAAAACTCCATTTTCGTCATCGTCACGACTCGTTCTGAAAAAAATAAAATAATTTTACTTTCGGGCCTTTTCGGGGTCTATAATATATATGAATCTGTGCCTGAATGTTGTAGGTATTACATATAGAAAAATCTAGGTGGATATATGTGGATAAAAAAATTTGCTACTTTTAAAGTTTACAATTAATGTAAAATTTGCTGGATTTATCTATATATTTACAAATTGATATTACACCAAAAGTATACATATTTTTTATAAAAAATATAAGTCATAATAGAGTACATACCTTCAACAGAATATTCCATCACAAAAAACTCGTTTCACTTTGCTACCAATTTTAAAATATGTTATCACAAGTGTGCATAAAATGCAACTGATTTGCAAATGAAAATGACCTTTCTTATAAGGGTTACTTTGACCCCCTGATAAGATACCTTTATGAGGTGATAAACAAATTAATTCTTGGAATTCGTTAAATGGGGGGGGGGTTGTTTACAAGTCGTTATCAGTGGTTCCTGGAAATTACGTCATGAATATTATCCCGCTAGCATGTTCTTGCCGAATCACTGTGCAGCACTTTGGTTCGTACAAAGATGTGAAAAAATGGCTCGATGAATGGTTCGCAGCAAAAGGGGAAGATTTTTACTGGCGTGGTATTCACAAATTGCCCGAAAGATGGGAAAAATGTATAACAAGCGATGGAGCATACTTTGAATAAAGCACTTTTTATCATTCTTCCGAATTTAACATGTTTTTTTAGAAAAAAAATCCGCATTTCATACTTGTACACCTGGTACATACACACATACATAGCATTACGCCCCTATCCCCGAAGGGGTGGGCAGAGCCTTTGTCTACACGCGGCCACTTTTTGCAGTTATGGATTATAAGATGACATACCCGGTGCATATAAGTAGTGATAGGTTGCGAGCCCATCGCCCATAGCTGGACCTTACCCCTTGTCCATCCATTCAACTTTTCGTACTTTCGTAACAACTTAATTTCGTATTTTAATTATAATTTTATTATAAATGAATTAAATTAAAAACATTAATTAAGTAGAATTACATGTTTTTTAAGTATAATCATACAAATAAAAATAAAAATACACACGTCAAAAACAGGAAAAAATAATCGTTAAACTAATCATCCTCGTAATTACTTTCCCCAGTATTTTTGTTACTACTTGGAGGTGAAAGCAGCGTACTTGAGACTATTAGGTTCAAGGCTTCTTTTGAAAAGGGTTTGCTTTTCTTATGACGCTTGGGCCTATTGTTGCTCAAATAAGGTTCGAAGTTTAACTTTCTTGCAAAATTAATTCTGTATTGTCGGATATTCTTATTTCGGACTTCAGCTGCCTCTTCCGATAACTGCCCAGTTGGTAGTATAGCAGGAGCTGTTACTTTGGCGCTGTGCAACAAAACTTTGTATGGTAGGTGACATAGGATGGCATGCAATTTTACATATAATCTTGCTGTTTCGTGGGCGAAAGTGGCAAACTTATCGCTATCAATGTTGTTGCCACTTGAAATTACCTCCAGTATAACTTTAAATCAGAGGTTCCCAAACTTTTTTTTCTCGTAGACCACTTTCAAAATTTTACTGGTTTCGGTGGATCCCCTGCTGCTACATTTCTACCATATTCCTAAAACTCGTTAAAAAATATGAAGCTTAGATCTAACTATGGAAATTTGCGTCGTGGCTGAGTTCCAACCCTAAATTCGGAGTGGTAAAAATACAAAGAAAAATAATATATTTTCATGTGTTCTATTTATTAAAATAATATGATTACAGACTTAATAGAATTAAAATTAAACATTAATAACATACCGTAACTTCAACAATGCAAATCAACAATTAAAAAAAAAATAGTCATAATTTTAATGGGAGGGATGTACTTGATGGATTGACAGCAAATTATCAATATTTGGCTTCAGTTTTGTAAGGAATAACCGCAAATCTCCCCGTTCTGTGATGTTCAATCAGCTCCTTTTTTTGTTAATAGGTTTGTAACGACACTAAAACTTTTTTCGACAAGGTATGACGAGGGAAACGCTAAAATTTTTCTCGCAATTTCCCACAACCCAGGATATTTTTCGGATATTTCTGCCTGCAGCCAAAATGTTTGATAGCCTTTTTTTAATTTCACCTTCAGCTCCTCATTGGTGCTAAGCTCGAGTAGCTCCTCTTATAATACCACAGTCGCCACTTCCGTTTCATCAAATGGATTTATGATCCATGGTGGTATTTCCATCGTCAGAATATCTTGAAGTCATCATGCAGGGCATTTAAATGTTGAACGTATGTCTGAATACCTTCATCAAGACATTCTGCCTGTGACAAGTTTGGAAACTGAGAGAATTCGCGCCGACTAATATTTTGCTTCATAAATTTCAATTTTCCAAGAAAAGCCGAAATTACACCCTTTTTATTAAATTTAGGCTGTCCCCTTGTAACTGCAAGTTAATGTCATTAAATTTTTTGAACAAATCTGTCAAATACGTTGTCTGCTTTCAATTTGATCAGATTTTCTTTTAAATCTGGATCTTTACTTTCCAGAAACTCTAAAATTGATTCAAAAAGTGAGTAAAATCTTGTTAAACATGCACCTTTCGACAACCAGCGTACTTCAGTATGTAAGAGCAATCGTTGGAAGTCTTCATCATTTTCGTCGCACAATTGTGCAAATAAATGGGTATTCAACGCATTGCTTCTTATTTTGTTAACTGCTTTAATCACAAATTGAAGCGATTGGTGCAATCTATCACTCAAAATTTTCGCTACCAGGTGTTGTCGGTGGATGACACAGTGAATTGCAGTTACTCCTGGTATAATTTTTTTAAGATGGTTTATAAACCCACGATATCGCCCGAAGATGGCAGGAGCTCCATCTGCTGCCACCGGAATAATGTTTGTAAATGGAATCGATTTTTCCCTAAAAAAATCACTCAGGACATTAAATATTGATTCGCCTTTAGTGTCCGTCTCCAAAGTTTTCACAAATAGCAGCTCTTCATGGATTTCTTCGTCCATAACAAATCGAACATATGCCAATAATAATACTTCATTACCAGGTAAAGTTGACTCGTCCAGTTGAATAGAAAAATGAGTTGTTTGCAGATAATTCCACAAGAAGCTTTCAATATCAGAGCTCATTTCATCAATACGTCTTTGTACAGTGTTGTTACTCAAAGGAATTCTTTTGAGTACGTCAAATGGAGGTTTTGTGCAGAACAGTTTTTAAAACCTCTTCAACAGCGGGTAAAATTAACTGTTCTCCGATGGTGTGCGGGTTTCCAGATTTCGCTATAAGCAATGAGATATTGTAAGATGCCCGCAAGCCATCATCGTTACTTTGAGACGTTGAAGCGAACATACTGTGCACGGTGGGTCTGTTTTCATATCTTTCCTTCAATGTTTGAAAATATTTTAAATCTCTACCTATTTTATCAGGATGACACCTTCTTAGATGATCTTCGAGCTTCGATGGTTTCATAGAGACATTGCTCAAAACTTTGTTGTATAAAAGGCATATGGGCAATCGTTTGTCTGCCTTTGATGGAAGAAAACCAAATTTCAAATAATCAACACTGTACTGTCGACATTTCTTCTTAGATTCAGCCATGTTTCATATCAGTTACCTACCTGTAAAGAAAAAAATGTTTGTTTTAGTAATCGTAAGGCGACTTTAACAGGATATGGCTATTTTAACAGAATAAAATAGGATTAATTAATTATAGCAATGAAAAAACCAAAATGCCGACGGCAAAACTGATTTTAATTATTAAAAGCAATAAACTGCTAAGACCCATATAGAGGTTTACACAAAACGGCTGAACCTATTTTAATGTAATATAAAATATTTTTTGATTAATTATATTTTGATACATTTCTGTAAATTCGAGAGAAAATACTTTTAAAGAATATTTTGACATCAAAACTCCGCGATTTTAATGATTTTTTTATTACTTTGATGTACGTTACGAGTGGTACATAAAGACACGTACAATTTATGAAAATATTTTTAGTCATTTAGCATTAGCAACTACGAGGGCACTGAAATATGTACAAACATGCAGGTCAATCATATATCTCTCCTTGAGTGAATCACCACAGTCGGGTAAATAAATAATTTTATAATAAAAAGTACTAAAAGTTCAATCTTTCTCGGCTTTCTGTTCTTTTATAGAAGTATCGAATAATGGCCCTGTTCAGTATTTAATTTTTATTACGTACCTACTACACGCAAACATAACAAATATAATATTATTACAATATAAAATAAAAGTATGAATAACAAATAGGCAGGTACTTACTTTTTCCGGCACTGGCAAACACTGACATCGATTCACTCACACTTTTCGTTTCAAAATTTCGGAAACAAATGAGTAACGTTTGTCCTTGGCATTCGTATTTATATTGGTGAAGAATCAAACAAGTTCATGCAAGATTGCAAGCACAGCACAAGTCGTATTTCGTCCCTTTGCACGTCTGAATGGGTTGCGTTGCGGGCGGGCGGGCGGCGCTTTGCAAGTCTCGACGCGCGTTGTACTGAATATCGAATATGCAAGTTTTTACAAGTAACATTCGCTGACCTTCTTAAAATACACTACTCAAAAAAATTAAGGGAGGTTTTAAAACAAGGAAATTAATGCTAAATAAACAGGCTATCTGATCCATATGCCGGCCTAACTGAAAAAAATTTTTTTCAAGCCCGTGGACCAAAAAAAAAGCAAAATATTTGCAATATTATTTTTTCGCGCTGTCTGTTAGAATTGCATGAGAACCGTAGCTCCTAAAAAATTTTAGCCAAAAAATCTGAAAATTAGAATCTTAAAGCTTCAAAATGCTTTTTTTAAAGTCTCAATACGACCATTTTTCACCGAAATACAGCCTGTCAAAAATCACCGAAAAATTTGGAATTTTTTTATGCTCCCTTCATTTTTTTGAGTAGTGTATTATCTGCCTACATTGATAGGTAAAGCCAAGCCAACATTTTTGTTCTTTACTATCGAAACCAGATAAATTTTCGTGGACCCCCACTTACAACTTGTGAGCCCCCATTTTTTTTTCACGCCAACGTAGACCCCAGTCGAGTCTCCCGTGGACCCCTGGGGGTCCACCTGAACCACTTTCTGAATCACTGCTTTAGATCTTTTTATTAAATTAACATCCACCCTAGTGATTTGAGAAGACGACTTCGGATCAGCAAAAAACCTTCTGGACGTATTCCCCTCGTTAGTATTGCCGAATCCTACCTTGGGAACATCAACTATGAGGCCCATCTGCAGCTTAAAGTTTTTTTGAATTTGTTCTTTCCTTTCTTTCACTATTTTCTTTTCTTCGTCAGTTCGTGCTTGAGATTTTCCTAATGGTATTTTATAACCTAACACGTAGACTGAAAAGTTTTTGCTCTAGCTATTAAAGTAAATCCCAAGATAAGATTTTTTTCTTTTTCAATGGGGCAATAAACGACCCTAAAAAGGGTTTGTGCATTGTTGCCACGTATTACGATAAACGTATTTTGATTTTACCTGCTTTGTATACCCCCCTCACTTGCATCTGCAATCATATTGGGTCTATTTTTACCTATATATTTACTACCCGGCAACCCGGTTTGGAGTGCTTTAAGTATTTGATAATATAGGCCTAATGACCGCAGGTCCCCATTAAGATTAGAAAGATACTTTTTATTATTTTTATTTTTAGTTTTACTTACAACGTAATGGTTCTATTTTAATTATGTGGCGTCCGTGGGAAAATTGCAATAGTGGCTATTGCAAGAGAAAAAATTTATCACTTGACGCTAAACAAATAGTGAAAAAGGTTTACGACAGTTTGGTAAAAAGAAATTTGAATAAACAAAGTGCTTTGCAAGAAGCCAGTGAACTAACAAAAACCCCAATTTCTAGGATTAAGGGTATTGTAAAGATTTTTAAATGCATCATGTAGACGATTGTGAAAAAGACGTCATCAGGAGAAAAATATATTCTATGTGTGAAGAGCAGTGCCGACACTAGACAAAATAAAATTAAGACTGGTGCAGGATGGAAGCAATATACATTGTGGCCGATCAACCCTTCACAGAATTCTCTTAAAAATGGGATTCACGTTCCGAAAAATCAACAAAAGGCAAGTAGTGATGGAGTCACAAAGATTACGAATCTTGCGACATACTTATTTACAAGAAATTAAAAAGTATCGATCAGAGAATTGGCCAATAATTTACCTTGACGAAACGTAGTTCGATACCCATGACACTGTGCAAAAAGGGTGGGTTGACAGCAGTACAAAATGTCAGACTAACGCACCTTCAAATAAAGGTAAACGAGTAATCATTTTGCATGCTGGATCTGAAAAGGGCTGGGTTGTCTACTATTATCTGCAAAAAACATAAAAGATTCTAGTTTGTACTAACACGAAGACACGACCGCAGAAATTTTTAAAAATTGGTTTCAAAATTCCCTTTTGCCAAATGTTCCCGAACAGAGTGTTATAGTTATGAACAATGCAAGTTACCATAGTCGCCTACTAAATAAGGTTCCTAACGTAGCCAACTCCAAATCGGAAACACAGGAATATATGTTAGAAAATGACATTTATTTTGACGTAAGTTATCAAAAAAGTGATCTTTTTGAAAGACTATAAACTGAAAAAGAAATATGTTTGTGATAGTATGGCTGAGAAAATGGGACACACTGTTTTGCGGCTTCCTCCGTATTATTGTGTGTTTAATCCAACATATTTGGCATCAGGTTAAATAAAAAATAAGGGCACAAAATGTTTCTCCTACTTTAAGCGTGGTTAAGGTGGTTGAATTAGTAAAAAAAGTTATAAATGATATACCTTGTGAAAGCTGGAAGAATTCCATTCAGCACTTTGTTAAAGTTGAAGATTCATATATTTATGTAAATAATATAAAACCACTGATAATTACCTCAGCTGATGACAGTGATAGTGAAACCGAATTAGGCAGAATTTCTAACAAGGAAGGCTGCGAAGAAGAAATTAAAAGAAGGATAGCGATGGCCAAAACTGTAATGACAAGCCTAAGCAAAGTATGAAAAGATCACAGAATAAATAAAATAACTAAAAAAGGCTCGTCAATTCACTAATATTCCCTATAGCCACATATGGAGCTGAAATATGGACTATTAATGCAACATGCCGTAGAAGAACAGAGGCTTTTAAAACTATATGCTACAGGCGGATGCTCAGAATTTCCTAGACAGCTCATAGGACAAATGCGTCTGTTCTGAGCGATCTTAACATCTAAAATAGTAACCGGCTGTTACCATCGATTCAGAGAAAAATAGCATCATTTTTTGGTCACATAATAAGAAGGTAATGGCATGGAAAAGTTGCTGATCCGCGGGAAAGTCGACGGTAGAAGAAAAAGAGGTAGATCTCTCAACAGATACATCGATCAGATCATGTCTACATTGTACTTGGAGTTATCGGAGATGATGAGAAGTGTCGAAGATAGAGAAGCCAGGAGGGCTGCTGCAAATTCTGTCTAACAATGCAATGCTCGGAGCCGAGCAAGCATGCGAGGGAGAGATAGATTGCGAAGGGAGTTTTGTGTTTTAAAATTTTTAAATAATAACCGTAATCAGGATTCCCTCTTAACTGTATATTATGTCAATGTTTATTCCTGCATTTAATAGTATTTTAAACTTGAAACTAGTACCCTTTTAGTACTACCGCAATTACAAGTGTTTATATCACAAAACTATGCCATAAGAATTATCGTAATTTCTCATTCATGGCTGTTAATCTCATCACTTTAAACATGTTGACACTTAACGAATTCCTTTTTTTCCAGGACAGTCCTTAAAATGTCAAACGCGGAAGGTTTAAAACAATTCTATGCTGGCAAAAACTTATTTATAACAGGCGCGACAGGATTTTTGGGCGTGTGTCTCCTGGAAAAAATTTTGAGGTCGATTCCGAACCACGGCGAAATATATTTATTGTTGAGGCCGAAGAAGGGCAAAGACATCCAGGAACGGCTCGAGGAAGTGAAGAAAAATTGCGTTTTTGAGAAGTTGTTGTCCGAGCAGCCTGCAGAAAAGGTAAGGTAGACATTTAACTTTGCAAAAATTCGCATAGAGCTGAAAACTGGTAAAGGTCTTAAATACACTATCACTAATAAAATATCAAAAGTCCCCACCGATCCTACTTCTGCTAAAAATTTTATTCAAGGTCAAAATATCGGTTTTTCGCATTTTTCTCGTAAACAGTAAGTGTTATCGTAAAAATAGGTCAGACAAAAGTTGTAGACCATGCAATTCTCTACAAAAATTTTCTTATACTTTTTTTCCTACGAATCACTATTCCTGAGATATCGCGATTCCAAAAGTTGGAGAAGTCGTATTCTACATAATATGCACACATTTCCGCACCACCTATGAGGTAATGTACTTGGCGCTTTTTTTTTAACGTGATTTCCCCAGTAGGCGTACTCCACGATCTATTGTGATTAAGTTTTATTATACAGTATCCTCTTGATTGAAAAAATGGTACTACTGTTAATGATTAAAGTGGAACGGATTATTGTTGATTTCGAGAAAATTTTGGTCTGATTGATAACAGCCCCACAAAAAAAAAAGTGGGGTATACTTTTGATGCGATATATCAAATCCGTAGTATTTTGCCCGCTGATCACGAATCTGACGTCAGAATATCGCCATCACATCTCAATTTTTTTCTAACCTCAAAAAATAGGTAAAAATTAGTAAAAATTAAGAAAAATATACTCCTAAAAAATTGATTCAAGCTTTTTCATGAATCCAAAGATGTATTAATATGTATTCGGACACGCTAAGCTAATATTCATCGGTTGGATTGAGCCATACAGTTCTGTTTTCTTTCTAACCTCAATAAATCAGACAGATATAGTGCTTCTCGAATGCAAAAACGAATTCAAATTAAAATTCAACCGATCCTTACCAAATTTGGTACACGGGGATTTTTTGGGTCGCTGATCACGAATCTGAGGTTGGATTTGCAAAATTCAAGATGGCAGATGTTTTCGCGCCATTTTGAACGCCGAAAAAATTCATCGGTCGATTTTTATTCTTCTACCTGCATCCAGGGCACCTCCACGTGGTGACGGTGGGCAACGGTGTTACTCCACTAGCCGGCAGAGTCCCTGGATAACAGCTTAGATGCCGTCATGGCAGGTAGAAGAAAGAGAATTATGATGCAGGGACTCGGAAACCCAGTATCGGCGGTTGGTCAGGGTGGGAAAGCGGGCCCGCAGCCGTCGTCATCCAGCGACCGTAGCTCTTCATGTGTGGGTGGCTTGGCTCATGTAGAGTATAATGCTACAAGAAAACGGTCTCACGGTACAAGGACTTTTCATAAGTGCGATAAAAACAGTGATTCATTTTGTTATATTTGTTGTCAACACGTATTGAGTAAAATGGGGTCACCGATAACGGATAAGATTAAAACCTTATATAAGGATTGTTGTAACATTGAAATACAGCACCAGGATACAGATTGGGTTCCCCACATCATTTGCAGTTCTTGCAAAATAATGTTGTACATCAATAAGAAGGCGATTAAATATTCCAGACCAGCAATATGGAATAGACCATACAGTGAAAATGATTGCTACTTTTGTATGAATGTTGTATCTAGGCATAACCGAAAAAATAAAAGCACTATTACTTATAACGATGTTTCGACAGTAACAAGACCAACTAAACTAATTCCGCCTCCTGAACCACTTGATGCTGATGTTATGGAAACAAATGATTTCACCTTATCAGTTCATGCCGAAAACATTGCGACTGTTGAAAAAGATTCAAACACTGTTACTAATGAATGTTCTAGTGACAACCTATCATATACTAGTGACACAGATAAAGAATTTCTACCATACAACCGTAAACCAGAACCAATACTCGTATCACAGTCAGAACTTAGTGATCTAGTCAGAGATTTAGGCTTATCCAAAGATGGTTCAGAGCATCTTGCTTCCTTTTTAAAGAAAATACATTTACTTAAGCCAGAAGCTACGATTTCTTATTATAGAAACAGAGATGAAGAATTTCGAAAATATTTCACAATGGACGAGTAATTGTCACTTTCATATTGTACCGATGTAAAAGGTCTAATGGATGAATTTCAAAATAACTCATACGATCCTGAAGAATGGAGACTGTTCATTGATTCTTCTAAACGGAGCATTAAGGCAGTTTTGCTGCATAATACCAACGTTTACGCTCCCATTCCGATTGCTCATTCCACAGTTATGGAAGAGCAATATGAAAAAATGAAGCAGCTTTTGATAAAAATAAAATATGCTGATCATAACTGGAAAATTTGTGGAGATCTGAAAATTGTAACAATATTGCTTGGCCAACAGTCAGGGTTTACACTTTATCCCTGTTATAAATGTCTGTGGAATAGCAGAGACAGGGAACGTCATTATAAGAAAAAAATTTGTCCAACAAGAGAATCGTTCACTCCTGGTGAAAATAATTAATGTATTGTTTCCACCATTGGTAGATCCAGGAAAAGTTCTTATTCCCCCGCTTCACATTAAGCTTGGACTTATGAAGCAATTCACGAGAGCATTAGATACAAACGGCCCATGTTTCAAATATTTGCATAAAAAATTTCCGAAATTTTCTGAAGCTAAAATTAAGGCAGGCATATTTGACGGGCCACAAATAAGAAAATTGTTTCAAGATTCATTATTTGTTACTAAAATGAATAAAGTTGAAAAAGCTGCTTGGCTTAGTTTTAAAGAAGTCGCAACAAACTTTTTGGGAAATAATAAAAGTCCTAAGTACAAAGAAATAGTCGAGAAAATGGTAAAAAATTTTCAAACATTAGGTTGCTTAATGAATCTAAAATTACATTTCCTGGACTCCCACATCGATGATTTCCCAGATAATCTTGGTGACTACAGTGAGGAGCAAGGGGAAGTTTGGGGGGGGGGGGGGGGGGGGGGGGGGGGGGGGGGGGGGGGGGGGGGGGGGGGGGGGTGGGGGGGGGGGGGGGGGGGGGGGGGGGGGGGGGGGCGTTTTCACCAAGATCTGAAAATCATAGAAAATCGGTATCAAGGACGATGGGATGACCATAGGCTAGCGGACTATTGCTGGTCGCTAAAAAGAGAAACAAGTCCTCAAAAGTGTTTGGGCAGAAAGCCTTTGAATAGGTCATTCGCGGAAAAAAGAACAAGATACAGCCAAAAAAAGGAAAGTTAGGCGCGGGTCTAACCTTCGCAATTCTAGGGCTTAAGGGTCTACTATTTGAGAGTATATGGTTTAAAAGTCCTGGTTTTGAGTTTATTGGGTCTCATTTTTAAAGTTACAGGGTTATTAAGGTCTATTTTTTGAGATTACAGGGTGTGGGAGTCTAAGGTTTCAGGGTTTAGGGTTTAAGAGTATCAGGTTTGAGGATTCCCCAACTGTATACCAAATTTGGTAGGAATCGGTTGGTTTTCAAAAATTTTGTCCGCCATCTTGGATCCGCCATTTTGAATTTTGCAAATCCGACCTGAGATTCATGATCAGCAACCCAAAAAACCCCCGTGTACCAAATTTGGTAAGAATCGGTTGAATTTTAATTTGAATTCGTTTTTGCATTCGAGAAGCACTATATCTGTCTGATTTATTGTGGTTAGAAACAAAACAGAACTGTATGGCTTAATCCAACCGATGAATATTAGCTTAGCGTGTCCGAATACATATTAATACATCTTTGGAATCATGAAAAAGCTTGAATCAATTTTTTAGGAGTATATTTTTCTTAATTTTTACTAATTTTTACCTATTTTTTGAGGTTAGAAAAAAAATTGAGATGTGATGGCGATATTCTGACGTCAGATTCGTGATCAGCGGGCAAAAATACTACGGATTTGATATATCGCATCAAAAGTATACCCCACTTTTTTTTTTTGTTGGGCTGTGTAATCTTCAAATTCTACTTCAACAGTAATGTCTTTATCTTCGCTTTCTTCTTCCTCTTCTTGCTGGATTTCTATAGATTGTTCTAAGAAGAAAGATGTATTAGTTGATTTCTGCCGCAGCTTTCAGTATTCTAAATCGTTCTTTTTTTTTCATTTTGTTTTCTATTGTAATACCAAGCTTTGTTGAAAATATCATGCTGATTGTCAATAAAACAGATAAATGTTAAACTTCCCTGTTATTATAATAATTTTATTACCATACTTTAACTTTAAACTTGTCTTAATTGTTCGATTATCTATAGCTGGATTTTTGCAAATATTTTTTAATTCTTCCAATGAAAACTGACAATCATCACAGTTTTCATGTATGAAAATATTTCTTCCATCGCCAAAGTAATAGAATCATCTTCAGGACGACCGATTTTACCCCTCGTGGTGGGTCTTAAAAAGGAATTATAACCGTCATTATGGTACTTAGCCTCAGCAACAACTAAATCATATTTATATTCAATGCATGCAATAACAGCTTTTGCTACGTCATCAGAACGAGTCCGAGCTACCTTCAGAATAGAATCTTTAAATGGACGTGTAGCAACATGATAAATTCTACGCTTTTTTCTTTTCAGCCTTTTCATTTGCTTCACCGCCACAAAATAAGCAATAATTTTTAAAACACCTAAGTATATAATATCTGTCTTCAGCGTCCTTGCAGGTATACGACCATCGCCACTCGAAAAATGGAGTAGCTGACAGATGTTGCTCAAGGTTATACAGGCGAAGGGCCTGGCCGAGTGTATATTCATTTAGAATCATATAATTTGTACGTAATGTAGTGGGTGAGTCACACAAACCAATATTTCCATATTTTTACTCATATTGAACGTCCAGTGACATATACAGGCCGCGTAAGAGTGCATATTAGTATTTTCGATGTTTGAAATCCCGATAAATTAGGAATGGTGATTCGTAGAAAAAAAGTATAAGAACAATTTTTGTAGAGAATTGCATGATCTACAACTTTTGTCTGACCTATTTTTACGAGAACATTTACCGTTTACGAGAAAAATGCGAGAAACCGATATTTTTGATCTTTGACCTAGAATAAAATTTTTAGCAGACGTAGGATCGGTGGGGACTTTTGATATTTTATTTGTAATAGTGTATTTAAGATCTATTCCAATTTTCAGCTCTATGCGAATTATTACGAAGTGACCACTTATTTTCGTCTATTTTGGCTGGAGAAAATTGTCCACGTCACAAAATAATTTTTATTGAAGCTGTTAGCTTTGCACTAAATACCTATCACATAGGTATACAAAAAAAATCCCTGTCTTTTAAGGGGGTTTCTCGGTGTGACGGCCAAAATTTGAAGCTTATTTCAGGATTTTTTTTTCGTAACAAAATAAAATGCAATTCCCAAACGTTATTCTCTTAATAAAATAAACATTTATATACTAAACGACCGTGACATTCTCAAGGTGCATTTTATTTTTTAAAACATTTAATGTTAATTTATCTTAAAATTAAAATGTTACGTACTAAAAAATGGTAATTTAATAGTTCTTATGTGCGCATTATTTTCAAATGTAAATCGTATATATTATATTAACTTCTGCTGGAAAGGACCAGGAATCCAATCTACAGTTAGGCAGATGACAGTACCCTTATGTCTTCATTCATTTCAAGCAATATATATGTATATATACATATATATATATATATATATATATATATATATATATATATATATATATATATATATATATATATATATATGTGTATATACATATATATATATATATATATATATATATATATATATATATATATATATATATATGTGTATATACATATATATATATATATATATATATATATATATATATATATATATATATATATGTGTGTTATATACATATATATATATATATATATATATATATATATATATATATATATATATATATATATATATATATATATATATATACAGTCCCTGGCCAAATTATTAGACGCACTGTATTTTTTTTAGTAATTTTATGTTTCTTAAGAGTTTTTATGCAATAATGGTATATTTAAACTACAATATTATTGATTTTTATTTAAAAGAATTGTTGTAGACTACATATTTGTATTTATTTTTAACATATGGCAACACTGTGTTGACAAAGTGATACATGAACGTAAATAAGTACAAACCTGTATCAGTCGCGATTGGAATCGAGTCAGGCACGGACGTGTTTCTGTGGCTTTATGGACTGTGATTGTTTGTTTAACAGTTTTATACTACTCAGTTATTAGTTTATTTTGTATGCGGTGTTTTAAAAAAGTAATTGGACTATTTTCATTATGGGTAGAAAAGGCGATTTTTCACCACGTAAAAAAGCTGAAGTGAAGGCCCTTGTGATTGCGAAAACATTTACAAACCGAGAAATATCACGAAGATTGGAGGTTTCTGAAGCTAGTGTACGACGCATAAAAAAGAAAATTGAGTCAGGGAAGGAATTAAGCCCGAAAAGAAAGAAAAGATGCGGTAGAAAACCAATTTTCACTCCACGGTCAGAGAGATGTTTGAAGAAAATTTGTGTAGAAAACAGATTTGCTACCACAAAGGTAATAAAATCACAACTCCAGGATGCTAGCGTAAATGCTTCTGAGCGCACTGTTCCAAGAAAATTGAAAGAATTAGATTTTAAGGCCTGTCGCCCCGCCAGGAAGCCCAAGTTAACAGCTGCAATGAAAGCAAAGCGCCTGAAGTCGGCCAAACAATGGCAAGACAAAGATGTGGACTTCTGGAGATCGGCAAGATACAGCAATTTAATCAATAATTGATACATTATTATCATTTTCAGTTAAATAAAGCAAATAAACATGAAAGTTTATATATTTTTCCTATTTTTGACAGGTCTGCTTCAGTGACGAAAGCACATTCGAAATTTTGCAGAATAAAGCTCAGTATGTGCGTCGTCGTCATGGAGAAAAGTTTCATCCTGATTGTGTCGTCCCGACGGTTAAACATCCCACCAAAGTGATGATTTGGTCAGTCATCAGCGGCAAGGGCACTGGACGTCTGTACGTCGTCAAAGGAATAATGAGGCAAGATCAGTACAAAGAAGTATTACAAAATCGGTTGATTCCGCAGCTCAGAGAATGGTTTCCAAATGGGGAACCATTCACTTTCATGCAAGATGGAGCTCCCTGCCACACTGCTCGGTCTGTTAAAGCTTTTTTGGCAGAAAAAAATATCCCTCTGTTGGATTGGCTAGGGCTAGCCCTGATATGAACCCCATTGAAAATGTGTGGGAGCTGATGAAAAGAGAAGTGGCTAAAGATGTGATTACCAACAAAACCCAGCTCCTAGAAAAGATTATTCATGTGTGGAATCATCATCCTCAAATGCAGGAGACAGTACAATCTTGCATTGATAGCATGCCGCGCAGAATTAAAGCTTTGATAGCGGCTAAAGGTGGCTCAACTAAATATTGACTTTTACTAACATTAATTTCACTTTTCTTTAAAACTTAATAAACTTATGCTTTTCTAAATTAATGCTGTTTTATTTATGTCAAATAAATAGGTAATTGATTGGATAATATAAAAATAAAAAACAAATCAATTTAAAATAATAAAACGGTACAATATCACTCGGTAATTAATATTTTACATGAAATCTTGCAATGCGTCTAATAATTTGGCCAGGGACTGTATATACACACATATATATATATATATATATATATATATATATATATATATATATATGTATATATGTATATATACATATATATTGCTTGAAATGAATGAAGACATAAGGGTACTGTCATCTGCTTAGCTGTAGATTGAATTCCTGGTATATATATATATATATATATATATATATATATATATATATATATATATATGTATATATATATATATATATATATATATATATATATATATATAATAAAAAACAAATCAATTTAAAATAATAAAACGGTACAATATCACTCGGTAATTAATATTTTACATGAAATCTTGCAGTGCGTCTAATAATTTGGCCAGGGACTGTATATACACATATATATATATATATATATATATATATATATATATATATATATATATATATGTATATATACATATATATATTGCTTGAAAAATGAATGAAGACATAAGGGTACTGTCATCTGCCTAGCTGTAGATTGAATTCCTGGTATATATATATATATATATATATATATATATATATATATATATAGTAAAAACCCCGATTAACCGAGTCGCGATTATCCGAGCTCCGGATTAACCGAGCCAATCTAAGAACCTGATTATCCGAGGTACGCGCGTCTATGCTGCGTATTAACCGAGCTTTTTTAAAATATGTATGTACATATTTCCATTTAAAATCGTCGGGGCCTTCGGGGATTCGCCCTGGTCCGTGTGAGGGGTTCCCCTATTTATGTTTTTGGACTCTTTCCGCATGTAAATTTGCGCGAATGAAGTGCGTTATAGCGTTTACTACGGAGAAATACGAGTATACTCACATAAATTTATTTGGTTGGAGTTCTGGTATTTAAGTGTAATTAATACGAATTGTCGTTCCTATTGAAGAAAAATTAAAAGCCATCAGAAGAATTGAAGCAGGAGAGACAATTAAAGTTGCTGCGCGAGATTATGGAGTAGGTGAGGTAACAGTTGGAGATTGGAAAAGAAACCGCACAAAAATAGAAGAGTGGTGTATAAATCAAGCCTCCTCGTCCTCAGGAAGAAAATCAATGAAAACCGGCGACTATGAAAAGGTTAACGAAGCTTTATTCATGTGGTTTCACCAACAGAGATCAAAAGGTGTGCCTCTGTCAGGTCCAATTTTACAACAGAAAGCAATAATGATTAATAGGCAATTCCCAGAGATAGATCAGTTTACCGCCGCCAGTTCTGGATGGCTTGACCGCTGGAAAAAAAAACGGTACGGTGTACGACAACTGACTGTATGTGGTGAAAAACTTTCTGCTGATGTGTCATCAGTTGAGAAGTTTAAGCAGAACCTTAAAAAGCAAATCGAAGATTGTGGATACACATGTGATCAAATTTACAACTGTGACGAAACTGGTTTGAATTATAAAATGTTTCCATCAAAAACATTGGCATCTCGACAGGAAAAATCAGCTCCTGGGCACAAACGAAGTAAGGAAAGATTAACTATAATGGTATGTTCCAATGCATCTGGCAAGCACAAAATCCCACTGATGATGATTGGCAAGTCTACACGTCCAAGAGCATTAAAAGACATCTCACCCAAAGCCCCACCAGTCTATTACATAAGTCAGAAAAGCACATGGATGGATGCGACCTTATTTACTAACTAGTTTGAAGAGTTCGTGCCATCTGTGACTAAATTTTTGAACAGAAACCGTCTTCCTATTAAAGCAGTTTTGTTAATGGATAATACCCCCTCTCACCCTGGAGAAGGACTTCATGTAGGCGAAATTGTTGTAAAATTTTTTCCTCCAAATGTAACCAGCATAATGCAACCAATGGATCGATGCATCCTCGAAAACATTTAAAAAAATTATGGGCGTTTATATCTTGAACATCTGTTAGAATACACAGAAAAGGAGGATATTATCAATGGGATGAGAAAGGTTACACTGAAAAATGTTATTTACTGGGTAAGTCAAGCTTGGGATTCTGTGCGTACTACCACTATTCAAAAATCTTGGTCAAAAGTTATTGATTTTGAGGATTATAATGACAGTGAAGATGATACTCCATTAAATGAATTAGCTTTGAAATTGAGAAGCCATGGAGAAATATCCTGTTCAAATTTTGACAGCGAGATAGAAGAAGAAGAAAAAAGTTTATTTGAATTAATGCAAAAATTAAAAGGTTGCGAAAATGTGACAAGAGAAGATATTGTTGAATGGATTACAGCAGGTGATTTAGAAGAAGAAATGAGTATTGAAGAAATAACGAATGCCTTTCAGGAAACCGAAAAATCAGTTGGCGATGACGAAGCTGCGGTGGATGAACAGTCTCCCACTAAGATCTCTCATCAAGAAGGATGGAAAAAGCTTTGAGGTATATCGAACAACAACCAGAGGCAACCCCAACGGATTTGCTTCTTCTTAATAGATGGAGAAACATTGCAGCGAGAAAAAGAAGATGCAATATGAAACAGAAGCACATAGATACCTATTTTACTGTTTTATAATGTTTGTACCTATTTATATGTTAAAAAACGTTAATACATCGGTTTAAAGTATTGGTGTTTATTTTTTGAATGAATAAAAAACAAATCCGGATTATCTGAGTTTTCAGTTATCCGAGGAGGGTGCCCCTCCACGTTACCTCTGGTAACCGGGGTTCTACTGTATATATATATATATATATATATATATATATATATATATATATATATATATAGAATAAAGAAAGAAAGCAAAAAATTGCCGTATCGACCAAAATTATTAAAAATACAATCTTAGTTGGCGAACTCGGCAAGGAGGGGGCGTGCTAAGAGATCACACAATTTTCATTAAGCCAATATTTCGGTCCTGGATTGGGACCTTCTTCAGGGCAGAACTGAAAAGAAGAACAAAGCGTATTCACTGATCGTGTCTGGGACAACTTTAAATTAATGATGTTATCGTTAGGTTGTTATAATAAATAAAATTAGTGTAGAACAAGAATAAGATATTAGTCATAATAAGTTAAAATATATATATATATATATATATATATATATATATATATATATATATATATATATACTTATATATATATATATATATATATATATATATATATATATATATATATATATATATATATATATACTATATATATATATATATATATATATATATATATATATATATATATATATATATATATATATATATATATATATATATATATAAATAATTTGATTACAGGTGTTTCAAAAAATATTCGCTATTGCCGGTGACGTCGGGCAAGAAAACCTAGGCCTATCTAAAAGTGACAGAGAATTGCTACGAGAAAAAGTCAATGTGATATTCCACAGCGCCGCCACATTGGATTTCGGCGATTCACTTAGGACCACTATCGATATAAATTTGCTGGGTAAGTCAAGAGAGTTAGTTAGAAATAGGTATATGACATACTTAATAAAAGTTGGAAGGTTTTGTAAAATCTATCAGAAAAAATAATAATATACAGGGTGTGCCATTTAAAAAATTTGAAATTTTTCAATTTAAAATACTCAAAGTGTATAAATTTATTTTGAACACCCTGTAGTATCTAACCCAAACTTCTTTACATATATCTTTTTGCAACTCTAGAGAACGCTTGTATCGATTATGAGTATTCCACCTTCAGAAACAATGGCGCTACTCGCAATTTTTGACAAAACTGAAAACTAGTATCTTAAAAAAAAATTGAAATATTAGAAAAACTACTAGGTTTAGGTATATGACATTATTAATAAAAAAGTTATAAAATTTTACGCAGAATTTAAAAATAAATTAGAAAATAGGATGTTCCATTTAAAAAAACATATGTTATATCCGCCACACTTTTTTGAAGTACCCTGTATACTCAGAAATAATTTTAAACTGTGCACCTTTACATTCCCTAAAACTATTGTACTTAACATTTTTTTTCGTCATTCCCGAAATAAACGAGATAATGAACTTTACTCTATCGTTGGCTCACCCTGTACAAGTTTTACAATTTTTTTCTGCAGATGTACTGTCTTTTACGTGGTCTGCACACTCGCTTCGAACTAAATCTCCCGTGTGTTTTTTATCTGTATTGCACAATATTAGCCGAAACGTTTACTGAGGGATGTTAGCCGTGCGAGCGATATTTTCGGGCTGAGCAGGCCAGCATACCGTTTGCTTTGGAGCTACAATTTTGCCTCAAACTGAAAAGATATTATACCCATTGTAGTAAGCTCTCCTTTTACCTACTTCTATATTTCTTGGAATCATAAAAGTAGCAGCAGATGTTCGACACAAGTAGAGCAAAACCTTTGTAAACGGCCGAAAGGTAAGTTGGAACGCCGCGTGGTCGATTTGGCCTGTCTTATACTTGGCGCTATAATCGTCTGAAACTTCGAAATTATTTGAAATTTTCAGAGAATATTATTAAAATATAATACTTTTCAATAGGATATTTTCTAAAAAGTCGATTTTTCCGACCCGAGAAAGTGTAAGTTTTCGACAATTAATTGTTAAAGTTATCGATACACCGTTTTGGCCTGTAAGGCACCGTTAAAGTCGAATTAGATAATCGGATCTTGTATCACAAAATAATATTTTTTAGGTACGAGGAGAATTACACAGCTAGCTGAAGAATGTTCAAAATTGAATGTTCTGGTACATGTTAGCAGTGCATATGTCAATTCGTTTAGATTAGATGCTGATGAGGTAAGTATTAAGTTTTATATGAGATTGTTTCTTGAGCTATAGCTAATCACAGCAATCGCTTAACTCAGGACTAGCTTTGCTTTGCCCACTCTTTGCCATTGCCTTTACAATCATCTATGTTACATCACCATGTATTTAAGCATTCTGGCCCTGACTGTCTAAAAATGCTTGCTAAAAACGACTTTCCACATGCTTATTTTTAAATACGCTTTTAGGTTATATATCCCCTACCAAGAGATCCGGAAGAATTAATAGAAGAAGTATCGAAACTAAGTCCGGAGGAACTGGAAAAACGTACACCGGAATTTTTGGGTGACCATCCGAATACATACACCATTACCAAACATATGGCCGAACATGAGATTCAAAAATGCGAAGGGAAATTCTCTTGTACTATTGTCAGGCCATCTATGAGTAAGTGGTAATATTATGGTTTAGAGGAAGTTTATATCTTGTATGTATAGATGTCTCTTACTTCGAACCCACAGTAAACATAAATCACAGTTGCGACAGTCCGTTTCGGCACTTTTGATCTCAAATAATTCGAGTTTATAATGATCACATGACATGTTGGCATAATCCTATTCCGTAGAATAATACGTAGGCTGAAAGTTTTTAGTCTGACACATAGACGTCGTGCTTTCCAAAAAAATCCATATGATTTTTAGAAAGTACCAATGATACGTATCAAAATTTCATGACATTTTGACGATTAGTTTATAAGTTACAGTGGTTTTAGTGACGCTACTTTTGATATCAAAACAGTGGAAAAAATCGAATTTCGTGTGTTGATTAAACACTGTTTTTTGATGGGACAAAAATACCGTTCAAGCAAAGCAGTGTTTTGATAAGTGTTACGGGGACTCTGCCCCTGGAAAATCATTCATCATTTACTGGTATGCTGAATTTTAACACGGTCGTATAGATACAAATGATGCTGAACGCCCTGGACGCCCAAATGAAGTTGTTACACCGGACAACATAAAAAAAATCCACAAAATTATTTTGGATGACCGTAAAGTGAAATTGCGTGAGATAGCTGACACCCTAGGGATATCAAAGGAACGTGTTGGTCATATTTTGCATGAACATTTGGGCATGAGAAAGCTCTGTTTAAAACGGGTACTGCGTTTGCTCACAAGGGACCTAAAACAACAACGTGTTGATGATTCTGAGTGCCGTTTGGGCCTGTTTAAGCGCAATAAAAAGGATTTTTTCATGTGATATGTTACAATGGATGAAACATGGATCCACCACTATATATCGGAATCAAATCGCTAGTCAGCGGAGTGGAGAGCAGCCGGGGAAAGCTGCCCAAAGCGAGCAAAGACACAACAGTCGGCAGGGAAGGTTTTGGCCTCTGTATTTTGGGATGAACATGGAATAATTTTCATCTACTATCCTGAGAAGGGAAAAACCATCAATAGCGAATATTATATAAGGTTATTGGTGCGTTTGAAAGCAGAAATCGCAAAGAAACGGCCCCAAATGAACAAGAAAAGGTGCTCTTTCATCCAGAGAATGCACCGTGTCACAAATCAATGGTTACTGTGGCAAAATTGCATGAATTGAAGTTCGAATTGCTTCCTCATCCACTGTATTCTTCAGATTTGGCCCCCAGCGACTTTTATTTATTCGCAGACCTCAAAAAAATGCTCGCGGGAAAGAGGTTTGTCTCCATTGAAGAAGTTATCGCCGAAACTGAGGCCTATTTTGAAGGCAAAGACAAATCCTTCTACAAGAAAGGTATAGAAACGTTAGAAAAGCGTCGGACTGATATTATCGTTCTTGAAGGAGACTATGTTGATGAATAAAGTCGAATTTTGCAAAAAAAAATGTGTTTTAAGTAGCCAGACCAAAAACTTGTCAGCCTACCTGTTAGTACAGTATCATTACGTTGTACTGTTATCAGTTGATGCTGATAATTTAATTATAATTAGTTTACTCAGAAACTCTTGTTTTCATGGTCACTTACCATACCAGTCATATTTATTCATTATCTTTTTAGTTGTTGGTTCTTGGAAAGAACCAGTTCCTGGCTGGACCGTCAGTAAAAACGGACCACAAGGTTTCCTAATGGGCGCTTCTAAGGGTGTGATCAGAAGACTTCCCGTAGGGAAGCATTTGGTTTACGATTATATACCTGTGGATATTGTCGTTAATAATTTACTCGCGGCTGGTTACCATGCTGGTAAGTTTTGTTCTCTCACTCTGTATATATTTTTTTTATCGTCGAGACCGTAATGCGGGGACAGATTTACTTCATTTTATTTTTGGATTAAGTTCGTGGATATTATAAATAGTCGTCGAAATCCCAAGAAAAAGCACCCCAAGTGATTCAAATGTCACGAACCCTATTTTTGATTCGTTACGTTTGTAAGCTTGAGGAATTCAATAATAACTTATTCAGCCCCTTTAAACATTGTAACTTGACGAGTTCCTTAGGGAACCTTTTTCTTGAATTTCGGTATTTATTTATAATAACCAGGAAATTATATAAAGCCCTGTATATACACTACAGTTTAAAAGTTTGGAAGCACTAAGGAATTTTTAATTAAAACTAAAAATACAACTTTTACCAGTACGTCAAGAAAATACATGCGGTAAATTACTGACAACGTGTAGGATATCGCGAAGACCGTCGCGCAATCTATAGCAGCCCATAGACGGTCAATATTATTGGCCAATATGGATTGCACAATATTTTGACAGCTGCCCATAGACGTTCAATATTATTGCACAATAATTGGGTTTGTACAATAAATAGAATCATATGGAGGCGATATTGATGGTTGTGCAATATTTTGCGCAATCACCAGTACAGACGTACAGTGAGCTTGGCAATATTGTCAGTTCCCGCCAGTATTTTGAAGTGAAGTCATGTTGAGTGACACTGAACTCTGTTGTTTAATTGCCGTGGGCGTTATTAGTGCGAAAAAGAAGGCACGAAGGAAATGGGCCAAACCGTGGTTTATTGATAGGGAAAGAACGTCATATTGCCCACCTTTTTTAACGCGATTAGTATGATCTTTGCATTTAACATCCCATAGAGCCGGAAGTCCATAGTCAACTTCGATAAATTCCAAAATGAATTGTTTATCCAATTTTTTATCCGCCATCACGACGCGTTGGCTACCACTTGTTGATACCGACTGACGGGACATTGCACAATCCTGCCCACAGTCGGCACCGCATTTTCCAGGTTGCGTAATACATTTCAACAAATTTTTATTTCGTACAATAATCTATTGCACAACCTTTCAATACTGTCTACACACCTTCAATTATATTGCACAAACCCAATTATCGCGCTATAATATTGACCGTCTATAAGCCGCTTATTATGCGATGTAAATCAGTTCGCGCTCGCGAATAGCGTGAGAACATATGAAAACGACACGAAAACGTTTTAGTTATTGAAGCGACCATTTCGTATTGTAGTGAACGATGCAATGTTTAAAAATATAGTGATTATTGATGTCTGTAAAAAATTTCAACTTTATATAGTTATTGTATGTTATTTTCTTTAATAAATCATTGTTTTTAAATTGTACTTCAAATAAGATTTGTTTCTGAGGCTTCGGATGCTTTTTTGAACAGGAAAAAGGTAAATTTTTTTTAATTTGTTGTCATTTCGAATAAAAAACTTTTAATTTTAATGTTGCGGCAATCCGGGTTCTTATTAAAGTCCGAGTCAATTTTATTTGACGTATCTATTTAGCAGAAGATCTACAGGAATATAAAGAGAAAAATACAGAAACGAGGAGGGTGATAAACAGAGAGAAAAACGAGAGATCAGAAAAATTGTGCGAACAGGTAGAACAGTATATAAGAGCAACTAGAAGCACAGAGTCATGGAGAATAATTAAAGCATTAAGGACTAGAGTACATCCCAGAAAGCGAGTGGGAAAAATATTATAAGAAGCTGCTAACAGAAGACAGACAAGAATTCCAAGAAGAGAACCCTGAAGAAGAACAGAATAGGGAAATAAAAGAGATAGAACTAAGCTATGAAGAAGTAAAGAAGACAATAAAAATACTCAAAAATAATAAATCTGCAGGGCCTGGGGGTGTGGTAAATGAAATGATTAAAAACAGAATAACGAAATAAAAGAGATAGAACTAAGCTATAAAGAAGTAAAGAAGACAATAAAAATACTCAAAAATAATAAATCTGCAGGGCCTGGGGGTGTGGTAAATGAAATGATTAAGTACGGGTCTAATAAATTACATCGAATGCTGAGAAATATGTTCCACAAAGCGATAAATGGAGAAAAAAATACCAGAGGAATGGTCAAAAGCTTACAGTCCCTGGCCAAATTATTAGACGCACTGCAAGATTTCATGTAAAATATTAATTACCGAGTGATATTGTTTCGTTTTATTATTTTAAATTGATTTGTTTTTTATTTTTATATTATCCAATCAATTACCTATTTATTTGACATAAATAAAACAGCATTAATTTAGAAAAGCATAAGTTTATTAAGTTTTAAAGAAAAGTGAAATTAATGTTAGTAAAAGTCAATATTTAGTTGAGCCACCTTTAGCCGCTATCAAAGCTTTAATTCTGCGCGGCATGCTATCAATGCAAGATTGTACTGTCTCCTGCATTTGAGGATGATGATTCCACACATGAATAATCTTTTCTAGGAGCTGGGTTTTGTTGGTAATCACATCTTTAGCCACTTCTCTTTTCATCAGCTCCCACACATTTTCAATGGGCTATTACCCGGCCAATCCAACAGAGGGATATTTTTTTCTGCCAAAAAAGCTTTAACAGACCGAGCAGTGTGGCAGGGAGCTCCATCTTGCATGAAAGTGAATAGTTCCCCATTTGGAAACCATTCTCTGAGCTGCGGAATCAACCGATTTTGTAATACTTTTTTGTACTGATCTTGCCTCATTATTCCTTTGACGACGTACAGACGTCCAGTGCCCTTGCCGCTGATGACTGACCAAATCATCACTTTGGTGGGATGTTTAACCGTCGGGACGACACAATCAGGATGAAACTTTTCTCCATGACGACGACGCATATACTGAGCTTTATTCTGCAAAATTTCGAATGTGCTTTCGTCACTGAAGCAGACCTGTCAAAAATAGGAAAAATATATAAACTTCCATGTTTATTTGCTTTATTTAACTGAAAATGATAATAATGTATCAATTATTGATTAAATTGCTGTATCTTACCGATCTCCAGAAGTCCACATCTTTGTCTTGCCATTGTTTGGCCCACTTCAGGCGCTTTGCTTTCATTGCAGCTGTTAACTTGGGCTTCCTGGCGGGGCGACAGGCCTTAAAATCTAATTCTTTCAATTTTCTTCGAACAGTGCGCTCAGAAGCATTTACGCTAGCATCCTGGAGTTGTGATTTTATTACCTTTGTGGTAGCAAATCTGTTTTCTACACAAATTTTCTTCAAACATCTCTCTGACCGTGGAGTGAAAATTGGTTTTCTACCGCATCTTTTCGGGCTTAATTCCTTCCCTGACTCAATTTTCTTTTTTATGCGTCGTACACTAGCTTCAGAAACCTCCAATCTTCGTGATATTTCTCGGTTTGTAAATGTTTTCGCAATCACAAGGGCCTTCACTTCAGCTTTTTTACGTGGTGAAAGATCGCCTTTTCTACCCATAATGAAAATAGTCCAATTACTTTTTTTAAAACACTGCATACAAAATAAACTAATAACTGAGTAGTATAAAACTGGTAAACAAACAATCACAGTCCATAAAGCCACAGAAACACGTCCGTACCTGACTCGATTCCGATCGCGACTGATACAGGTTTGTACTTATTTACGTTCATGTATCACTTTGTCAACACAGTGTTGCCATATGTTAAAAATAAATACAAATATGTAGTCAACAACAATTCTTTTAAATAAAAATCAATAATATTGTAGTTTAAATACACCATTATTGCATAAAAACTCTTAAGAAACATAAAATTACTAAAAAAAAATACAGTGCGTCTAATAATTTGGCCAGGGACTGTATATAGTATCTATATTTAAAAAGGGAGACCACAGAAAATGCACAAACTATAGAGGCCTAAGCATAATATGGGACGTTTGTATGGAAAAATTATTAAAAATATCATGGAGGAAAATATAAAAGGAAAAATTGGAGAAGACCAAGCAGGCTTTACGGCCGGAAAATCATGTATAGACCACATATACACTATAAAACAAACAATGGAAAAAAAACTGGCAAAGAATAGAGAAGTTCATCTAGCCTTCATAGACATAAGAAAGGCCTATGACTCAGTACCAAGACAAAGATTGTGGAACGCAATGAAAAAAATAGGCATTGACAAAGAACTAAAATACGCAGTAAAAGCTCTCTACGAAAACAACACAGTGAACATAAAAATAGGACATAAAATAGGGAAGAGACTCCAAACATCAAAAGGCCTATTACAAGGATGCTCTACATCCCCAACACTATTCAAAATATACCTCGAACAAAGATTAAAAAAATGGAAGCAAAAATGTAGTGGAATGGGAGTCCCAATACGAGAAGATTACTTACATACTCTTAAGTTTCGCAGACGACCAAGTAATCATAGCGCAAGATGAGGAAGACCTCAGTTATATGGTAAGAAAACTGAAAGAAGAATACACTAAAGCAGGATTAGCAATAAACTTTGATAAAACGGAATATCTAACAACAAAGGAGGGAAACATGGAGAATCTAGAAGTCTATAACGAAACAATAATCAAAGGAACCGATAGATTTAAATATTTAGGAACCATCATTTCAAAAAAACGCAACATCAGAAGAAGAGATTAAAGCTAGATTAGGACAAACGCAGTCATGCATAAGACAATTAAATTCGATCCTGTGGGACAAGCACATTACAAAGAGAAACAAAACAAGCATATACAAATCAATAATACAAAGCATAATGACATACGGGTCAAAAACATGGACGATCAACAAAAGAAATAAATCCAAAATTAACGCGGTAGAGATGGAGTATTGGAGAAGATGTTGTAGAGTGACACGTATGGAGAGAATAACAAATGTAGAAATAAGAAGCAGAAGGAACATTAAAGAGAACGCAATAAACACCATTGAAGAAAAACGATTAAAATGGTATGGACACATAAGACGAAGCGAAGATAATAGATGGATAAAGAAAATAACGGAGTGGAGCCCTATAGGGAGAAGAAAAAAAAAGGAAGACCCAGACGATCGTGGAGAGACGATGTGGACGAGGCTATGGAGGACAGGGGTCTAACAGATGGAGACTGGGAAGATAAAAACGGATGGAATCAAAGGCTAAGAGAAGGAAGACAGCGTCAGCTGTAGAAAATCCTTGTTATATATATATATATATATATATATATATATATATATATATATATATATATATATATATATATATATATATATATATTATGGAGGAAAATATAAAAAGAAAAATTGCAGTAGGCTTACGGCCGGAAAATTATATATATACCATATATACACTATAAAACAAACAATGGAAAAAAAAAAAAAACGTAGAAAACGAAAAAACGAAGATGTGGACGAGGCTATGGAGGACAGGGTCTAACAGATGGAGACTGGGGAGATAGAAACGGATGGAATCAAAGGCTGAGAGAAGGAAGACAGCGTCACTTGTAGAAAATCCTTGAGATATGTATATATATATATATATATATATATATATATATATATATATATATATATATATATTATATATATATATATATATATATATATATATATAGTTATATATATATATATATATATATATATATATATATATATATATATATATATATATATATATATATATATATATATATATATATATATATATATATATATATTATATATATATATATATATATATATATATATATATATATATATATATATATATATATATATATATATATATATATATATATATATATATATATATATATATATATATATATATATATATATATATATATATATATATATATATATATATATATATATATATATATATATATATATATATATATATATATATATATATATATATATATATATATATATATATATATATATATATATATATATATATATATATATATATATATATATATATATATATATATATATATATATATATATATATATATATATATATATATATATATATATATATATATATATATATATATATATATATATATATATATATATATATTATATATATATATATATATATATATATATATATATATATATATATATATATATATATATATATATATCTGTTTAGCGCAACCATTCGCGTACATGCTGTACCTTAGATCTTTCGGAGCGATTTCCCCATTAGTTATAGAGGAGCACCAATTAATGTTATTTTTTTACAATAGCTCTTAATTTTTAGGTACTACCAAACCGAAAAAAGTCGAAGTATACCAAAGCACATCGAGTACCCGCAATCCTTTCAAGTGGGCCTCGGTAGAAAATACCGTAAACGACTATCTTCACGAGTTCCCGCTCATGTCGGCAGTATGGTACCCCAATTTGAAATTCATACCCTCGATCACGTATTATAAGATTTCGGCGTTCTTCGTACACTTCATACCTGCTTTGATTTTGGATACTACTATTACTAGAGCGACAGGAGGACGGCCTATGTAAGTATGAGTAGTGTTACGATTACCAAAAAGTAGATAAACTTACCGGCTTGGGAACGACAATTGTCGCTGACATTTTCTACTGTAGTAACTGTACGGGAGTCCCTTCTGCGACGCGTTTCGATTTATCGGGTCTTGTCAGCTAGATGTATTCCACACAGATTCGAGCGTTTCGTAGCGGTCACACGGCAACATCGAAGCGTTATATTTTAAAACGGCATGCAACTCCAGGTTAGCGACAATCGTTGCCCCCCGAGCCACTAAGTTTTTTTTTAACGTAAAAACTCGTAAATATTACGGAGGGGGTTAGATGACCGACTGAGGCTTACTTTTTTTCTCCCTATTTTAGCTTACTTAAACTGCACAGAAACGTCAACTCATCCCTAGGCCGATTAGCGAAATTTATCTTCACCGAATGGAAATTCCCGGCTAAAAACACGCAAGAATTACACAATTGGCTTAACAGCGACGACAAGGACGAGTTCAGCGTGGATATTTCGGCTTTAGTGTGGCCAGTTTATTTCGACGATCTGACTTTGGGCGCGAGGACGTACCTGAGTAGAGAACCGAAGAAGACGATCGCCGCCGCGAAGAAAAAGGACCAAATGTGAGTATGTCTGTTAAATTTGGCCGATTGTACGAGATGCTCAGATAATTTTGTAGTGAATGGTCAACTTTTTAGTATGTTTTCATTAAAAGTTTGTGCACTAATGCTTCTATTTATTTTTTTTTTTCAGATTACTGGCTGTTCATATTCTATTCAAGATAATTCTTGCCCTAGCTTTGTCCTACGGTTTTGGCCGCCTAGTCGGAATCGAGTTTCTTCAGTCTTGTCTTTTTATCATTCCACTGTGTCTTATTTTCTATACTGTACTTTAAGTGATTAGAAATTACGTAGAATCTCTTGTATTACTTAAAATATAAGTACCACTATTCTCGAATGTCGTAATGATTTATGCATTTTAAAAGATAATATAGTTTTTTCAATGTCTTTACTTATTTGAGTCACCGTGTTTCGACTGCTAAATGTTAGGTCTACAAATTAATTCGGTGACTTCGACATAGGTATTTTATAATTCATTTTCAAATTCAATATATTTCCCGTCATTTTTTTGTGTGGAAATACCAACCCTAAAGAGGCAAAATCACCACTTATATAGTAATGCGACGTTATTCATAGACATAGAGGATGGGCTGAGCATTAACCTCATAAAATTGACCACTCTCTAGAAAGAGACAAAGCGAATGTGCGGCCAATACCTGTCTCTTTTCTGTAGGCCTGTAATAAACAAGGAGTAGTACGCCGAGACGGAATTCAAGGCGGGAAAAGCCCCATGCCCAATTTTAGTTCAAATAGAATACCTTAGCGGCATTCTAAAAAGAGACAACTACTGGCCGCTCATTCGTTTTATCTCTCTCACCCTTTTCGTCCATATTTACTTCACAGCGGGATACGGAACACTCAGTCTATCCTCTATGTCTATGGACGTTACCATTCACATAACCTCGAAACGAATCGAGTTTCAAAAAGCGGAATCGCGACTATTCATTGGTGAATGGGCGTTTTCACTTTCACCGGCACCGACACGACACCAGTACGGCACCGACACGACACCGGCACGGCAACGGCTCCGACACGACACCTGCACAGCACCGACCCGACATGACACCTACAAGGTGATATAAAACTGAGGCAACATATTGTACTAGGTCCCGTTAAGTGCCATCGCAGCTAGTAACAAGTTATATTTGCGTTATTTTGTTACATCTTAGACGTACAAGGCTAAAATGTAGTCAAAGCCTCCAACTTTTTTTTCTCGTAGAATTTTATTTTTATTTTGGTTTTATCGCAAAAACAGGGTTTAGTTTCCACAAGTTCAATTAACGTGACAATATCGAACCTGAAGGCCATGATACCAGCTTGGAGAGCACTCAGTACTTTTATTTAATTTGTAAAAATCGGGACGGCACGAGTGGAGAGACTGCTCCTCGACGGCAACCGGCGACTGCTACGACACCGCGTCGACGTGTCTTTAAGTGTAAAACCACTCCCATTTATTTAAATGTTATTTCTAGTCCACCGACATCGTGGTCTCTGCCGTGTCGGCAGATGTGAAAACGCCCAATTTTGGGGCAAAATTCCGCGACCTGACTGGGAGACTCAACGGAGACTAAGAACCCAGTGAGACAGGATTCCTAGCCTGGATACTCGGGCTCCCTTATTTCACATTCGATGGACACATGTGGGGCGTGTTTCTTGTCGGTGTTGGGTTCGGAAATCTTCGGTCTGAGATGCAATCGGTTATACTCGACAGACCGTAGCGATTATTTGGCGAATCTTGAAGCCAGTACGTTTTTACTTTGAAAAGCATACAAGGAGCGAAGTATCTTTGACTGAATAGGGTAGATTACCTGATTGAAACGTTGTGATCCAAATAAATAAAGAAAATGAAAGTTCATTCCTTAAATGCTACAATTGAGTCTTCTTCTGTCATATGGATTCTTTTGATATTGTTAAAAATACGCTCCACATGCTCAAATATCATAAATAATTACGAATTTTTAAAGATAGAGGTTTACATTCGGTCTATTTATTTGAACTGCAACGTTTCGACTGATAAATTGAAGTAGTCGTCTTCAGGGACTACAGTATTCGGGGGAAGACAGCTGAAAATACAAGATGACGCGAACGTAGTTGTTTTTAGGGTTGATCTTTATCCAAAAAAAAAAACTAAATCTCTGACCTAGTCTAGCATTTATGTTACTTAATATACAGACGCAGTTGAAATCATCGTGCATGATGATCACATTCCAAGAATAGAATTCTATAGAAAAACTATTACAGCATTCGTTTAGACTGTGACCGTTAGGTACGAAAAGTTATTTTGACTGTGCATATACTGTTTCTGTTATTGAATCTAAAATGTATTATTAAAGTTAGTAATATTTTATGATTTTTATTTATTTCCTGCAGCCACTAGGGTGTGTGTAGTGGTGATAACCTATCTATATAAGATTTTTTTTCAATTTGTTTTATTTGTTCTCTAATATAATAAAAATGTTGATTTTTTTGAGGTGCATTTTATTTAGTTGTACGAGATCCGTTCGGAAAGTTCGTCCAAAATCCAAGAGATGGCGCAACGTGTCAACACGACCTTTTAAGCGAAGCTGGGTCTTTTAGCAGACAACTGAATAAGTTTTGTAACGATTGTACCTGTGCGAGTCTCTCAAGTTGTGTTATGTGATCAGTATTGACGAAAATGAATTTCGTCAATACCGATCCAATCCAAATTCTAAAAAGAAAAAGGTTGGGGAATCCGTGCCTTCGATTGAGGTAGTTTACGAACGATTTGGACACTTTCGAACGGGCCATATGAGCACAGAGGACGGAGAACGTTCGGGAAGGCGATCTGATAGTATCACGCCAAAAAACATGATCAAAATTTATAATTTGGTGTTGGACGACAGAAGATTGATGGTGCGTGCAATTGCTAAGGTCTTGGGCACTTTTAGTGGTCGGGTTCACAATATTTTAGATGAACACCTACACATGACAAAGCTCGTGACAGGATAGGCGCCGCAATTGCTCTCTATCGACCAGAAATGTGGACGTGTAAGGTTGCGTTCGGTCAATTTAAAGTTGTATCAAAGAAATCCCGACGAATTTAATACTGCAGATGAAACTTGGATCTACCATTTCGAATCAGAAACCAAGGACAGTAGAAACAGTGGAAGGCTAGCGGAAAATCTGCCCCGAAGAAGACGAAAGCTGTCCTCTCAGCACAAAAGGTCATGGCGACTGTTTTCTAGGATGCAAAAGGCATTATTTTAAAAGATTACCGTGAAAAGGGGATAAAGAAGAAACGTTCCCGTCTTGCAAAGAAAACAAGTGTTTTACTATCATGACAGCTCGCCAGCATACTCGTCTGCATTGCCAGCTGAAAAATTGGCCGAATTGATGTTTGAACTTCTTCCTCACCCTCCATATTTGCCAGACCTAGACATAAAAAAAGAATAGACAGAGTATGTCATTCATATAGCTGAACTGTTTGCGTCAGTTTCTACTGTCGATTTCCAAAGAAATTTGGCAACGCATTCAATCAAATCATAACCCATCGTTTTTTAGTCACCCTTCCTCGAGTCCACTGTTAATGTTGGATCGCGTTTCGATGTAAACAAGCGAAGCCTTGCCTGGCACCAAATATCGTGGATTTCTAAACATGAAGAAATGATTGGGAGGCAAGAAATACGTGATAATAGAGACGGGCCCCTATTTTGATGACTTCAGCAAAGAGTACTACCAGACCGGCATAAAGAAATTCAAGCAGCAAGGAACCACGCGCATATCCGTGAAGGACACATTCTTTACCATGTATAGTAATAAACAATCCGTGAGGAGAGTTCGTTTTTGAATAGGAATGTTCCAATTTTTTATTTATTGTAAAATTTCGATGTCCTTGGGTGTAATGGGAAGGCTTTAAGTTATATAAAAAAATTCCTTAGCAGGCAGCGACATCAAATTTTAACAGGGCTATAAAAAAGAACATTCTTTACCATGTGTAGTAATAGACAATCCGCAAGGAAAGTTCGTTTTTGAATAGGAATGTTTCAATTTTTAGTTATTGTAAAATTTCGATGTTCTCGGGTCTAATGCGAAGGCTTTAATTCAAATAAAAAAAATTCCTTAGCAGACTTTTTTGACAAATTAGTTAATTTTTACACTATTACTATCATACAATGATATGGTTAGAAACAGAGAATACAAATTGGATCTTAAAATATACACATGATTCGGACCTAACTAACTTAGCCTAGGTAAGGAATTTAAAGGAGACTAAGTTGAACAATAAATAAAAAGGTTTTGATCAAATTAGCTGTAATTTATTTTAGCACGGAGTTTTCAAGTGATCGTCGTATGGGAATAGGATGAAGCGAGAAGGATAAGGAGTAATAAACTAGAAAGCTAAAATCAAAATTCATTTTATTAACTTTAGAAAACATATAAAAAGGCGTCTCCACAGACAATCCAGCTGAAAAGTGTCCTGGTCTAAACTATTTTAAATACCTATATTTATTCAGAAAAACTATAGAACTAGAGTGTTTCTTTTAAGTTGGGACTCATTGTGTTTTTTCTATTTTATTAGCCACGAGCTTGTATGTATACATATATATGTATGTATGTACGTATGTATATATATATATATATATATATATATATATATATATATATATATATATATATATATATATATATATATATATATATATACAGTTGCATCCAAAGTTTTGGGTTAAAAATATTTTTGTGATTAATTGAGTTATAAAGGGAGAAAAAAACCAAATACACCATCGTAAACTACTTTAATTATACTAACAACATATACCACTTAATAAATCTTCTACTGTAAATAACAATCATTCCTAAGAAAAATAATATTTTTTCGGTTATTCATAAGTATCGGGCCAACTTCTAAGAAACTGACTTACTCAGTTATGTTTACATTTCTGATCGTGAATCCAGGTAAATATCAAGAATTTAGTTCACTTCATAATTGTGTATCAGTATCATTGGGAAGAAGATGCCGACACGCACGTCATTAGACATTCGGAAATCTGTTACAAGGTTGTATGGTAAAGTTTCATGTGAAATAGCTGAACTTTTATCCACAGTGGAAACAACGGTTAACAATAAAATTAAAGAATGGGAAACTACCAGTACTCCGAATGTTAAACCATGTTCCGGAAGACCAAGGAAAACAACTTTTCGTGTTGACAAAGTAATTAAAAGAAAAGTAGTTGCAGACGTAAAAAAAAAAATGCTGCAAATATTGCACATGAATTACGTGAAGAAAATTTAGCTGACATCATTAGGAGTACTGTTTCTCGTAAACTAACGCAAGTTGGACTTGGACGTGTTGGAGTAAAAAAAAGTGCTGTTTTTTTTTGGGAGGAAACTAAAGTTAATTAATTTGGAAATGATGGAAGAAGATATGTTCGACGACAAAAAGGTACTAGACATGATTCTCGGTATCAAATACCGATTGTTAAGCATGGTGGTGGTAGTATTATGCTTTGGGGGGCATTTTCGTGGCAAGGCGACCATAATTAATATTGAAGGTAATATGGATGCTGTTATGTTCAGAGATATTCTATCAGAACACATTCTTCCTTATGGACGTCGAAATACGCCACGAGGATGGATTTTTCAACAAAATAATGATCCGAAACATCGATCCAAGCTTTTGCAAGAATATTTCAGAAAGCAAAAATCTTCGAGTTTTAGAATAGCCACGTCAATCCCAGGACTTGAACCCCATAGAACACTTGTGGGAAGAGTTAAAAATGAAAGAAAGAACTCAGAATTGTTCCAATAAAGGGACTCTCTGGAAAAATAGTGGGCCAATATCACCAGGTACAGAATTCTCAAATTAATCCAATCAATGCCTTAACGATGTGCCGACATATTAGCTTAGAAGGGTATGGCTACAAAGTATTGATAAGAATTTCTCTTTTACTGCTACTTTTTTCTGAGTTATAGTGATTTTTGTTATGTCACATACCTTTTTATTGTGAAATGTGAAGTTGGCCCAATGCTTATGAACAGTCGAAAAATGTTATTTTTTGTTATAAATGATTGTTATTTATAGTAGAGGATGTATATGTTGTTGGTATAATTAAAGTAGTTTATGATGGTATAATTGGTCTTTTTCTCTTTTTCTTTTATAACTCAATTAATCACAAATATATTTTTTGGTCCAAAACCTTTGCACGCAACTATATATATATATATATATATATATATATATATATATATATATATATATATATCTATATATATATCTATATATATATCTATATATATATCTATATCTATATATATATCTATATATATATATATATATATATATATATATATATATATATATATATATATATATATATATATATATATATATATATATATATATATATCTATATATCTATATATATATATATATCTATATATATATATATATATATATATATATATATATATATATATATATACATATATATATATATATATATATATATATATATATATATATATATATATATATATATATATATATATCTATATATATATATATATATATATATATATATATATATATATATATATCTATATATATCTATATATATATATATATATATATATATATATATATATATATATATATATATATCTATATATATATATATATATATATATATATATATATATATATATATATATATATATATATATATAGACGCTTCTATCAGATTCGAACCAAACTCTCAACCCACCACGTTGCTAAGGCCAGAAATTATCTCAACAAAAAAAAAAAGGGAAAAAATTAAATTACTATTTAAACCATACAAAATTTATCGACTCCTACCCCTTTAACCCCTTTCGTCTTAAGCGATATCGCTCAAAAAACGATAAGCTTCATTCCCTCATTGTGTATTTTTTTGTAATTTTTTTTTTAATTTTCGTTAAGAAAACCTCTATAAAAAAGTCCCAGCTTAAAAAAATTCTTACATATAATCATAGACTAAAGAATTATGAATTTAAGATTATGTAACTCGATATAAATTTTAAGTACTAGAGGGCAGCAAGAGCATCATCCCTAAATAAACAACAACAACAACAACAAAGGCGGAGCAGATAAGATATTACGTCCTTTAGAGATTTTTATTTGCTGTTCAGTGGCGGCCATTTGAGTGAACAGTCTTCTGTATCAGTTCCTTAGTCTACGGTATAATACGAACAAATCGTCAAACACTAAAGTTATTTTTTATGAAATAGCCATCCTAATATTCCATTTGCCAAATTTCCTATCGGATTTGAACTACCTGTACTCTCACCTGTGCCAGTTGAGGAATTGTCATTGGTATTACTGCTCCCGTCGGGTTTCTTTTTGTTCACAGTTACCGCATCGGTTTTTTCCGGACAGTTGTACATCAAATTGAGCTTAGTAATGTCGCCTCTACTAAAACCGTCTCGCTGACCCATTTTCTCCTCTTTGGAAGGATCCTAGAAGTAAGAAAACCATTAAAACAGCGATATATGACGCAATCACCGCATTATTTATTGATTAATTTATTAATATAATTTATTTAAAATAATAAATATTATTTATAATGGTTTAGACACCAGAAATGATTCTGGCCTGATGGAATCCAGTTTTTTGTACACTTTTCAACTTATTCTACAGAAAGAGAATATTTCCTTCCTGTTGGAAATGCGCTACAGTTTAGTCGCTACTCAAAAAAGGCAAAAAGACCTTGCCAAAAAACTACCGACCAGTCGCACAACGCCGGTGTGCCCCAGGGCTCCATACTGTCTCCTACTATCTTTTTCATTCACATCAACGATCAGCTGGAAGGGGCTAGAAATACAATCAATTGCTTTGCAGATGGTAGTGCTCTTATTTCTTCATTCCCTTTGAACCTTCGAACATTGGCTACTCATGCAAAATATTCGCAGACAATAGGAAGTCGTTCGTCTTAACAAACACCTTGAATCTATCTTTGATTGTGTTAGCCGATACTTGTTGGAAATTCATAATAAAATTATATAAAAAACAACACTATGTTTTAATTTCCAATATATTTAAAGTCACTTGACAATTGTTTCACCATACAATGGCTTCTTCAGAAGTAAACAAGAAAGAAAAAATATTTTTAGTAATCCTGGTTATGTAGTGCTTAAAACTATCCTTAATTACCTAAGATTATGCTAATCATTTTATATTATTTACAGACAAAATTATTTTAAGAATGCAAATCTGTGGTACTATTTCAGAGAACTAATAAAGATTAAGTAACGGTGAATGGTTTAAGTCTACCTGTTCGTTTAATAATAGATTGGAGTTTTTCCGTTTGTTAATTTCAAGACATTCAAGCAAATTTAATTTTTTAGATTTATTTTCTACATGTAGGATTTTTAACGTATCATCAACATTATGGGATTCGTTTGTTATATGGGTTGCGTAATGTGAATTGTTCTTATTTTTTAAATAACTATGTTTATATTCTTTAATGCGAGTTTCAAAAGATCTACCAGTTTGTCCTACGTAAGATTTAGTACAAGATCCCGATTTTGAGGATTTCTTAAGAAATAAGAAAATTATTTATTAAATTTCTTAAGAAATCCTCAAAATCAGGAGTTTATTTATTAAATTGTGGATCTTGTACTAAATCCTACGTAGGATAAACTGGTAGATCTTTTGAAACTCGCATTAAAGAACATAAACATAGTTATTTAAAAAATAAGAACAATTCACATTATGCAACCCATATAATAAACGAATCCCATAATTTTGATGATACGTTAAAAATCCTACATGTAGAAAAAAAATCTAAAAAATTAAATTTGCTTAAATGTCTTGAAATTAACAAACGGAAAAACTCCAATCTATTATTAAACGAACAGGTAGACTTAAACCATTCACCCTTACTTAATCTTTATTAGTTCTCTGAGATAGTACCACAGATATGCATTCTTAAAATAATTCTGTCTGTAAATAATATAATAAAATGATTAGCATAATCTTAGGTAATTAAGGATAGTTTTAAGCACTACATAACCAGGATTACTACCAAATATTTTTTCTTTCTTTTTTACTTCTGAAGAAGCCATTGTATGGTGAAACAATTGTCAAGTTACTTTAAATATATTGGAAATTAAAACATAGTGTTGTTTTTTTATATAATTTACCTTGGGTCTACTTTACAAGTGACCAAAGACCAACGTGAATCGCTTTTTCGCACACGCATCGCTCCTATAGTGCTTTAGGGATTTCCCTGCAGCTGATATGCTACGCCTATAAAAAAAAGACCCTATTAAACCTACCTTAGGAATAATTGTAGGCCTGCCATTAGCTGAAAAGGCTGTGCTGGAATAGTGCATCACGGATCTGTAATCGTATGGAACTCCAAAACCACTAGTTTTTGTGACTTTTCTGCTTTGACAAAATTTGCCTCGTGACCTTAAAAAAAAAAAAGATTTTTTCTAAAACCAAAGCTGGCCGTATACATTATCTAACGCCAACCAACCTTTTTTTAACATTCGCAAGAACAATAGTAACATAATTATCCCTTTCATATCGGTTCTGTTCATGTAAAAAGCCGGTTGCATGCATCAATTCGTGCACCGCCGTTCCCACTTTCGTCGTGCACGCGGGGCTTTGCAAATTTACTTCCTGTCTGCCTCCTATACGGCCTACACTGGACCAACATCCAGAATTTGCGTTTGTTATTGTTATGTAGTCGTCATCGGATGCTATCCTCTTACGAAACCTTAAAAAAATGTTTATTATTTTATTGAAATTGTAGTTCTCTTGCTGGTGTAAACAGAATTAATAAAACTGACGATGGAAACGTAGTCAATAATTAATACTCACTGAATAAAATTTTCGTCTTAGTTTAAATAGGTTTACATCGCAAACAGTCATTAAATTATTCAAAATAATACGTATGTATGCCTAGAATGACTTACTGGATGCAGGTATATTTGTGATAGATGTTTATAGCTCTCTGTATCACATTTAAACTGTTTGAGTCAAAATATCCCGATATTTCGTAGGGTATCACTCTATTTGGCCACCTAAAAGAATAATCGTGACGTAAAACACCACTAGAATATAACGTGACTTAATCGGCATGCCAGTCCAGTAGCAAATCTTTAATCTTACCTGGAAACTTCTGAGACTAATCCATTTCTCGATTTTTTAGGGAATACGATGTCTCCTTCGGCATATTCCGATAACTCTTCGGGATTTACGGGTGATGATTCGTTCCAAGTGTCCAGTTGTTTACTCATTTCAGGACCCGGTGTTCTATAAAGAAGTAAATAACTTATACGGTGCGTTTTTCGATACACATGTTGTCCAAAAAGAAACTGAACTTATAATAAAAATTAAAACACAGACCAAATGTAATTTGAAAATACTTACTTAAATACAGATTTTCCCAAATAAGACAAATCCGGCATCTCAAAATCACTGTCGATTTCATTTTCTATAGGTAAACTTTTTACTGTACCTCCAAAAACTACCACGCAGAGAACATATACAGTTGTGTAACCCATTTTTTTGCCCTTTCACAAAAAAAATCGTTATATTACTACTATATACAGAAAATTTATAAGTCACTAAAAATGGCTCTAAATATATTGGTGAGTATTTTTAGATATGTCGCAGTAAAAATTAAATAACAATTTTAGAAATATAATTATTACCAGTTAGGTGTTATTTTCCTCTCACTAACCGAAGGCGGAGTGGTAAAGATGAAATTAGAACTGGACAAAATTCGAAGTTTTATAAAAATGAATCGGTATAACTTGCGACGAAGTTATTTTTATTGCTAGTGGGGACCAAAAAAGACTGACGATGAGGACCTCATACTTCTTGTTTTCTGAGGGGGAATCCCGTACAAAAACTTACTTCACCGCAATGGTTCGAAGACGTTAATAGGCAGTATTCTTGGCCCTGTCGAAGTTTTGTGCTAGCTTACGAAGTGCGATCCTCAAGAAGGCGAAACGATACTTCACAAATTTCCGCTTGCTAGCTTGCCTCTCTGCTATTTTTACAATGATTACAAAAAAAGAGTAGCTCGTGTGAGTGAAATTTACTAGGAAAAACTGCTACTGAGACGTGATTCGGAAATCATTTGGGAACGAAGCACCACGCAACTTTTCGAGTGGTTTTTCACGATTTAAGGCCGGTCGAACTTCGATGGAAGACCATGAGTATTTCGGAAGACTTTCGAGTATAACAACGCCTGAAATCATCGTTAAAGTTTGAAACAAATCATTCCTAAGACCTTCGTCGGCCACATCTCTGACCAACTTTTTGTTGGTTAAAAAATGTCTAAAGCTTTGGAGTGAGAAGAGTTTCCTCCTGCGTCACGACAATGCACAGTTCATTCTGTACGAAATAGTTTTTTGACGAAGACTCTGGAGATGAAGTCGCAGGGTCATCCTCAGTCACAGTATCACGTCTATATAACTACTCGCTGCTGCGAGACGAAAAAAAAAATATTGTTCAACCATGGAAAAAACGATGGGACCAGTGCAGGGGGACTACTTTGAAGGTGACGGGGATCACGAAGCCTAAAAGTAACTAGAGATTTTACAGGGTTAGTCAGGGCACTTTGAAATCGAACCACTTTTGTTAGCGTCACGGAGTTTTCGGCTTTTTAATTTAAATAAGATGTTACAAGTAAAAATAACAGTCCCGCCTCCTTTGTGTTTCTCTGATCAATACAGAGCTCCACTCGAACATTATTAGAAAAAAAAAAAACCAGTCAAGTGCAAGTTGAACTTGCGCAATTAGTGTTCCGTACGTTGATTGCTTTTAAAATAAAAAATGTTGTAACGGAAGTATAAATGATCAGTGACACCCCAAATGAGTTTTCAACAAAGTTTATTTCCAATCTTTACTGAAAATTGATGACCTTGAAATTTCTGTTTTTTTTATATACCAGATAAATTATTACAAGTAATGCATAATTTTCGTTCAATCTACATCCCGTGGAGAATATTCCAGAATTTTTTCAAAATTTTTTGATAAGTACTTTTCGAGATAAGGCGGGTGGACAGCGATTTTTCGCGATTTTTTAAAAATAATACAAAGAAAAGTGCGCGCAAGTATTACATTATATATATACTTTTTACTCGTGTTTTCACAAGCTTTCATTTGACACCACACTTGATTACCTAGTAAACAAATTTTTTTTTCACTTTCGATTTCACCTCCCGAAACTAACCCTTTAAGTCAAAATTTAACTTTCAAAACTACATGGTTCTGATGAGGCCATCAATTCCTATATTATTACCAAATTTCAACTTTCTATGACAAATAGTTTCGGAGAAAATCGGGTGTGACAGACGGACATACACCGAAGTGATCTTATAAGTGTTCCGTATGGAACACTAAAAACGTACTTCTATCACATTTTTACAACTAAAATTAGTCGCACACTTTAAAAATATACATGGCAATATAAAATTGTACAAAAAAATCACCTGTTTGGTTTCCTCACTTTTTTCCTTATAGTAGTACAAATAACTTGTAAACTGAAATATTACTTTAAAAACAGAAGGACATTAGTCAAAAAACAGAGAGAAAATAATACAAAAAAATTCAAAATAAATAAGTTTTTTTTACTCGAAAAGAAAAGCGAATTAAATGTAAACTTTCTTACAACTCGTCGTCGAAATAAGAACGAAAAACCGTAGTGAATTGACTTAATTATATGTAAAAACAAGCTTTTTATATTTTGATTATTCACGGAAACATAATAGTTGATTTCCTTTATCAAAAGTAAATTTAAATTTTAAAGTATTTCGTAGTATATTTATTTAGTGCAGCAAAATTATCTAATGGTTGTTTTTCTACATGTAATATCTTTTATTGATATTGTTGTATTTGGTAATTAGGGGTTTAAGGTATTATTCTTAAGGATTGTCTTAACTAACGATTTTTTTGAATACTTTTCTTGCTTGAAAGCTTGAGTCTCGGAATCTACAGTCTGTCAAGTAAACAAAAAACAAATTCGTGAAAGTCAATAAGTGCTGACCAGCTTTACTCTTGTAATTATTTAGTTTACTTCAAGATCTCGTAGTGTACGGGGAAATTCACTATTGTTCTATTCTATATGCGAAGAAAATTTTTAAGGGACCATACTAGTGTGATGATTTCAAAAATCCATTTTTTATATTGATCTAACAACCATATACGAGGCTGGTTTGAAAAGTCCGTGCAAAGTCCGAGAGATGGCACCACCGGCGCGTATCGAGGTCATGTTTAGTTAGTAGCATCTCTTGAATGAACGCACACCAAGTTTCAGCCATATTGGTCTATTTCTTTGTGTTTGGCATTCGTGTGAATCAAGGAAGTCGAGTGATTTTCAAGAAATGGACGAAAAAGAATTTCGTGTGGTGATTAAACATTACTTTATGAAAGGCAAAACGCCTCAAAAGACTAAAGAGAAGCTTGATAAACATTATGGTGACTCTGCACCTTCGATTAGAACAGTTTATAAGTGGTTTCAAAATTTTCGGACTGGCCATATGGGCACAAGTGACGCTGAACGTTCTGGACGGCCTGTGGAGGTTACGACTCCAGAAATCATTGATCAAATCCATGATATGGTGATGGATGACAGAAGAGTTAAGGTGCGTGAGATTGCTAGTGCTGTGGGCATCTCGACTGAACGGGTACATAATATTTTGCATAAACATTTGGACATGAGAAAGCTATCCGCAAGATGGGTGCCGCGATTGCTCACGCTTGACCAAAAACGGAATCGTGTGAAGTGTTGCAAGGATGGTTTGCAGCTGTTCCAGAAGAATCCGGAGGACTTTAAGCGTCGTTTCGTCACTGTGGATGAAACATGGATACATTACTATACTCCTGAGACCAAACAACAATCTAAACAATGGGTTACCAAGGGGGAATCTGCACCAAAAAAGGCGAAGACCGTTCCTTCGGCCGGAAAGGTTATGGTGACTGTCTTTGGGATTCGCAAGGGATAATCCTCATCGACTATCTGGAAAAGGGTAAAACTATTACAGGTGAATATTATTCATCGTTATTGGACCGTTTGAAAACCGAGCTGCAAGAAAAAACGCCCGCGATTGGCCCACAAGAAAGTCCTTTTCCATCACGACAACGCAACAGCACACACCTCAGCAGTTGTGGTCGCAAAATTAATGGAAATAGGATTCCAACTCGTTTCACATCCCCCCTATTCTCCAGACTTGGCTCCCTCGGACTACTATGTGTTCCCCAATTTGAAGAAATGGCTGGCGGGACAAAGATTTTATTCAAACGAGGAGGTGATTGCAGACACTGATGGATATTTTGTAGACTTGGACAAATCCTATTATTCGGAAGGGATCAACAAACTAGAACATCGTTGGACGAAGTGTATAAGCCTAAAAGGAGACTGTCGAAAAATAAAAAAGGTTTACCCCAAACACATAAGTAGCTTTTATTTTTGCACGGACTTTTCAAACCCGCCTCGTATCTAAATTGAACTGTTTTGGAATTATTGATATTTGAAATTAAGGAGATCAAATTAAGAAAATTTTTTTAAGCTGGCTTGTGTCAAACATTTACTGTCAGGTAATGACTTAACGCATCAAAAAATGATTTACTGACGAAAACGTTTATTGCTGCATTTTGTGAAATTGCAATTTGAACGTAATATCATAATGGTACATTTAACAGGAACTGAAAGAATCTCTTTGTTAATGATGGTTGGTTACGGAGACCGTAGGAGAACAGAACAGAAGATGTGTGATCTTTTTAACATAGAATATCCGAATCGAGAGCCTATTACCAAAATCCGTAGTTAGCAAAACATTAAAACGATTTAGACAATCAGGTCACGTTAAGGAACGTTCTAAAATCTGGACCTCCAAAAGTTAAAACAAGCGATGATAAAAAGTTAGATATTTTATTGGAAATTACAGAAAATCCCCATACAGCCACACGTCAACTTTGCCTAGACCACAACATAAGTAAAGGTACTTTAAATCGTATACTGAATGAAGAAAAATTGCATCCATACAAACCCATTCTATTGCAAGAATTGTCTGAAGATGACTACGATAGACACGTTGAATTTGAAAGGTCGTAATGGAGCGAATCAATAATGATCCTAACCTAAATTATAATGTTTTTTCTGACGAGGCCACATTTTGTTTTAACGGAAGAGTTAACAGGCATACTGGTCTACTGAGAATTCCCACTGGATAATCGACAGTCATTCTCAAAGATCAGTAAAGATAAAAGACTCGGGATTTTGAACGTCATATCATTGGTCCCTTTTTTATCGATCGAAATCTTACAGGACAGCGGTATTTACAGTTACTCCAAGAGCAAGTTATTTCAACTTGTGCAAGTCTTTTTCCTGAAGAAAATAATTTGGATACTCCCAACAGGAATCTGTGGTATCAACAGGATGGAGTACTCCTCACTATGAAATCAATGTTCATAGATATTTGGATGCGATTTTTCCTATTCGATGGATAGGCAGAAGAGGTGCTGTAGAATGGCCTGCAAGGAGTCACGCCACTTGATTTTTTTTATGGGGTCATTTGAAAACCAAGGTTTACCCAAGTCAACCTGAAACCGTAGAAGATTTATAACAAAGAATTCAATATGAAGTAGCACAGATCATCCCGGATTCTCTGCAAAACTCTGTTCATGCTGTTTATGACAGATTGTTAACAGTAGACATTTTGAGCAATTGGTACCTTTTTTGATATACTGATTAATAAATCCTGTAGGATCATTATTCCATACATATGGGGCATCCTGTGTAATATATATACAGGGTTACAGGGAAAGTCGTCCTAGATAATTAAGGACGTTATAGTTTAGGTCGTTTCTGACCGATTTCAATCTATGACATGATGTCCTAAACTTAACCGTTTTCGAAATATTGAAGTTTAAAGATTTTCTAAAAAAAAACATGTTTTTTTTTTGCTTTTTATATCGATTTTTTTTTTTATTAGAGGTTCTCGAGTGCGACTTTTTGGTTATTTTTAGTTAGTCTGTATGTCAAGTATCAAAAATCATCAAAAATATTTGAACTAGTTACTAACAGTTTCAAATGGCGGCTTGTTAATGTTTCTAAATTACGAATTTTTACCAAGTGTTTCCTACTTTAAATCAATAAAGAGAAAAAAAAAATGTACGGAAGTTATTCTGCAAATTATTTTAAAAACTTTTACGTCTTTTTAGCTAGCAAACAAGGTATAATACTAGGAGTTTAATAGGAAAACTGTACACAGAATGACACCTAAAGCGGGCTCGGGTAGCAAAAGGTAAATTTTTAGTTCTAGGTGAAAATACGAAAAATACACAAATAAAACAAAAAACCTTGCAATTTAATATTTTTTATTAATTATAATTCATGTTCTATATGGTCGCCCCTATTTCTAACACAAATTCTCATTCTTTTCCTTAAATTACTTTTCACAACGCTGATTGTGAGGTGCCGCCTCATTTCGTCAGCCGCATCAATTATTTTTTGTCTTAGGACATCCACGTTTTCGATAGGAGTCATCTGGTCGTATACGAGACTTTTCATGTGACCCCATACATAAAAATTCATCGGTGTTAGGTCTGGGCTTCTCGCCGGCCAAGGTATGGGTCCGCCTCTTCCAATCCATTTGTTGGGATAATTGTCATTGAGCCATGCACGAACGCTTCCTCTGTAGTGAGCTAGGCAGCCATCGTGTTGAAAGTACATGTTTTGTCTCAAACCAGTAAATTCCATCAAATTAGGTAAATCGTTCCGCAAAAAATTGTCGTATTCCTTGCCATTCAAAATATCTGGCAGGAAGAATGGCCCAACCAAATAATTTGAAATTATACCCATCCACACATTTAAGCTGAATCTTTTTTGTGATCCTTTCGTTCTTTTTTTGTTTGGGTTGCCTTCCTCTTTAGAAGCCGAATAGTGGACATTGTGGTAGTTTGTAAGACCGTCTTTGTCGAATTTCGACTCATAGTATTTTCTTAAAAAAAGATGCATCTTCGACATCGGTATTGAGCATAAACCTGCAGAATTCTAATCGTCGCAACGGATCCCCTTCTTTAATGACTTGCACGGGCGTATAGTGGTAATTCACACAGTCAGAAGATGAAACACAGATATTTTTGAAAAGCACGGTATAGCACATCTACCACGGACGAATCGCATGAGCAGACTAAAAATCATTCAGTAATGTTTAGTGAACAGAAAATGTCACTCGCACAGAGAGTACCCCGACCGGAAAAAATGCTTACCCAACCCTTTTTATTGTTCGAAGGTGCAGGTAGTAAACCGGTAATTGGTAGTATCTAAATTCTATTATTATGTTACTCTAGATTTGGGCCTATTGAAATCTCATTTTCTTAGAATTTTCAATAGATCCAGTAGATATATTATACCGTTTTAGATAGCTAAAAAGACGTAAAAGTTTTTAAAATAATTTGCAGAATAACTTTCATACATTTTTTTTTTCTCTTTATTGATTTAAAGTAGGAAACACTTGGTAAAAATTGTAATTTAGTTCAAATTTTCTTGATGATTTTTGATACTTGACATACAGACTAACTAAAAATAACCAAAAAATCGCACTCGAGAACCTCTAATAAAAAAAAAAAATCGATATAAAAGCAAAAAAAAAAAACATGTTTTTTTTTTTAGAAAATCTTTAAACTTCAATATCTAGAAAACGGTTAAGTTTAGGACATCATGTCATAGAATCAAATCGGTCAGAAACGACCTAAACTATAACGTCCTTAAATATCTAGGACGACTTTCCCTGTATATATATATATATATATATATATATATATATATATATATATATATATATATATATATATATGTATATATATATGTATATATATATATATATATATATATATATATATATATATATATATATATATATATATATATATATATATATATGTATATATATGTATATATATGTATATATATATATATATATATATATATATATATATATATATATATATATATATATATATATACATATATATTGCTGATGTACTACCAGGTAGCCACGACGAATCAGCATTCCAAATGTTAACTAAGACCTTGGCAAACCTCCATTCCATTCGGAATGTAAAAAATGAACGGAAATGTTTCGGGCGCGACAATTTCTCCAATAACTTCCGAAACAGCTGAGTGAGGAACACACAGTCGAAATCCTTTGTTAAGTCATAAAAGAAGGCTTGTACATACTTCTTTTTTCTACAAAATATTGTTCAGTAGTTTTATTATAAAGTATTATTTTAGAAAATGTAATGAGTAGTTCTACTGTACGGGCGGAACGGTACTCCAGGCTTTCCTCTACATGTATAAGGCTTCCCTTAATAAACTGAATTCAAAGAAACAGATAAAACAAATAGATGGGTCAATTTTATGTTATTTTGGAATACACTTTAAATGTCAAACGGAACTAATATTTATTGCCGAAAGTCATAAATTGACGAACAAACAAAATGGAGATAATACAACCCGAAACTCGAAAACGAAAATAAATTCATATTTCGAAATGTAATAAAAATATTTTGCAAGGACATTGTGAAGGTTTATGAGCCAAATAATATTAATTTTTATAATGGATTATAAAAAAAAAATCAGGCGACACTGACCTTAATCAATGGAAATTTTGTGTTATTGTTCTTTATTGTGGTATGCAGGAACTAAGTACGACCTTAAATAAGAACGAGGGACTGCTTCACAAATTAAATATTTTCGACACTATACAATCATATTATATACTGGGTGTTTTTAAAATTACTTTCCTTAAAATAGAATAGTGTCTTTGAAAATTTACAACTTCCAAGAATCTTGCGTGCAGTATAAGGTGAAGTCCAGTATTAATAACACAGCCCCACAAAAAAAAAGTGGGGTATACTTTTGATGCGATATATCAGATCCGTAATATTTTTCCCCGCTGATCACGAATCTGACGTCAGAATATCGCCATCACATCTCAATTTTTTTCTAACCTCAAAAAATAGGTAAAAATTAGTAAAAATTAAGAAAACTCCTAAAAAATTGATTCAAGCTTTTTCATGAATCCAAAGATGTATTAATATGTATTCGGACACGCTAAGCTAATATTCATCGGTTGGATTGAGCCATACAGTTCTGTTTTCTTTCTAACCTCAATAAATCAGACAGATATAGTGCTTCTCGAATGCAAAAACGAATTCAAATTAAAATTCAACCGATCCTTACCAAATTTGCTACACGAGGATTTTTTGGGTCGCTGATCACGAATCTGAGGTTGGATTTGCAAAATTCAAGATGGCAGATGTTTTCGCGCCATTTTGAACGCCGAGAAAATTCATCGGTCGATTTTTATTCTTCTACCTGCATCCAGGGCACCTCCACGTGGTGACGGTGGGCAACGGTGTTACTCCAATAGCCGGCAGAGTCTCTGGATAACGGCTTAGATGCCGTCATGGCAGGTAGAAGAAAGAGAATTACGATGCAGGGACTCGGAAACCCCAGTATCGGCGGTTGGTCAGGGTGGGAAAGCGGGCCCGCAGCCGTCGTCATCCAGCGACCGTAGCTCTTCATGTGTGGGTGACTTGGCTCATGTAGAGTATAATGCTACAAGAAAACGGTCTCACGGTACAAGGACTTTTCATAAGTGCGATAAAAACAGTGATTCATTTTGTTATATTTGCTGTCAACACGTATTGAGTAAAATGGGGTCACCGATAACGGATAAGATTAAAACCTTATATAAGGATTGTTTTTAACATTGAAATACAGCACCAGGATACAGATTGGGTTCCCCATATCATTTGCAGTTCTTGCAAAATAATGTTGTACATCAATAAGAAGGCGATTAAATATTCCAGACCAGCAATATGGAATAGACCATACAGTGAAAATGATTGCTACTTTTGTATGAATGTTGTATCTAGGCATAACCGAAAAAATAAAAGCACTATTACTTATAACGATGTTTCGACAGTAACAAGACCAACTAAACTAATTCCGCCTCCTGAACCACTTGATGCTGATGTTATGGAAACAAATGATTTCACCTTATCAGTTCATGCCGAAAACATTGAGACTGTCGAAAAAGATTCAAACACTGTTACTAATGAATGTTCTAGTGACAACCTATCATATACTAGTGACACAGATAAAGAATTTCTACCATACAACCGTAAACCAGAACCAATACTCGTATCACAGTCAGAACTTAGTGATCTAGTCAGAGATTTAGGCTTATCCAAAGATGGTTCAGAGCATCTTGCTTCCTTTTTAAAGAAAAGACATTTACTTAAGCCAGAAGCTACGATTTCTTATTATAGAAACAGAGATGAAGAATTTCGAAAATATTTCACAATGGACGAGGAATTGTCACTTTCATATTGTACCGATGTAAAAGGTCTAATGGATGAATTTCAAGATAACTCATACGATCCTGAAGAATGGAGACTGTTCATTGATTCTTCTAAACGGAGCATTAAGGCAGTTTTGCTGCATAATACCAACGTTTACGCTCCCATTCCGATTGCTCATTCCACAGTTATGGAAGAGCAATATGAAAAAATGAAGCAGCTTTTGATAAAAATAAAATATGCTGATCATAACTGGAAAATTTGTGGGAGAGAGGAGATCTGAAAATTGTAACAATATTGCTTGGCCAACAGTCAGGGTTTACACTTTATCCCTGTTATAAATGTCTGTGGAATAGCAGAGACAGGGGACGTCATTATAAGAAAAAAATTTGGCCAACAAGAGAATCGTTCACTCCTGGTGAAAATAATGTATTGTTTCCACCATTGGTAGATCCAGGAAAAGTTCTTATTTCCCCGCTTCACATTAAGCTTGGACTTATGAAGCAATTCACGAGAGCATTAGATACAAACGGCCCATGTTTCAAATATTTGTATAAAAAATTTCCGAAATTTTCTGAAGCTAAAATTAAGGCAGGCGTATTTGACGGGCCACAAATAAGAAAATTGTTTCAAGATTCATTATTTGTTACTAAAATGAATAAAGTTGAAAAAGCTGCTTGGCTTAGTTTTAAAGAAGTCGCAACAAACTTTTTGGGAAATAATAAAAGTACAAAGAAATAATCGAGAAAATGGTAAAAAAATTTCAAACATTAGGTTGCTTAATGAATCCAAAATTACATTTCCTGGACTCCCACATCGATGATTTCCCAGATAATCTTGGTGACTACAGTGAGGCGCAAGGTGAACGTTTTCACCAAGATCTGAAAATCATAGAAAATCGGTATCAAGGACGATGGGATGACCATATGCTAGCGGACTATTGCTGGTCGCTAAAAAGAGAAACAAGTCCTCAAAAGCGTTTGGGCAGAAAGCCTTTGAATAGGTCATTCGCGGAAAAAAGAACAAGATACAGCCAAAAAAAGGAAAGTTAGGCACGGGTCTAACCTTCGCAATTCTAGGGCTTAAGGGTGTACTATTTGAGAGTATATCGTTTAAAAGTCCTGGTTTTAAGTTTATTGGGTCCCATTTTTAAAGTTACAGGGTTATTGAGGTCTATTTTTTGAGGTTACAGGGTGTGGGACTCTAAGGTTTCAGGGTTTAAGAGTATCAGGTTTGAGGATTCCCCAACTGTATACCAAATTTGGTAGGAATCGGTTGGTTTTCAAAAATTTTGTCCGCCATCTTGGATCCGCCATTTTGAATTTTGCAAATCCGACCTCAGATTCATGATCAGCAACCCAAAAAACCCCCGTGTACCAAATTTGGTAAGAATCGGTTGAATTTTAATTTGAATTCGTTTTTTTTGCATTTGAGAAGCACTATATCTGTCTGATTTATTGAGGTTAGAAAGAAAACAGAACTGTATGGCTTAATCCAACCGATGAATATTAGCTTAGCGTGTCCGAATACATATTAATACATCTTTGGATTGATGAAAAAGCTTGAATCAATTTTTTAGGAGTATATTTTTCTTAATTTTTACCTATTTTTTGAGGTTAGAAAAAAATTGAGATGTGATGGCGATATTCTGACGTCAGATTCGTGATCAGCGGGCAAAAATACTACGGATCTGATATATCGCATCAAAAGTATACCCCACTTTTTTTTTTTGTGGGGCTGTGTAATCACCCTCCGTATATTATTATTTGCTAGGCATCTAGCCTATAATCAAGCCGATCCAATTTCCTCAAACTTCTGCACCCATTTTTTAATCAATTTCGAGCCTTATTTACCCTAGATGAAAGATAAATAAGACATTTCTGCATAGTGATAGGCACGGATTTATTGTTTTTGTAAAAATCCAAAAGGAAACGCTTCGCAATTTTCCAAGGATCGGAGTTACGATCCACGTCTCCACCGTGCCCTTACAGGTTGCTGCACTCCTCCAATAACCCAAACAAATTTGAACTTATTACATGGAGCGAAAAGTTCCGACCCTTTCCGAGAGATGACAGCGCAAACAAAAACCATACGATTTTCAGTTAGTGTCAACTCTCAGACGATTCGTGTATAGTTCTGATGACATTTTATCCATTAGTTTAGAAGTTACAGCCACTTGAGTAACACTACTTTTGATTTTTGTCTGTTTTTTTTTTATTTCGATTTCATTATGTTTTACTAGTATTCACTAGTGTTTATTCACTCATATATAAAATATTATAAAAAAAAAAATAATTATTCTTATTAGTTTTAATTGTATACTTAGTAGATTCTGTGGGAAACTCTATCGATTTCGCATTTTGACGTTCGAGACCACTTCCAGATGCATTCAGTAATACAGCTCACGATGTCGGAGCGAGACGTGTACCCTTCCATCGCGCAACACGACATTATTAAATTTCTCACTCGTGAAGGCGTGAAACCGATCGAAATTCTGCGAAGATTTACGGCACAGTTCGGGGATCAAACGCTGTCAAGGCCTCGTTTGTACGCCTGGCATTAGGAGTTCATGGGAGGCCTTGAAGAGGTCGAAAATGAGAGCGATGATTGTCGTCCACGGATGATCATTACCGAGAAGAACATTTTCACCATTCGTGACCTTATTAAGGGCGACCGGCGTTTGACGGCTTCTAAAATGTCTTCTGAAGTCGGAATAAGTTATGGGAGCACTCAAGCCATCATTACAAAGGACCTAGGATTCCGTAAAGTGTCTACATCGTGAAGATATAAATAGAATGCCTGAGGCATATTTTGCATGAAAAAGGTATAAGCCCGATGGGTGCAGCGTACTCTCACGATTCATTTAAAACAGCAGCGTGTCGAAGATTCAGAACGGTGCTTGGCATTGTTTTGGCGTAATACAAAGGAGTTTTGGCGTCGATACGTAACAACGGACGAAATATCGATCCACTACTACACGTCTGAGCATAATAGGTAGTCCGCACAGTGGCTGGCACCACACGAACGCCGACCGAAGCGTCCAAAAACACAAACATCAACTGCAACGGTTTTGGCAAGTACTTTTGGGGATGCGTTTGGAATAATACTGATCGACTAGCTTGAGAAGGGGGTGAATTATTCTGTTTCAATGGTAAAATCGAGAAAAAAAATCCGCATTTAGCGATGAAAAAAGTACTGTTTCATTAAGATAATGCACCAGCTCACAATTCTCCATGAAATCGATGGTGAAGTTGAACCAGTTGGGCTATGAATTGTTTCATCATTTTATTGAGAAGTATCAAAACTTTCAACTTTTTGTTTGCCAGAAAAAAAAGACCTTAAAGCTTGAACGCACCTTGTATATATATTCATTTACATTGACGACCGTAATCCCTATTTTGTAAGACATACCAAGTAATATATTTTGGTCTTTACTTATTTAATAGACCTTGTAGAATTCATTGTCGTATTGTGAAATTATTATTACTGCTATGCCTAAAATTTTCTTTAAGTGTCGTTTTCAGAAAACTAATCCAAACGTACATAAAATTGACCTATTTTAGGTTTTATCTATTAAATTTGAATTTTTAATCCGACGCATAAAAATAAGCGTGCCTGAAAGTAGTTTTTATAATACCTGGTGCAATCTAAAAGTTCGCGGACTAACGCTATATAACACGTAAGCTGAAAAGTTTTTGGTCTGAAACATAGATGTCGTCCTTTTCAAAAAAAAATCCCTATGATTTTTAGGAAGTACCAACCTTCAAACGATACGTGTCAAAATCTCATGACATTTCGACGATTAGTTTATAAGTTACAGTGGTTTTAGTGACGCTATTTTTGATATTTTCAAATCAATAGAAAAGATCGAATTTCGTGTGTTGATTAAACACTATTTTTTTGATGAGAAAAAATACCGTTCAAGCAAAGCAATGGCTTGACAAGTGTTACGGGGACGCTGCCCCTGAAAAATCACTCATCATTTACTGGTATGCTGAATTTAAACGCGGTCGTACGGACACAAGTAATGCTGAACGCTCTGGACTCCCAGATGAGGTGATACACCGGAAAACATCAAAAAATCCACAAAATTGTTTTGGATGACCATAAAAATATCAAAGGAACGTGTTGGTCATATTTTGCATGAACATTTGGGCACGAGAAAGCTCTGTTGAAAATGGGTACCGTGTCTGCTCACAGTGGACCAAAAAAAAACAACGTGTTGATGATTCTGAGCGCTGTTTGGACCTGTTTAAGCGCAATAAAAAGGATTTTTTTCATGCGATATGTGACAATGGATGAAGCATGGATCAATCACGACACACCGGAATCAAATCGGTAATCAAGTAAGTGGACAGCAGCCGGTGAAAGCCGTCCGAAGCGACCAAAGACATAACAGTCGGGTGGGAAGGTTTTGGCCTCTATATTTTGGGATACGCATTATTGGTGCCTTTGAAGGCAGAAATCGCAAAGAAATGGCCCCAAATGAACAAGGAAAAAGTGCTCTTTCATCAAGACAATGCACAAAAACCTTGTAAACTACTGTTATTAATAACGAATTTCGAAGCAAGTTATAAAAAGATTCCCCTTGAAATCCAAATGTAAACAAAACTCGCGACCGCGCTGGCTGCCATGTTGTTGGTATGATAGGGGACGCATGCCTGATAAATGATAAAAAAACAAGACCTAAAATTTTTCTTGAGCGTCGGTATTGTGTTTTATGTTGTCCGTGTCTTCGCGATGTCAGCTATCTCCCCCACTTTCATTTTGCGGTCATTGATTTGTGTTGTTTTAGCTGACAGCCGCATATGGACGTCTGGAACGTAGTACATCGGTACCGCATTGAACTTTACTAAACCATTGACATATAGTTGCTCGTGACGGAACACTTCTCAAGCCATTCTCGGGTTCTAGCTGTAACACACCAACGATGTGGTAATAATATTTAACAATGCAGAAGACATACAAAAGATGTTATGATATTAAGGAAAAATCAGAAAAAGCGGGATTAAAATTAAATAAAAAGAAAACAAAAGCGATGACAAATGACCATAACCCGCAAGACATAAGTATAGACAACGAAAGACTTGATTATGTAGAAGAATATATATATATATATATATATATATATATATATATATATATATATAATATATATATATATATATATATATATATATCTGGAACAAATGATACAATGCTGTAAACCCAATCAAACCGTAGAAATAGAAAGAAGAATCAAACTGGCATGGGGAGCTTTTGGTAAACGAAGATACATTCTGAATATTAAGAAAATTCCTCTAACACTAAGAAAAATGTATATTAAAGTGACCGGATCTCATAGAAGGGGAAAAAAAATGTCGGAATCTTGTTCGTCTGGACCCCACAAAACGATTCCCCTTTCCAGATATTGAAATAGCCGAAATTTGAGCTCGATTAAACGACGTTAACCCGTGCCGCTCGTCGCTCAGAGTTTGAAAAAATCCAAATTTTTGGCCAAAAAGCTGACATATGGAGCCATAACTCCAAAACGGTAAATAATAGAAACACGCTTAATATCTCAAAAGAAAGCTAATGTTGTTCTTCAAAATTTATATTCTATACATAATTGTTGTTATTTTAAGTCAAACCGAGTTACAACAGCCTTTAGCCCCAAAAACGTGACCTGGTACCACTAGGAGCATACTTCGTATATTTGGTATTAAGTGATAAATTTTGCTTTTTTTTTTGGTATATTTTTGAGTTTAAAGTAGAAATATAATAAAAAAAACAAGTAATACTGATAAGTCTAATGACATTTTTTTATTTTAAAATATAAAAATTAGGTATATAATACATACAAAACAGACACAGAAAAGATACAGACGTAGTACCTACATGAGCTGATAATTTTACATAGTTATCTAATCTATTCTAGAGCTTTTGTTAAAGTAGTTTTTGAAACGTCAGGATATAATGCTCGGCATTTACTTACAACTTGCAGGACATATTGCTTTTGGTCTTCATCTTTTGTCAGAAGGTCGTTAAAGTCGGTTATTAATTTGACACCACGCTCAGCCATATCATTAACTACTTTTAATGTTTTGACAATTTTCAATCCTTCTTGGAAGTCATTATTTTGAGGCCAGGTGTTTGGATGTTGTCTTAGGAAATCTGTTTTTATATTAAATTGGTCAAAGAATGTAAACGTTTCTTTGGTAAGTAAATTTACCAATCCTCCATCAACTACCTCTTTTAAGTTTTCTTTCCTAACTTTTGGATTTACAACCCTAGCGTGCTGTGATGGTTCATCTGTGCTACTGAGCAATTTATTAGCCATTAACAACTTTTCATCGTCTGTAATGGTGGGATCAAAAAACGATAATCCCACCAACTTTGCATTCAAATACCACAAATGGTTAGAAAATTTGGTCAGGGCTATTTCTGCAATGTCGTTGTCACATTCTTTATAGTCTAACAGACTATGCAAAATACCTAAATCTTGCTTTGGTGCAAAATGAGCTTTTGGAGCATTGAACCAAGCTTTACAATAAATTTTAACTAGGAAAACAGAAATGGCACGCACAGAACTTTCTTCTTCTTTAGACATCTTAAATTGACGACGAAAAATGAACATTTTTAAGCAGTAAATAGCCTTTGCCATCCACCTAGCGTGATGAATGGCTCCTGGAGTTCTAAAACCCACAACACTGCCGTCTAGTGATTCAACAAATACGAGAACCAACTGCAATAGCTCCTTGTAGTACATCTCTGGGGTGGCTCTCAGTTAATTTGGTCTCGAATTCTTCAGCAGTAACATTTGCAATTACTTCTGGAGTTAGCTGCTTTTGTATTAGATTGTCACTGATACCTGTGTCGTATTTTCCTTTGTCTATCTTGGGCCACGCAATGAGGAATCTCTTGAAAATGTCTGGATGAGGTCCAGTGGTTGATCCCATTTTTGTGTCGAATACGCCTCTTAACAGAATTTCCAAGATATGGTGACGGCAAGCTAGGTATAACAATTCTCTTCCTAACATTTGCTCCAATATGACGCATGCTCCTTTGAGTCTTCCCGTGTTGGATGCTGTAGTGTCGAAGCACATCGCCTTGACGGTGTTGAGAAGACCCCATTCATGTAGGCATTCATATACGGCTACGGCTTGCTCCTCTCCAGAGCTGTTTGCTGTTACAGGAACTCCGAGCAGCTGTTCCTTTTCGCCATATGAAATAGCTATAGCTATTCGCTCACATTGTTCATTTTTTAAAACACCCGGTAAAAGTTTACCGTCCCAATGGACAACCACGGGCTCTTTTTCAGGAATGTTTACTTTATCAAAAATTTTTTTATTATATTGTTCTCTGAACATTTGCCTTCTATCATGTAATAAAGTTTTCGAGACTTTGTACTCAAGAGGGTCAAGGTTTAGTGCTTCTAGAGTAGCTATTAAAATTCTCGTGGCATTTCTGTCGGATACCTTACATCGATCTAATAAAATGGACAATTTCATGTTTAAAATCTCTTTAACGCCCCTTGCAAATGAAACTTTCATCCTCTTGCTCTCAGATGGTCCTGGATCTTCTGCAGCTTCTTCAGGGATGTCCATTTCCTCCAAGCTCTCAAGTTCCTGGTAGATGCTGTCCTCTTCAGTGTCTTAAAATATCTTCACTAGATAATTGTTCGATCTAACCAGCTCAAAGGCACTTTAGAAACTAAACTGAATAAATAAAAGGTCGGTTGTACGCTGAAGTAAAATCACCATCCCTAAAATAGAAATTAGATTCACCCTCCTTTTTACCTGTCAAACGGGTCTTTGGTAAACTAGTCAGGTAATCCCCATATAACAAAAGATTAAATTTGAACAAAAGGCTCTTTATGTTTGAAAATTGAGTTCCAAAATACTTTTTAACAAAAAAATGTTAATTCCGAGACACATTATGTAAAAACCCGTAAAATTCTTAGAATACTCCCAAACTGGCTCCTATTGGTACCAGGTCACGTTTTTGGGGCTAAAGGCTGTTGTAACTCGGTTTGCCTTAAAATAACAACAATTATGTATAGAATATAAATTTTGAAGAACATTAGCTTTCTTTTGAGATATTAAGCGTGTTTCTATTATTTACTGTTCTGGAGTTATGGCTCCATATGTCAGCTTTTTGGCCAAAACTTTGGATTTTTTCAAACTTTGAGCGACGAGCGGCACGGGTTAACGTCGTTTAATCGAGCTCAAATTTCGGCTATCTCAATATCTGGAAAGGGGAATCGTTTTGTGGGGTCCAGACGAACAAAATTCCGACATCGATTTTTTGCGGTCACCCTAATGTATATAACCAATGTGTCTTACCAGTTTCTCACTTACGCAGCACACACTTGGACACTGACTAGGAATATAATGGATAGATTGGCCAAAACACAACGAGCAATGGAGCGTTAGATGTTGAATATAAGGTTAAAGGATAAGATACGGAACGAATATATTAGGGAAAAAACTAGACTAATAGATGTTAAAGAACATGTAGCAAGCCTAAAATGGAGATCGGCTGGACATACAATGCGACAACCGAACAATCCTTGGAATAGAAAGATGCAGGAGATTGGAGACCTTGGTTGGGAAAGAGATCAAGGGGCAGACCTCAGACCAGGTGGAGACAATCTAAAACTTACAGTCGGCCTTGCGTGGACAAGAGAAGCATAGGATCGAGATAAGTGGAGAACAAAAGGGGAGGCCTATGTCCGACACAGGATGTAAGAAAGCTATGAAGAAGAAGAAGAAGCTGTACTTTTTCCCAAAAAGCATGGTTTGATCAACACACAAAATTCTTTTTGTTCCACCGTTTTGCAAACATGAAAAGTAGCATCACCGAAACCAGCCGTAGCTCGCAAACTAATAAACAAAATGTCACGAAAATTTTACACGAATCTTCTTAGAGCTGACACTAACTGAAAATCATATGGTTTTTTTTTTGTTTGTGCTGCTATCTCTCGAAAAGTCTCGGGACTTTTCACCCCATGTGCCCACAACTTGTTTAGAAGAGTGCCAAGTAAGTATTGTCAAAACGTCTAATTTTACAGTTGACAGGAATATGTAATTATTTATTTTTAAAATAAAACAATGTTCTTATGAAAATACGAAATTTAAATCTATATTATAAGTCGACACACTTGTCCAATAAAAATATATCACCAACTACTTAGCGAGCTTTCTAGTCTGAATTATTATTAAAACAACGTATTAAAGCTTCATAATATAAAATTAACACTCAACTTGTCCTAAGTGAAATAATGAACAGATTTTTGTTTTAATCGAATTTCATCCTGTTTTAGAAAATACTTTTTAGATTAGAAAATCACCACATTAAAGGGCTTCGCCTTTTATCGAATTTTCCTTTCATCAAGTACTGGGAGGTTCGTACGTATCCATTACTAAAACTCCATTGGAATCCTTTATTCTAACTCTGCCATTTGAATACACAGTTTCCACTGAGCCGTCTTTCCGTAAAGTCCTGATCGTACCGTCCGGATATTCCCTTCTCTAAATAAAAAAAAAAATTATAGTAACAATGAAAAAATATATATATTTGTTTTGCTCACCTTGTATTCTTTAGTATGTATCTCCCTCTGACCATTCGGCAACAAAATTATCTGCTCACCCTCTAGAGTTTTGAGGATTTTGCGGCCGTCAGGACATTGCATTTCCTCTGTACCGTCCGGATTTAGAAATCTTAGAGATCCATCTGGGTAGGTGACTTCGGTTCGGCCGTCTGTGTGTTTTTTTACATTTTTGACCGCTAGAAAATGTTTATTTAGGTCCGATATTTTTTCCACAACTTTATGATATATATATATATATATATATATATATATATATATATATATATATATATATATATATATATATATATATATATATATATATATATATATATATATATATATATATATATATATATATATATATATATATATATATATATATATATATATATATATATATATATTTATACATGTATATTTATTTATTGATGAAATATTTAACTATCTTTTCGACATTATATTCGGAACCGACCACCTCAAAAATGTATGCTTTACTAGTGTACATTGACAGTTAATTTAACAGCTGTCAACTATAAAAATATCTTTTTGACGTTATATTCGTATTGAGGCATCTTAAAAAATGTAAGTGACTGTACTTTACAACTTGTTTAATATTATTTTGAGTAAGTTGATAGTTGTTTTGACAGCTACCAACTATCAAAATATTTGTTTGGCATCAGATTCGTGTTCAGCAACTCCAAAAGCATAGAGTACAGTACTTTACTACTTTTTAAAAAGTCGTTTTCAGTAAATTGACAGCTGTCAACTGTCAAAATATTTTTTGTCGTATTCAGAGACCTCGAAAATATAAAGAATAATCTTGATAAGTGATTAAATGTGTTAAAATAACGATTAAATGCTTTTTTTTGTTCTTGACAGCCTTTTTGACAGTTTGCAACTGTCAAAATATTTGTTTAACATCAGATTCGGATTCAGCGAATGGCCTTATAATTGAAAAAACATTGAAAATTTTCATTAGGTTGCCCCTAGTATTTGGCACTGCCACTGACAAGGAAATAATAATTTTAGAAAGTTGCACACGGCATTCGATTCTACACAAAAAAAAGCTTAAATTTGAGTCCTTATACTTTCGGAAATTATTTAACCAAGTATGGTGAATCTCCCGTTTTCATAAGGAATGACCTATTATATATATATATATATATATATATATATATATATATATATATATATATATATATATATATATATATATAGTTAAACATGTTTATAAGAAACTAAAAATCTTACTCCTTATATTCCATGACTTCAGATCCATCGGGATACTGTATATGCCAGGAATCATTGAGAGCGTAATGATATCTAAATAAACAAAAAAAAAACAGTAATTAATATTTTGGTAAAACCCTGATACAGAAGAGCATCGGCCAAATTATTTTCTCGATCATTTCCTGTTCGAAATCCAAGCTAATACTGCCCTGGAGACGGACGCAAAAGTTTATCTGTTACAAGCAGGCAAACGGGAAACCATATTTTTCTTCCAGTCGCTTGTAGCAGGGTCTAGGCGGTAGGCAAGGGCAACTGCTTACGGCGGCAAAATCGCATGTGCTACTAGAGCGCAAAAAAAATTAAACACATCCCACAAAAATATATTTCGTATATAAAGATCTCGAAAACGTCTTGACAGATGGTGATTCGTCCTATCTTAACGCTTTAGATCTGGCTGACAAAATAGACCTTGGGCCGGACCGGCAGTGGGTAAGGCATTAGCCTTGCCTGCTGTTGTCCGAGAGGTCAGTGGTTCGATTCCGTGTGACAGCTGGGTGTTGTGTGTGTCTTTAGGTTTAGTTTAGGTTTAAGGAAAAATGTATATACATTTATAAATAAAGAGAGATGTTGGCTTGTTGGCTTAGTTCCAGTGCCATAAGAGGTTCGCCCTTTCTTTTTAATAGACCTTGTTTCTTCACTTTTAACTAAGAAAGAAGACATTCTTGAATTCATTACTTCCCTTAAAAGTAGGCCAAATTTGAGCATTGCTCTAAGAATTTTGTTAACGCCGCCCATAACTGTTGCTACCGGCGAAAGAACTTTCTCTAAATTAAAAATAATAAAAAATTATTTAAGAATTATGACTACACAAAATCGTCTTAATGGGTTAGTCATTGAACACGAATTGAGTAGTAAATTAGATCTGAAAGAAATTATTCGCAATTTTGCAGAAATGAAACTTCGAAAAAAATTGTTATAATTTACCATAGGCTTAGACTTTGTATATTATTGTACTAGTTTTGTTCATTGTTTTAAAAGTATATTTAAATTATCTCTGAAAATAGTAGGTACTAGTTTTAGTTTGTACGTTCGTTGTCGTTAGCTCGTAAAAAATATAAACTTTGTTTTTCAATAAAACAATTTTTCGTAAATCTATACGAGGCTGGTTTGAAAAGTCCGTGCAAAAATAAAAACTACTTATGTGTTTGGGGTAAACCTTTTTTATTTTTCGACATAGTCTTCTTTTAGGCTTATACACTTCGTCCAACGATGTTCTAGTTTGTTGATCTGTTCCGATTAATAGGATTTGTCCAAGTCTGCAAAATATCCATTAGTGTCTGCAATCACCTCCTCGTTTGAATAAAATCTTTGTCCCGCCAGCCATTTCTTCCAATTGGGGAACAAATAGTAGTCCGAGGGAGCCAAGTCTGGAGAATAGGGGGGATGTGAAACGAGTTGGAATCCTATTTCCATTAATTTTGCGACCACAACTGCTGAGGTGTGTGCTAGTGCGTTGTCGTGATGGAAAAGGACTTTCTTGTGGGCCAATCGCGGGCGTTTTTCTTGCAGCTCGTTTTCAAACGGTCCAATAACGATGAATAATATTCACCTGTAATAGTTTTACCCTTTTCCAGATAGTCGATAAGGATTGTCCCTTGCGAATCCCAAAAGACACTCGCCATAACCTTTCCAGCCGAAGGAACGGTCTTCGCCTTTTTTGATGCAGATTCCCCCTTGGTAACCCATTGTTTGGTCTCAGGAGTATAGTAATGTATCCATGTTTCATCCACAGTGACGAAACGACGCTTAAAGTCCTCCGGATTCTTCTGGAACAGCTGCAAACCATCCTTGCAACACTTCACACGATTCCGTTTTTGGTCAAGCGTGAGCAATCGCGGCACCCATCTTGCGGATAGTTTTCTCATGTCCAAATGTTTATGCAAAATATTATGTACCCGTTCAGTCGAGATGCCCACAGCACTAGCAATCTTACGCACCTTAACTCTTCTGTCATCCATCACCATACCATGGATTTGATCAATGATTTCTGGAGTAACCTCCACAGGCCGTCCAGAACGTTCAGCGTCACTTGTGCCCATATGGCCAGTCCAAAAATTTTGAAACCACTTATAAACTGTTCTAATCGAAGGTGCAGAGTCACCATAATGTTTATCAAGCTTCTCTTTAGTCTCCTGAGGCGTTTTGCCTTTCATAAAGTAATGTTTAATCACCACACGAAATTCTTTTTCGTCCATTTCTTGAAAATCACTCGACTTCCTTGATTCACACGAATGCCAAACACAAAGAAATAGACCAATATGGCTGAAACTTGGTGTGCGTTCGTTCAAGAGATGCTACTAACTAAACATGACCTCGATACGCGCCGGTGGTGCCATCTCTCGGACTTTGCACGGACTTTTCAAACCAGCCTCGTATTAGTATTATTGTCTTAATTCAATTATATGTCATTTTCCTGGTTAACATAGTTTTCTTTAAGCTTGGGTGCGGTGGCACGTTTTGAGTTTGCCTACGGCGGAAAAAAAACTAGGGCCGGCCCTGCCTGGAGATTTCTTAAAACTCCAGGTGAAGATAAGATAACATCTGAAATATTGAAAATGGGAGGAAATGAATTTTTGTAAGCGATATGGATATTACTCGACAAATGTACTGAAGAACAAAGAATACCTGCACACTGGCAAAACAGTGAGGTCATACTTTTGATCACGAAAGCCTTGAGAACTATCGCCCATTAGCTTGTTATCGCATTTGTACAAGCTTCTTACTAAGATTGTCACAAACCGTTTAACAAATAAGTTCGATGACTACCAACCAGTCGCACAGGCGGGCTTTCGCAAGGAATTTGGAACAACAGATCATAGCCTTTTAATAGAAAAAGCGACCAAACATAATATTAAGTTGCTCCTAAGTTTCATCAATTATAGGAAGGCTTTCGACTCCCTGGAACACTGGGCAATTATGCAGTCCTTAGCTCATGCCAGAATAGACTCGAGATCAACCGAACTCCTAAAATTCAGATATGAAAATGAAAAAAATCGGCCATTGCTGCCAAATGATCAGAAAATTAATTTAAATAAAAATAATTACTTTACAGTTTTTTCTCTAAGGTTTGTTTCTTTAGTGTCTCCATTGAAATATTTGATAGTTAAGATTTGGCCATCAGCTGACACAGTCTTCAAGTTACCGTTGCTATAGGACACTTCAATTGAGCCATCCGGCAAGGTTTTTTCAGTTTTTTCTAAAAGAGATAACGTATTTTATAATAAAAATAGTCTCTACACATTCACAAGATCTTTCTAACATAGCCATAGGACTTTATTTAGTAAATTTCCAACTACGACGGCTGTCTGAAAAGTTCTCTGCCTAGTAATAAAAACGTGAAATATGTTTTATTTTTTAATAAGTCTGTGTGTTTTTTACATTTTTGACCGCTAGAAAATGTTTATTTAAAAAGATCTGATATTTTTGCCACAACTTTATGCTGTATGTATGCTTCACTAGTGTAAATTAACAGTTAATTTGACAGCTGTCAACTATAAATATATCTTTTTGACATTATATTCCTATTGAGCCATCTTAAAAATGTAAGGAATTGTATTTTATTAGTTGTTTAATATTATTTTGAGTAAGTTGATAGTTACTACTCAGTATATATCACCACTACACCAAACACTTTATTTTTGCACTCGACGCGCGTTTCGCTAACCATGTTAGCTTCATCAGGAGCGATGATTGACTGTTAATCATCGCTCCTGATGAAGCTAACATGGTTAGAGAAACGCGCGTCGAGTGCAAAAATAAAGTGTTTGGTGTAGTGGTGATATATACTGAGTAGTATCATTGTGCCAAAGATTCCACATTCCCAACTTAGTTGATAGTTGTTTTGAAAGCTACCAACCGTCAATATATAATTTTTTGTTTTCAGATTCGTGTTCAGCAACTCTAAAAACATAGAGTACATTACTGTACTAGTTTTTAAATGTAATTTTCAGTAAATTGACAGTTGGTTTGACAGCTGTCAACTCTCAAAATATTTTTTGACGTTATTTTCATATTCAGAGACCTCGAAAACATAAAGATCAATCTTGACAAGTGATTAAATGTGCTAAAATAACGATTAAATACTGTTTTTTGTTTTTGACAGCTGTTTTGACAGTTTGCAGCTGTCAAAATATTTTTTTAACATCAGTACTCAACGACCTCAAAAACCCCTATATAGAACTTAAGATTGTTTCAGTTTTTTCTAAAAGAGATACCTTATTTTATAATAAAAATAGTCTCTACACATTCACAAGATCTTTCTAACGTAGCCATAGGACTTTATTTAGTAAATTTCCAACTACGAGGGCTGTCTGAAAAGTTTTCGGCCTAACAATAATAAAAAAAAAAAAAAATTGACGTGAAATATGTTTTATTTTTCAATATAATCTCCTGCCACTTCAACACAACGTTTTCCCAATAATTTAATATCATCATTAAAGTGTGATTCCAGAAGGTCTGCAAAATATCCATCCACGGATCCAGCTTCGTTATTTGATGTAAAACGCTTTCCAGTCAGGAATTTATTTCAGGTTCGGAAACAGAAAAAAAGGGAGCCAAATCTGGTGAATGTTCAAGAAATTCGTATTTTAATTCGTTGAATTTTGCCATCGTCAAAACACTTGTGTGAAGACGCGCATTGTCTTGATGAAAAATGATTTTTTTCTTCTATAAAGCAGGTCTTTTCTCCCGAATTTTTGCATCCTACTGATCCAATAGGTTATAATAATATTCAGAGTCAATTGTTTTACTTTTCTGAAGATAATCGATCAACAAAACACTTTTATAATCCCAAAAAACTGTAGCCATAACCTTCCCTGTTGATGGAACCGGCTTTGCCTTCTTTAGCGTACTTTCACCGGCTTTAATCAGTTGTTTCGACTGTTCTTTTCGCTCTGGTGTATGGTGTTGCAACCAGGTTTCATCAACAGTTATGAAACGACGCTTAAAATTCATTTTATTTTGGTTAAAACGATCCAAACACGCTTGAGAAATACGCATTAGATTACGTTTTTGGTCGATTGTGAGCAAATTCATCATGCACAAGGCCTTTTCATATGTAATTCTTCATGCAAAATTTTCCAATTCATTCTTTTAAGATGCCTTAGCTATTTTACGCACTTTCACTCGTCGATCATTTAATACCATATGTTGTTGAATGATTTGTGTTGTTGAATGATTTGTGTTGTTGTAACCGTTTTTGGATGACCTTCGCATAGATCAGCTTGGAGGCTTGTACGACCAAATTTAAAAAGAGCAGCCCATTTGTTCACAGTGGAAAGTAAAGGTGGTGCATCCTTATACACTTTTAACAATTTGGGATGAATTTTTGTTGATGTTAAACCATCCAAAACAAAAAATTTAATCACTGCACGATATTCATTTTTTCCATTTTAAGAAAATCAACGACACGTCAATATTAAATAGCTGCTACTACTCGAATGAATTGAGAGATCGAAATAAAGTTTTACAAGTGTTTATATAAAGGATGGAACTTTCTAATACAATTATGGTTTCACACTTTCTAACGCTATCTATGTGTCAGACCGAGAACTTTTCAGACAGTCCTCGTACCTACATTTTGTATGTAGATGAGTGTTTTTTAAGTTATCTACCTAGTTTTTTTGAAGAGGATATTCGCACAGCTTAAAACTAATTATTTTTCGACATAATTACTGTCTACAGTAACATACTTAAGCAAGCGCCCCCCAAGTTGTTCAATTTCATCCAAAAAAAAATTTTTTTTGTTTGCACCTCAAAAATCGTGGCTTTCAACTCATCATTTTTAGGCGCTAGAGGTTTTTCTTCAGATGTTTTACCAAAAAGACGTCACAGAATGCTAAATCAGGACTATAGAATGGATATTTCGGTGAATCTACAGCTTTCGATGATGGTTTTAACTGTGCGAGCCTTGTGGAACTTGCTGTAGTCGTGGAACAACTTTTTCATATATTCAACGAGCAAAATTCCTTCGCAGTTACCAAAAAGTCGTCGCCATCAATTTTCCAAAAGACGACTGACTTTTGCGTTTTCTGGAGGTGGAAATCCCTTATGAACGCAATGTATCGACTTCGAATTAGCGAAAAATAACTCTCATCGTTGCTATATTCAAGCAACAGAAAAAGGATTGAGGATAAATCCAGGTCGTTAAGTAACGCAATATCAAGTTTCGAGGTTATTTGCAGAAGCTTGCCAAAGAGCTGCTATCATTGGCCCCATTGTGAACGGATTTTAAGCAGCTGAAGTTTGGCCCATGAACAAAAACCTCTTTCTCGAACATGTGTTTAAAGCAGCCGTCAGTTTCTGCATTAAGAAGTTTGAGAATCCATCGTGAGGAAACGTTTTTCATCCCTTAATCTTCATGCACGTCAAAACTATATATAATTTCTTCTTTAGCAAGCACCGGGATCTTCATTCATAAATCGACAGCAGCAAATTCTCCATAACTCAGTTCTTCCTGATCTGAAGTGTTGTCACAATTCCAGATAATGGCTACATTAACTCAAACTTACTGATAAAAATGGCTCAAACATTTTACAAGCGTCGTAAAGCCAACCCCTGAAAATAACGTGTTACCTCTACTTGATGAAAATACAACGCATTTGAAGAACCTGGAAGCATTGAACATAGTAAAGGCCAATGTTACAACTGCCAGGCCTTACTATTCCAAGGTTACAGCCACTCAACGTATCTTTTTTTTAAACCTATGAGCACTTGCTATACTTAAGCAACAGAAAAATGATTGAGGATAAATACAGGTCGTGAAGTAACGCAATATCAAGTTGCATGTTTATTTGCAGAAGCTTACCAAAGAGCTGATATCATTGGCACCATTGTGAACGGATTTCAAGCGGCTGGAGTTTGGCCCACGGACAAAAACGTCTTTCCCGAACATGTGTTTAAAGTAGTCGTCAGTTTCTGCTTTGATAAAGAAGCATAAGAAGATGTAAGAAGTTTGAGAATCCATCGTGAGGAAACGTTTTTCATCTCTCAATCTTCGTGGACGTAAAAACTAGATGAAGTTTCTTCTTTAGCAAGTACCGGAATCTCCATTCGCAAATCTGACAGCAGCAAATTCTCCACAACTCAGTTCTTCCTGATTTGGAGTGTGGTCGCCATTCCAGACAATGGCTACATTAACTGAAACTTACTTGTAAAATGGATGAAACATTTTACAAGCGTCCTTAAGCCAACCCGTGAAAATAAAGTGTTACTTCTGCTTGATGGAAATTAAACGCATTCGAAGAACCTGGAAACGTTGAACATATCAAAGGCTACAACTACCAGCCTTTAGTACTCCCCGGCTTCAGTCACTCGACGTGTCTTTTTTTTTAAACCTATAACCACTTGCTATATTCAAGCAAGAGAAAAATGATTGAGGATAAATCCAGGTCGTCAAGTAACGCAATATCAAGTTGCAAGTTTATTTGCAGAAGCTTACCAAAGAGCTGCTGTGACTGGCATCATTGTGAACGGATTTCCAGCGGCTGGAGTTTGGCCCACGGACAAAAACGTCTTTCCCGAGCATTTGTTTAAAGCAGCCGTCAGTTTCTGCATTGATGAAGAAGTGTAAGAAGATGTAAGAAGTTTGAGAATCCATCGTAAGGAAACATTTTTCATCCCTTAATCTTCGTGCATGTGAAAACTATATATAGTTTCTTCTTTAGCAAGCACCGGGATCTTCATTCGTAAATCAACAGCAGCAAATTCTCCACAACTCAGTTCTTCCTGATCTGAAGTGTTGTCACAATTCCAGATAATGGCTACATTAAGTCAAACTTACTGATAAAATGGATGAAAGATTTTACAAGCGTCGTAAAGCCAACCCCTGAAAATAACGTGTTACTTCTACTTGATGGAAATACAACGCATCTGAAGAACCTGGAATCATTGAACATAGTAAAGGCCAATGTTACAACTGCCAGGACTTACTATTCCAAGGTTTCAGCCACTTAACGTATCTTCTTTTTAAACCTATGATCACTTGCTATATTTAAGCAACAGAAAAATAATCGAGGATAAATCCAGGTCGTCAAATAACGCAATATCAAGTTGCATGTTTATTTGCAGAAGCTTACCAAAGAGCTGATATCATTGGCACCATCGTGAACGGATTTCAAGCGGCTGGAGTTTGGCCCACGGACAAAAACGTATTTCCCGAACATTTGTTTAAAGCAGCCGTCAGTTTCTGCTTTGATAAAGAAGCATAAGAAAATGTAAGAAGTTTGAGAATCCATCGTGAAGAAACGTTTTTCATCTCTCAATCTTCGTGCACGTAAAAACTAGATGTAGTTTCTTCTTTAGCAAATACCAAAATCTTCATTCGTAAATCTGACAGCATCAAATTCTCCACAACTCAGTTCTTCCTGATCTGGAGTGTTGTCAGCATTCCAGACAATGGCTACATTAACTGAAACTTACTTGTAAAATGGATGAAACATTTTACAAGCGTCCTTAAGCCAACCCGTGAAAATAAAGTGTTACTTCTGCCTGATGGAAATTAAACGCATTCGAAGAACCTGGAAGCGTTGAACATAGCAAAGGCTACAAGTACCGGGTCTTACTACTCCCCGGCTTCAGCTACTCGACGTGTCTTTTTTTTAAACCTATAACCACTTGCTATATTCAAGCAATAGAAACATGATTGAGGATAAATCCAGGTCGTCAAGTAACACAATATCAAGTTGCAAGTTTATTTACAGAAGCTTACCAAAGAGCTGCTATCATTGGCACCATTGTGAACGGATTTCAAGTGGCTAGAATTTGGCTCACGAAGAAAAACATCTTTCCCGAACATTTGTTTAAAGCAGCCGTCCGTTTCTGCTTTGATAAAGAAGCATAAGAAGATGTAAGAAGTTTGAGAATCCTTCGTGAGGAAACGTTTTTCATCTCTCAAACTTCGTGGACGTAAAAACTAGATGTAGTTTCTTCTTTAGCAAGTACCGGAATCTTCATTCGTAAATCTGACAGCAGCAAATTCTCCACAACTCAGTTCTGTGTGTTGTCACCATTCCAGACAACGGTTACGTTAACTCAAACTTACTTGTAAAATGGATGAAATATTTTACAAGCGTCCTAAAGCCAACCTCTGAAAATTACGTGTTACTTCTGCTTGATGGAAATAAAACGAATTCGAAGAACCTGAAAGCGTGAAACATAGCAAAAGCTATAACTACCGGGCCTTACTACTCCCCGGCTTCAGCTACTCGACGTGTCTTTTTTTTTTTAAACGTATAACCACTTGCTAAATTCAAGCAACAGAAAAATGACTGAGGATAAATCCAGGTCGTCAAGTAACGCAATATCAAGTTATAAGTTTATTTGCAGAAGCTTTCCAAAGAGCTGCTATCACTGGCACCATTGTGAACGGATTTCAAGCGTCTGGAGTTTGGCCCACGGACAAAAACGTCTTTCCCAAACATTTGTTTAAAGCAGCCGTCAGTTTCTGCTTTGATGAAGAAGAGTAAGTAACACACAACGGCAAATTCTCCATAATTCAGTTCTTCCAGATCTGGGGCATCCTGAATCGAGTCTCGGCTCCATCGAGACTGTTTATTAAAACAGCTTAGACCAGCGAAGACAACCAAGCGACACTTTTATATGACATCATTTGCATGACTAGGTAGATAATTTGAAAAAAAAAAACGCATGCGTAGTTCGAAATCAGAACAGAAAGCAGGCCTTATATGTCTACAGGCACACTGCCTTATTCGTCTGTGATGCAGAAAGGAAATTATGTCTAAAAAGTTCTACAATAATTTTTACCTAAATTCGCCGACAGATTGCTGTTATTCCTGGGGCTGGAGAACTTCCCGAATATCTGTTCGTACTGTTTTTCAACCGACAAACACTCACAATTGGTCAGATCCGGCCGAGCATCCTCTATTTTTGAGGTGCTCTTAGTTTTCATGGAATTTTCAACGATTTCCTAAAAATATGTAATTATATGAGGTGCCTTTAAACGTTGTTCGTACATCTATTTTCAGCCCAGTCCCCAGGGGTTTGAAGCTCTCATTAAATGTTAACAGGCTACATTTTGGCACACAGGTAGTTTTTTGAACGTAGACTACGATTAAAAAAGTTTGCTAAAATTTGATGTACGCTAAGTCCACAAAATCCAAAATAAAATCAAAAATTCGGTTTTTTGGTAATATCTCGAAAAACAAAAAAAAAGATATCGAAAAAATTGTAGCACACCACCAGATTTTGTTTATTAGCGTGAGAATTCATTAAAAATTCGAATAGGCGGATCAAAAAGTGTATTGCGCCAAAGAGGTTAAATTCAAAGTCTACGCGCACCGCTCGAAGGTTAAAAGATATTACTTGTTTTCAGAGTATAAAAAAAAAATAAAAGATAGCTTTTTGAATAGGAGACTTTCAGGTTTCTGATGATACCAATAATTTTTATTTTTAATGTTTATTATATTATTGCTGACAATTATTTCGACACGCTGTGTCTTCTTCTGGAGCACGATGTAAATTAACTAACGTTAGTTAATTTACATAGTGCTCCAGAAGAAGACACAGTGTATCGAAACAATTGTCAGTACTAGGTGTACAAGTATGAAATGCGGATTTCAGACAACAGATGGTGCACCAGTTTGTGCTATAAAGATTTAACATTGCGCCACCTTGTTGTGTCTTCAACAACGAGTGATAAATTGGAAAAGTGTGTGCATAGTGTTGTGTTCAATATGTCGAAATTTATACCGAACAAAGAGCATGCGCGGACAGCATTAACTTTTTGTTTTCATTTGAAGAAAACTGCTGTTGAATCATACCGATTATTTCGAGAAGCTTATGGTGAACATGCTCCATCGCAAGATACGTGTGAACGATGGTTTCGGCGTTTCGAAAGTGGTGACTTCGATGTTGCAGACAAGGAACGTGGAAAACCGACAAAAAAATACGAAGACGTGGAATTGCAAGGAATGTTGGACGAAGATGATTCGCAAACACAAAAACAACTCGCCGAGCAATCGGGCGTTAGTCAACAAACTGTTTCCAATCGGCTACGAGAGATGGGAAAAATTCAGAAGACCGGTAGATGGGTAGCACATGAGTTGAACGACAGGCAAATGGAAAAGCGCAAAAACACGTGAGACATTTTGCTCGCTCGGTACAAAAGGAAGTCGTTTTTGCAACGTAGAGTTACAGGGAATGAAACGTGGATTTATTTTCAGAATCCCAAGCGCAAAAAATCATGGGGAGACCCAGGCGTACCATCCACATCGACCGCAAGACCGAATCGCTTTGGCAGAAGGACGATGCTCTGTGTTTGGTAGGACCGGAGGGGCGTGGTCTATTATTAGCTGTTAAAACCTGGGGGGAAAACGGTTAATACTAACCGTTACCAACAACAATTGACCGATTTGAACCGTTCGCTGCTTGAAAAAAGCCCAGAATACCGAAAGAGGCAACACAAAGTCATTTTTCTTCATGACAATGCTTCATCACGTACGGCAAAACCAGTGCGCGACACGTTGGAAGCACTCAGCTGGGAAGTTCTACCCCATGCGGCTTACTCACCTGACTTGGCCCCTTCCGATTACCACTTGTTTGCATCGATGGGTCACGCATTTGCTGAGCAGCGCTTTGGTTCGTACGAAGATGTGAAAAAATGGCTCGATGAATGGTTCGCAGCAGCAAAAGGGGAAGATTTTTACTGGCGTGGTATTCACAAATTGCCCGAAAGATGGGGAAAAATGTATAACAAGCGATGGAGTATACTTTGAATAAAGCACTTTTTATCATTCTTCCGAATTTAACATTCATACTTGTACACCTGGTAATAATAAGGTACCTGAGGTAAATAAGGCCCAAGGGGTAATAAGGCCCACATTTCAAAATTTCGCGGAAAAACATTTCTATGACACTTCACTGTTTACGCACACGTGCACAATATCGGTGTGAATGTTTCCGTATTGGTCCGCAGTCGCTAGCGCCGCCATCTTGCCAGTGACGTGCGATGCGTTGATGAAGTGACCGGCTACTGTGCAATTTTATAATTTTCATACCAAGAAACTGTAAGTATTTTTACGTTTAATTCAATAATTGACTAATAACGCTGTATTTATTATCTTAAGTATGTCTTGTACAATACAATGGATATGGTTTTTCCTAGCCAGAGAAAGATTTTTTAGGTTTATTAGGTTATTTTGTAAAAAGGTGGCATGAGGTTAATAAGGCCCATTATAACGGTACTTGGGCCTTATTGGCCTCTTAATATTTGAGTATCAGATTGAATTTTTTTTGTGTTCTAGGTCAATGTACTATGTGAATTTTACTGTCAATATATGTGTAACATTGTTACAGATTTTGATTAAAATGCCTCCAAAGAGAGCTCAGTGGACAGAAGACAATTTACGGGTCGCTTTGGCGGCAATAGAACGAGGGCAGCTGACGCAACGAGCTGCAGCTGAACGTTACAACATTCCAAGACGAACTCTCCGAAATCACATAAATTCAAAAAGTACTATTAAGCGCTTAGGTCGTAGTTCCATATTGACAATCGACCAAGAAAAAGATCTTGTACAACGCATTATAGGATTTGCTAACATTGGTGTACCTGTTACTCCAAAAGTCATACGGAGACAAGCATTTTTATTTTGCGAGAATTATGATATTAAGCACAATTTCAATAAAGACTCTGGCATTGCGGGCAAAGACTGGCTTAAAATGTTTTTGAACAGAAATTTACAAAAGAAAAGCCCAGTTTATGAATCCAGGCAGAGCACAAAAATTAAACCGTCCTATTGTTGCTCAGCATTTCCAAGAAGTGAAAGACCTATATGAGGAATTAGACATTCTACAGAACCCGCAACGACTCTATAATATGGATGAAAAGGGGTGTAGACTCACTATTCATCATCAACAAACTGTTTTTGGCGCAAAAAGGAGCTCGTCGAGTCCATTTGATTGCACCTGAGCACGCCGAAAATGTTACCATAGCAATGTGTGTTAATGCTGTTGGTACCGCTATCCCACCAATGATCATCTTTAAAGGCCAAAGACAAAAACCAGAATATAGTGATAACTTAACAGCTGGATCTCTCGTAAAGATGGCTCCAAAAGGAAGTATGACCACGGAGTTATTTATAGAATTCATCAAGCATCTGGGAAAGTATAAAACGCAGGGAAAAGTCTTGTTAATCTTTGATGGAGCGTCCTCGCACCTGGATTATACAATTGTTGAAGAAGCAGACAAGCATGATATTGTGCTTTATTGTTTGCCTAGTAACACAACCCATGAACTTCAACCCCTCGATAAATCCGTCAATAAGTCTTTTGAGCATCACTGGGATCAAGAAGCTATGACAAACATGTATCAAAATCCTGACAGACGCTTGACGAAATCGAACTTCAACAAAATATTCTCAAAAGCTTGGTCGAGGGCATTGACTCATGAAAATATAATAAATGGATTCAGGGCTACTGGATTGTTTCCATTCAACCCTGATATATTACCAGATGAAGCATTTGCACCAGCGATCTTGACCGAACATCCTCCTTCACAAACTTCAACTATTATTGAGGCAAACATAGAGTACCTTGAAGTAACGTCACGTTATGACACTGTTTCACCATCAATACTTAACAACGAAGAATGTACTATTGCTGACATTGTTACCCCAGAAAAGCAAATTGGTGTAAGGGCTTTAACTGATATTGCTACATCAACCTTTCCTGTGAAAGTACCACAAAGCAAAAATACAAATTACAATGCTTCAACTCCATCGCCAAAACCATCAACATCTGGTATTGTGACAAAACGTCCTCTTATTCTAAGTTCAGACTCAGAGACTGATATTGAGCCTGACGCTGTACAGAAGATGTTGAATAGAAATGATCACACCAGAATCAATTTATATACCTCCGAAGAAGACTCAGACGATGATACTCCGCTAGCCAATCTTAAAACAAAGGAAACTAAATCCCCGTTTCAAGAACTTATGCCAACTCCAAACTATGCTGTAATCAAAGACAAACCAAGAAGAAAGGCCATCAATTATAGAGGTCAACGGATTATTAGGGACCTTTTTAAGAAACGAGAAGAGCTAAAAGAAAATGAGATGATAAAGGTGAAAAAATCAAAAAAAGCCAATCAGAAAACTAAAGATCGTAAGAATAAGTCTGGAAAAGATAGCAGTAAGGTTAAGAAGTCAAAAATAATTGAATCTGAATGGTTCTGCCATGCTTGCAAAGAAGGACGTGTTTCGGACATGCGGCAATGTGTCCAATGTTTTAAATGGTACCACGAAGAGTGTGTCGGACTCTCAACCGAAGATAAAGATATGTTTTATTGCTGTGACTGTGATTAAACAAAATACTTAACTATATTTTACCGTCTCAGTATAAATAATTTGTTTATTAATCGTTTTTATTTTTATTTTGCTTGCAGAAGATATTTTTTTTTTGTTTTGAGAGTCTATTTTTTGATTCTAGGAATATCTGATTTTAAGTCTTAAAAATTAATATAAAAGTAATTACATTGTTTTGTTTAATAAGAAAAGAACTGATTATTTAAGTTTTCAAAGTTACAGAACATGTTGTGATTGTACTAAGTACCTTAATTAAGACCACTAGTTCCTTCAAACTAAATTGTCTACGATTAATATTAAGAGGGCAATGAGGCCCACGTTTAATAAATAAAGGAAAATGATTAAATAAGTAAAAAACAACAATTTACTTTTATTTTAACTTATTTCTAGGTAAATTTAGGACGATTTACTGTAAAAATAAAGCAAATTTTTATATGGGCTTTAATATACTACCGTAGTATAATAAGGCCCCTGAGAAGGGTTTTTAAAAAGTGTATTTTCTTATTAAAAAATATGCTTTTCTTAATTGTTTTACACCATTTATTACAGCAACATGTACAAGCTATGTAAACAATATGTTTTTGACATCCTATACGCATTATACTCAGATTTAAAGCAATATTTTTTTAGGTGGGCCTTAATTGCCACCGGTACCTTATAATAAACATAAGTGGTGATCTTAAACAGTTGTTTAAATTTTTATTCCCAGTTATTATTGATCTCCATCAAGTAACGACTAAGTCAGTGCAGTATCTAAGCTTTAAGTATAAAAATTCTAAATTACTCGAAGGGATTTTGTTAATGGCGATCTGGTTGTGTTGTTGGTTGTCTAATCAACTCCTGTCAAATAACTGTAGTTGGAAAATGGAGGACACCAACTCAAAAATATTAACAGATGTAAAAATGACCAAAATGCCAGCCCCTGCCCTCCTATGATGTTTGGCAATTGTAAGAAAGATTGTGAAGCTTTTCTCAGACTGTGGCTTCTGCTTTTCTTCAGAAGGTTGCACAAATTTACGTATTCTTTCATCACTACAAGAGGATAGTGATGACGAAAATTGTGAACAAAATGAAGAAGAAGAAAGTGACTAAAAAATAATGTTTATTATTTCGTAAATATTTCTGTTATACATTTATTCTTTTTTTATTGTATTGTATTTATACAATTATTGTTAAATATATTCGTTTTTTATATAAATAAATATATTTTCATTTATTTTTTTATACGGGGTGTCCCAGCATTCCGTGTACATAGAGTTACTGTGGATTTCTGGGATGAAGATATGACCATTCAACCCATCTTACTTTAGTCAAAAAATTTGTAATTTTTGGGATACAAGGTGTCAAAGTTATACTTTTATTTTAGTTTTTCTTAAGGAGCTTTCCTAATAATTGTACTATTTGTACAAGATTCGGTGCTAATGAGTTGTCTGAGATGAGAAATCGAAATCAGCTCACAGTTTGTTGTAAATTGCAAGGGGCGCCACTTATTGCATGTTGTAACAGTCATTTTTTCCTAGATTTTAAGATCATGTTACGTCGCTGTTTTTCTCCCTATAATTTATATTTTTTTCCATTTTTATATTTATTGCAGTGATTACTAACTTTTAAGCAGTGTAGTTCAATCGAAATTTTGAGCCGTTTATATTACAGTGTGCATTGCAATTTATCTACTGGATTTATTTAATTCGCTTCTAATGCGTCGATTGGCTAGAGATTTGTATCCGGGAAGTAGCCATCTTGAAGACGTGATTTTACGGAAGGGGAAGGGAGAAAGATATTTAAGGGTCCGGATGACATGGTTCTAGTCTTTTTTCCCAGCCGAGATGAAATAGGGCATATATTTTGTGAAGCCAAAGTAAGGGCTTTTTCTTCAGAAGGCCGCCCAGTAGGCTTTTTTATCAAGTTGCCGTACTCATATATTAGTGATGTAGTAGTGCAAAAACGGTTTTAGTGTTCAAGTTCAAGGCCTTTTTCCTTGAAATATCCTGCTTATTCCCAGACCTTTAGGGGCCAAGAAATATTTAGCAGCCCAAAGGGAATTGGGGCAGCCAAGGTGGAGACATCAGTGTTATGAATATCTCACCAGGACAGGCCAAAAACTCATAAAAAAACAAACCGTAAGTCATCAGTATATCATTTCGTAGACCTAGTTTCCCGTTGACAAGTGCGTTTTACATCGTACCGAACTCGTGAAGTGAATCCCACGAACCTTCAACTTCGTGTTTATATATAACAAGGATTTTCTACAGATGACGCTGTCTTCCTTCTCTCAGACTTTGATTCCATCCGTTTCTATCTTCCCAGTCTCCATCTGTTAGACCCCTGTCCTCCATAGCCTCGTCCACATCGTCTCTCCACGATCGTCTGGGTCTTCCTCTTTTTCTTCTCCCTATAGGGCTCCACTCCGTTATTTTCTTTATCCACCTATTATCTTCGCTTCGTCTTATGTGTCCATACCATTTTAATCGTTTTTCTTCAATGGTATTTATTGCGTTCTCTTTGATGTTCATTCTGCTTCTTATTTCTTCATTGGTTATTCTCTCCATACGCGTTAATTTTAGATTTATTTCTTTTGTTGATCGTCCATGTTTCCGACCCGTATGTCATTATGCTTTGTATTATTGATTTGTATATGCGTGTTTTGTTTCTCTTTGTAATGTGCTTGTCCCACAGGATCGAATTTAATTGTCTTATGCATGTTCGCGTTTGTCCTAATCTAGCTTTAATCTCTTCTTCTGATGTTGCGTTTTTTGAAATGATGGTTCCTAGATATTTAAATCTATCGGTTCCTTTGATTATTGTTTCGTTATCTACTTCTAGATTCTCCACGTTTTCCTCCTTTGTTGTTAGATATTCCGTTTTATCAAAGTTTATTGCTAATCCCGCTTTAGTGTATTCTTCTTTCAGTTTTCTTACCATATAACTGAGGTCTTCCTCATCTTGCGCTATGATTACTTGGTCGTCTGCGAAACTTAGAGTATATAAGTAATCTTCTCGTATTGGGACTCCCATTCCACTACATTTTTGCTTCCATTTTTTTAATGTTTGTTTGAGGTATATTTTGAATAGTGTTGGGGATGTAGAGCATCCTTGTAATAGGCCTTTTGATGTTTGGAGTCTCTTCGCTATTTTATGTCCTATTTTTATGTTCACTGTGTTGTTTTCATCGAGAGCTTTTACTGCGTATATTAGTTCTTTGTCAATGCCTATTTCTTTCTATGCGTTCCATAATCTTTGTCTTGGTACTGAGTCATAAGCCCATAAACTTCGTGTTTAACAAAGCTTTAATCAAAATCCTGATTTAAAGACTCTATTTAATAATACCACCTACTAGACTAAGGGATTTTATTTAGTAATAAGGGTAATAGTAGTGTAACTAAATTAGAACTTTTAATTTTGTCATTAATAACTGCTTTTTCCTTATTTAAGCTAGCGTTTCACTGAATCACCTGTTCTGAAATTATGAAAGAAGAACGCTACAAATAGCGCCTCAACGTACAGGGCGATAAATTAAAACGATAAAATGTGTATACTTTTAAATTGTCATAACTTTTTTATACCACTCTGTATGATATTTTTAATTAAATCTTCGTATTTTACGCCTTCGCCTGTCTAAAAAAGCTCTGTTGGTAAATGTTGTCCGAGCAACAGTTTCTGAGATAGCGGCATGTTTGTTTTCATTTTGTAATTCCATTGTCAATTTTTTTTTATCGTCCAAAAAACTACCAGTAAGCCAAAATGCAGCCCGTTAACATTTAACGAGAGCTTTTCGTCAAAATTTGTCTCTGACGACTGACTACTTTTTAAGAAAGCTTATTTTCAAATATAAACAGCTCAAAAGCTGTAGGGATGTTTTTAAGACGCTGTTCTAGGAGAGATCTATGTACAAAAACAACGATTCACTATAGTTTTAAAAAAAATTGTTAAAGTTGTATTTTTGCAACTTTTATTTAAATAATATTTATTTACCTTATTATTATGATTTGTGTCGAGATTCTCATTTTCCTTGTTACTCTCACAACTATCAAATTTGTTTCTCTCTTTTGGTACGTCCCTTTTGTCGCTATCTTCCGTATCGCTAGATCCAGATTTGTTCACTTGCTTTTTAAACGTTTCTTCCGTCAACTTCGATAAATTTTTGTTGATTTCGTGGAGCATCTTAACTTCTGATGGACGGCGCATGAATTTCTGACTTGCACTATAAAAAAAACAATTTCCATATTTATTCGAAGTTCTCGAGGTAAACCTAGTCATAGCTAGCAGAACTACTCTCCGCACAAGCACAGTAAACATACTACAGTAGCGAAACTGAGCTCCAATTTGGTGACGAGATTTTGACGGCGCGTGCGTCGACGGGTCCTTTTTCAAAATAGCCGCTCAGTGTTTACATCCGATCTCGAAATGTGTCTTTGGAAATGTATTGTCCATCGTTTCTTGATGTGACTGCAGTTTATATGAATATAAAGACAGAAGGAAGAGAGAGTTTGTAGAAAGAGAGAATTAAAAACGTTCGTAAGTGAAGAGAATTGAGACGGTTGAGAAACAATTTATATAATCATGGGGAAAGGAGGTTATTGTTGTGCCGTTGAGAATTGCAAAAATAATTCAAACTGTACGCGGGGCGTTAGTTTCTTCTTCTTCCCCAAAGATGTGTTGTTTTTTTAAAAAGATTTATTTTTGTGTAAACTAGTATTCAGTTATTTAAAACTATTTATATTTGTTGTATAAATTATAAATAAAACATTTTTTTCTAAAAAGTGTATTCTCAAGAGGCTTCTAGTTTTCAATAACTTCATCTGTATTAATTGTTTGACACACCTTTTCTAATAATAAACCTGATAAATTTAACACTGTTTAATTGCAAGTACAATTAATACTCTTGAAAGTGACTTTTTTTTCTATTTTTTCTCTATAAATTATATTGCACTTTTTCATGCCAATCTTTCAAAAGTTTCTGTGAATATATTGTAAGGAATACAGAACCTATAACAACATATTTATTATTTTCAAATTTTAGACAGTATATTTTATTTTCTTATAAGCTGGGTTTGAAAGTTTAAATATTAATTGTCGTGTTGAGATCACAAAACCACTGGGGAATGGGATTATTGAAATAACTGAAATAAATAGATTATTGAATCAAATATGCTATTAAAATAAGAAAAATTTTAATGTGATTCCAAAGAAATTTTTATAAATATGATTTTGTCAGACGATGTGTGCTAGAGGGTAAAATATTCTCAAAATAAGTTCGTCAAAGGACAGTACACTTAATCGAAGTCCATTTTGATGGTAATTATGGTTACTAGTAAAATTTTGAAGATTTAGTTACCTGTTATTAATATTCCTCCTATAAAGAACTTATTTCTATTGTTGTATACCTATACTATAAATTAAATATAGTTATTTTCCTTTTAAACTGTAATTGACAATACTCAGTATATATGAGTCAATCATTTCTCCTAATGAAGCTAATATGGTTAGCGAAAACGCACGTTGAGTGCAAAAATAAAGTGTTTGGTGTAGTGGTGAAATAAACTGAGTAGTGTCATTGTGCCCAAGATTCCACATTCCCAACATAGTTGTAACTGACAAGTCAGCTTGGTCATAACTAAGTATTGTATATAAATATAATTAGGAAATTACTGTATTGACTCTTTCATCTAAATATTAATTCATTCTAAAAATAAAAGCAAGCGTTAATTACGTTATCAAAAAGCAATAGGGATAACAGAACACAAAAAGGTATAGAACCTCTAAGTATCATTCACATAGAAAATAGAGGTCTATACATATACGTTCATAATTCATTAATAATATTATATTAACCTTTCTCGAAGTTACACAATATAGTTTTGTAGTTTAAGAAAAAATAAGTATCAAAAAAGTAGATACAGTGTTTTTTTTTTTAATTAACAAGAGATCTATCACACTAAACAACACAACACTGCTTAGAAAAAAATGCTCTTATTTTAGAAGATGTTGACATATTAGTAATGACAATATGTCTTTATTTCACGGTACAAGAAAAATAGCATTAGGTATTACCTATGTTTAAAATTAAATTAATTTAGTCCTTAAAAAACATCTTTAATCACAAATTGACGTGAAAAATGATGTAAATAAAACTTTAACCTCAAACAGTGACGTTTAACTTTGATAGACTTTTGAATTTTTGGATAAGGTTATTAAAAACTGAAGTTGAATATGAAGAATTCCATCAAATACCTTCTTATCAAGTTTTTCACCTGTATTCATTTCTTTTCTAACCAAGTGCTCCATTCTTTTTGTTTTTATATTACTCATACTGCATTAACTTTTATATTACTCATGCTGTATTAAATAATAAATCAAAAATTTTCAAACATTTCTATATCTATGATTTTGAATGATAAAACTTTGCACAACTTTATTTGTATTTCAAAACCCGGGCTGGTTCACTGTTAACATGGCGGATTGCCACGTGACCTTCTGAAAACGAACCTGATTTTCCTATGCGGTTATCCTTGAGTTTCGCTACTGTATAGTAGTGTGTTTACTGTGGCACAAGCGTTCAGAAAATATCGAGATTTACAAACGTTAACTACGTTTATATCGTTACCGCGTAACCGAAGGCCCCGTAACATTCAAAAGTACATACCATAACATACCGTAACATTTAAAAAAATATGTATTTACGTTAACTTAGCGTTCTCTTTCTGTAATTTCTCCACGGTAAATTTCAGCTCGGAAATGTCCTTTTCCTGTTGTTTAATTTGCGTTCTCAGCCTCGCCTGAGTAGCCCCATTTTTCGACTCTTTCAATTTTAAAAGCTCTTTGGCGTCGGCCAATTCCTGCTTCAACTGTGTCATTTCTTCCCGCTCCTTTTTCGTCGGTCTATTTTGGAAACCTTTAACGTAACTAAAATAAATTTTATTAATTTCAATTATTATATACGAGAGTCATTCAATAAGTAAAGAAACAGATCGAACAAGAGTGTGTGACGAGCAGCGAAGTGGACGTCCACTCGAAGTTTCCGGTCCCTCATTGGGATTGAGGATTGACAGACTTATTCGTGATAACAGATGAATTACTGTTTAAATGATAGCTCAGGAGGTTGGAACTATTCATAACATTATTCGGAACCATTTACAGTACCGAAAAACATGTGCCAGATGGGTTCCCAGCCAGCTTACAGAAGCTCATAAAGAATCGAAACTCAAGAACTGGGTTGCGAGATCTTGCCTCATCTCGCATACAGCCCAGACCTGGCTCCGTGTGATTTTTACCTGTTCGGACCGCCTATGTGAAAAGAGGTTCACCGACAAAGAAGAAGTAAAGGAAAAAGTGCAAGTGTGGCTTCAACGACAACCGAAAGAATTTTTTGCCAGAACAATCAAGAAGCTGGCAGAAAGGTGGGACAAGTGTATTAACGTCGGGGGGGATTATGTCGAAAAGTAGGCCAAATTTTGTAGAAATTCAATAAACCGTTGTTGAGCTAGAGATATTTGTCTCTTTACTTATTGAATGACCCTCGTATATCTACATGGATCTATGTGTGTATATACATATATATATACATACATACATACATATATATATATATATATATATATATATATATATATATATATATATATATATATATACGAGGCTGGTTTAAAAGTCCGTGCAAAGTCCGAGAGATGGCACCACCGGCACGTATCGAGGTCATGTTTAGTTAGTAGCATCTCTTGAATGAACGCACACCAAGTTTCAGCCATATTGGTCTATTTCTTTGTGTTTGGCATTCGTGTGAATCAAGGAAGTCGAGTGATTTTCAAGAAATGGACGAAAAAGAATTTCGTGTGGTGATTAAACATTACTTTATGAGAGGCAAAACGCCTCAGGAGACTAAAGAGAAGCTTGATAAACATTATGGTGCCTCTGCCCCTTCGATTAGAACAGTTTATAAGTGTTTTCAAAATTTTCGGACTGGCCATATGGGCACAAGTGACGCTGAACGTTCTGGACGGCCTGTGGAGGTTACAACTCCAGAAATCATTGATCAAATCCATGATATGGTGATGGATGACAGAAGAGTTAAGGTGCGTGAGATTGCTAGTGCTGTGGGCATCTCGACTGAACGGGTACATAATATTTTACATAAACATTTGGACATGAGAAAGCTATCCGCAAGATGGGTGCCGCGATTGCTCACGCTTGACCAAAAACGAAATCGTGTGAAGTGTTGCAAGGATGGTTTGCAGCTGTTCCACAAGAATCCGGAGGACTTTAAGCGTCGTTTCGTCACTGTGGATGAAACATGGATACATTACTATACTCCTGAGACCAAACAACAATCTAAACAATGGGTTACCAAGGGGAAATCTGCACCAAAAAAGGCGAAGACCGTTCCTTCGGCCAGAAAGGTTATGGCGACTGTCTTTTGGGATTCGCAAGGGATAATCCTCATCGACTATCTGGAAAAGGGTAAAACTATTACAGGTGAATATTATTCATCGTTATTGGACCGTTTGAAAACCGAGCTGCAAGAAAAACGCCCGCGATTGGCCCACAAGAAAGTCCTTTTCCATCACGACAACGCACCAGCACACACCTCAGCAGTTGTGGTCGCAAAATTAATGGAAATAGGATTCCAACTCGTTTCACATCCCCCCTATTCTCCAGACTTGGCTCCCTCGGACTACTATTTGTTCCCCAATTTGAAGAAATGGCTGGCGGGGGGGGGGAGGAGGTGATTGTCGACACTAATGGATATTTTGCAGACTTGGACAAATCCTATTATTCGGAAGGGATCAACAAACTAGAACATCGTTGGACGAAGTGTATAAGCCTAAAAGGAGACTATGTCGAAAAATAAAAAAGGTTTACCCCAAACACATAAGTAGTTTTTATTTTTGCACGGACTTTTCAAACCAGCCTCGTATATATCGTGCCAAACACGGTCGAATGCCTTTGACATATCAAATGCAACCGCTCGAGATTCTCCAAAATATTCAATTGCCTTGTTCCAAACATGTGTTACATAAGTTAGAAGATCGCCTGTTAATCTTTGCTTACGATTAATAGGCGCCATATTGATGTCGCTAATTATTTTCAATCCTTCAAGATGTTGGGAGTTTCCTGTCTCGGATCTGGTCGGATCCATAGAAGTAGGGCCAAGTACGAGGTGCGCGAACTCACTCGCTATCTTGCTAGTGCTAAAAATGAGACCGTCGCGTCGCAAACATTTACCGTGATTTTGTTTCTGTATACGTTAGTGTGATGTCTCGTCAAAAAGTGGCAAAGTGGTATCAAGATTTTAAAAACAGTTGCGGGAGATCATCGATAGCGACTGAGGAGTTTGTTCAAAAAGTTGAAGAGATGATTCGTGAAGACCGCCGTATGACTCTGGATGAGCTTCACGAGAAATGTCCAGAAGTCGACGAATTGTGCTTTATGAAATACTGACCAAAAAATTGAAATTTCGATAAACGGTGCGAGCTGTGGGTGGCAAAAAATGCTAACGGACGAACATAAAGCCAATCGAGTTCGTGCAGCTCAGGAGTTTCTCGACCGTTATCAACCAGAGGGAGAAGGAAAGACTCAATAGTGACAGGTGATGAAACACGGTTGCACACTACAGACCAGAAAGCAAAAGTCAATCGATGCAGTGGAGGCATACGTGTTCCCCGTCCGCAAAAAAAAAAATTCAAGACACAACAGTCGGAAAAAAAAAAATCATGGCAGATACTGCGAGACTCTTAGAAGGCAGCGTCGAGCCTTTCAGAACAAAAGGAAGGGAGTTTGCCTGTTGCACGATAACGCCCGCCCTCACACCGCATTCGAAACAACACATCTCCTCACCTCTTTTGGTTGGGCTATTTTGAGCCATCCCGCCCATAGTCCAGACCTCGCACCGAGTGAGTTCTTTCTTTTCACTCTTTTGAAAGAGCATATGGGCGGAAAAAGTTTTTCCAGCGATCAAGAGGTGAAGAATGCGGTGCTTGAATGGGTAGCGAAGTTGGCGGCAGAAACGATTGACGCAGGTATAAAAAAAAATCGTTCCATCACTCACTAAAAGCGCAGAGAACTCCAAGGTGATTTTGTGGAAAAATAGCTGTGCTATGGTATTATTTCCTGTAAATTTTAATAATAAATATACATTTTTCAATTTTTAGGGACTGTTGTAACTTTACTTTCCGAATATATCTCGTATTTGATATCTAATGGAATGTGAGACAGAGACTTTACCGGACAAGGAGTATTTGTCCTGCGTTCAGAAATTAGCTCGCTATATAAATCAGTGTACAGGAAAAGTACTTAAAGGCCACGGTAGTCAACAGTGTAGAGTTCCACATCTTTTAAAGCTGCATTTCGAGAATTAAACTGTCACACCTTGTACGTAAAGAAATAGATTTACTTTTCAAAATACGATCTTTCTTTCGCCACTTTTTTACGTTCGTTGTCTAATTCTTCCTGCAATTCTTCCATTTTCTCCAGGTAGTTCTCTTTGTTTTGCCTAATTTCCTTCCTCGATTGCTCGTATTCACATTCCAAATCTCTTTTTTTCGGAATTTAATTTTGAATTTTTCGACTGAAGCGTCAATATTTTCTTTTTGGTTTCTGACAGCCGGTTTCTGGAAAAAAATATAACAATTTAACTAAATTTATGTTACAGGAATATAAATATAATTACCTTAATTCCTCGCATTCTTTACAAGGCTCTGTGTTTTTGACAGTCTGATCCAACCCGGAGCAATCAAAGCTGGTATTGACGCCAGCGTCAATCATTTTCGATGTGACACTCTGGAAGGTTGTGTCGAATTCGGTGCAATTATCGGTCAAACTAGGCGATCTTGTCGACCAACGTGTGTTTTCTTCGGAAAAACTCGTATTGGTGGACGTTGATTTCTTTGTTACATCTGGAAAATAATCTCGCCTAAATAATTTGTTGGTAATAAACACATGTAACAATTATTTTAGGAGGGTTGGAGAATCTAAAGCTAGTCAATATCGCCCCCATATTGAGCTAATTTTTTAATACATAATGAACGGAGCAAAATACATTGGAATTTTAGCGTTTTAAAAGAAATTATTCACTAACGAAAATAATATACATAAATCGCAAATTTGAAGAAAATTACCTGTATTAATTAACTAACTAACTTAACTGAGGTAATAAAAACAAAACAAAATTAAACAAAGAGTAAAGAAGTAAAACTTAGAGTAAATATGAATGAATATAAATGAAAGCCTAAAAATCAACAACCGAAATATAACAAACAAGAGACCAAGGCATAAAACACAATGTACAAACATCCACAAGTGTCATAGCTGCCTCAAAGAGTCATCCCACAATATTCGCCTGAGGCCACCAAAAGACACATTAACAAAATCAACATCAGCCATATTGCCCCTGGCGTGATGCCAGGCGATGGGAGAATATAAGGCATAGTTAGATCTATGAACAGACTGTGAAAAGGTGCAATGTCTTCTTGTATTTCTGTAAATCAATTTGAGCCAAAAGATCAGAACAGTCCAGTTTTATATAGAAAAAACAGTTCCGCATTAGACCTTCTCACAGATAGCCTAGGGAGCCGGGTCACGGACCTCATGGCTGTTGCAGAAAAATTTGAATGGTGGATATTAAGCTTCCTAGCAACAAAGCGCAAGAACCTGTTCTGTACCAATTCAATTGAGTGAATATGACATTCAGAATAAGGTGATCATACCGGGGAACAGTATTCCAATAATGATCTCACCAAGGATTGATATAATAGTCTCAACGTGTCAACGCTAGAGAAATCCCTACCGGCTCTGCAGATAAAGCCGATCATTCTAAAGGCTCTATTGACCATGTAGTCATAATGCAAGTGATAACTTAATTTGGGGTTGGGGGGGGGGGGGGATTGCATCCAGATCGTTAATCTTATTCACAGTTTGTAAAACTCATCCATCGATGCTATAGGAGAATGCAACAGCAGCACCGGCTCTACAAAAAGACATCACCTGACACTTGTCAACATTGAGCCAGGCCATTGGATTTACACCACACAGTGAAGGAATGAAGATCGTCCTGCAAAAAGGCGACAATCCGTTAAAGAACTCACAATTTTATAAATCTTGCAGTCATCTGCAAAGTAAGAAAGGACACTCTAAGTAAGTGCCCACATTATTAATAAAAATATTAAACAAAAGCGGACCCAAATGACTGCCCTGAGGCACGCCCGAAGTCACAGCAAAATCTTTAGAACTACTGAATAGACTGAACCCTTCTAGACAGATAATAATGGAGACATCTCAACAAACGAACCCCAATACCAAAAGAGCTTAATTTAGCGCAAATAATATCTATATCGACCGTATCGAAAACCTTGGAGAAGTCTAAATGCCGTGGTTTTAGAAAAATGTCTTAACCCGACGTAATGTCATTTTCAAAAAAATGAACATTTGGTAACACTTGCAAATTAAGTAACAGGCGTCCGAAAGGGATAGCAACGGGATCCTCATTAACATTATAGCGTCACGTTGAGGCGTCATTTTATAACGTCTCTTTTGCGGCGCTATTTTGTTCCTTATGTATATCTTAATTTTTGAGAATGGATTGAGTAGATCAAAAATTAGATATATAAGCTAGCTCGTTTTGTTTGGAGAGATTATGGATAATTTTTGTACGTCTTTTGAAAATAGTCCCTATAGTTGTTTAAAGCTTGGTTGTACCGTTTTTGGCATCATTCATTTTAGAATAAAAAGAATCTACGTTCAGCTTAAAAAATGAAAGAATACTGAACGCAATTGAAAATATTTTCTTTTTGCCTGTGTTAGCTCCGTCCTTTGCGTTCCTCTTGCCTATGTTGGAATCAATAAGGATTTGGGCACCATTCATTTTAGAATAAAAGGAATCTAATTTCAACTCAAAAAAATGAAAAAATACTGAAGAATTATTTAGTTCTTAACATAAGATTAAATATATTACAACCTGTGCGTCCTGAAAGAAAGAGCGGGTACTTCAGTAAAGGCTGCATTAACACAAGGAAAAGTATATTAACAAAATAAAAATCCTTGCAGTAATAAACTAACTAAATAAAAACTCCTTAGGCTATGAGAGTGTACACATTTAAACTAAAGTTCTATGAATTACTGATCCTAAGAGTAAAAAAAAACAAAAAGCTTTAAAAAAACACGATCTAAAAGTTTGTAAAATTAACTCCGCGGATTACAAGTATTGAGTAGTCGTTGGAAACACACTTGTAGACAGGAAGTAAGATATTTAAACTGGTGTGCTTATGACTCACTGATTGGCTTCTCCTCCTGGGTTTTCCATAAGCTGCTTGGCCTCTCCTGGTGAGATTCTCATTAAAATATTGTCTCAGCCTCCACTCTCCTAGTCTCATTTGGGTAGCTAATCACTTTGTGACCCGAAATGCCTTAGAATGAGCAGAATATTTTAAGATTGGAAAAAGGCATCAAACTTGAGATTTATAAACAACACCCACTTGGTGATAAAAAAAAGCCGTTACTCTACTGCGGCATGACGGAAGAACAAAACCTCTACAGCATACTGGCGGAAAAAACCTCTACGGCATGGCCCCTAAGAATTCCATATGGCCGTTTATATATCTTTTTTTTCCCCTTCTTCAAAGTGACGTCTTTAAAATGGCTCACTTCCGGGACGCAAAATCAACGTAAACTACATAAGTTAGGTCAGCAACACGTTATACACGGTTGAGTTACACTGTTCAAAAATTGAAATCACTGCCTAATCAAATATAAAAATGTAATAAAAAAATAAATTATAGAAAGAAAAACAGTGTCGTAACATGATCTTAAAATCTAGGAAAAAATGAATGTTACAACATTTTAAAAATGTGCGAATTGGGGAAAAAAAGTAGAACGTTTACTTGACACAAGCAATCAGGCACTTCAATTTAATAAACTATTTTTATAACATCCCTTATATTTACATGGGGGCGAAAAGTCCCGAGACTTACCGAGAGATGGCAGCACAAACAGCTCCGTCAAGAGCAACTATATATTGATGGTTTAGTGAACTTAAATGCGGTTGTACACGCACCGATGAGGCGCCACATTCCGGTCGTCCAAATGAATCAGCCCGTCCAAAAAGCATAAAAAAACCCACCATATTGTTCTGAATGCTGTTAGCACTGTTTCGGCGTAATCTAGAGGAGTTTTTGCATAGATACGTAACAATGGACGAAACGTGGATTCGCCAATAACAAGCAGTCCGCAGAGTGCTGGAAAGGGAACACAAACATCAGCTGAAAAGATTTTCGCAAGTATTTTTTGGGATGCACATGACATAATACCGATCGGCTATCTTGAGAAAGGGCGAGCAATAACCGAAGACTATTATGTTGGTTTAGTGGATCGTTTGAACGTTAAAATCAAGAAAAAAGGCTGCAATTAGCAAACAAAAAGGTGTTGTTTCAACAAGATAATGCACCAGCTCACAAGTCCATAAAACTGATGGCGAGATTGGACCAATTGCGCAATGAACTGCTTCCTCATCCCGCGTATTCACCAGATCTGGCCCTCAACGATTATCACCTCTTTCCAAATTTGAAAAGGTCGCTTCAGGGAAAGAAATTTAGCTCAAATGAAGACAACTGAGGCTTATTTTAGAGACCTCGACAAATCGTATTATATGAAAGGTAATCCAGATGTTGGAAGATCAATGGAACAAGTGTATAGCTCTCGAAGGAAAGTCTGTTGAAGAATAAAAATCGATTTTAGCAGAAACATTGTTTTTTCTTCAGAAGTCTCGACACTTATCGCCCCATGTAGTACAGAGCGTGAAAAAAAATAAATAAAAACCTGAATCTATGGTGAAGTTTTCGTCCTGTATACATTTATCCTCCATTTTCCTTAATTTCGACAAAAACTGTTGTAATATGTTAGTTTTGGCAGCCACTTCTTCTAACTGTAATTGTATATTTTCATGTCTGTCACTGGTGAACTCCACGTTATCCGACAATGCTAAACTACGTGAATTATCTAAAAAAACAACAGAACGAATATTTATATAGGGTGTTAGGGTATTGTTTCTACTTGATTATGGCTTATTTAAGGGAACATTACACTTTCTCGGTCTACAATTTTAATAATTTTTATGGGACGGATAAATTAATAAAAAAACATTTTTGAGTCCGTAATTTTTCTGACATATACAGTAGAACCCCGATTAACCGAGTCGCGATTATCCGAGCTCCGGATTATCCGAGCCAATCTAAGAACCTGATTATCCGAGGTACGCGCGTCTATGCTGCGTATTAACCGAGCTTCTAAAATATGTATGTACATATTTCCATTTAAAATCGTCGGGGCCTTCGAGGAATCCCCCTGGCCCGTGTGAGGGGTTCCCCTATTTATGTTTTTGGACTCTTTCAGCATGTAAATTTGCGTGAATGCAGTGCCTTATGGCGTTTACTACGGAGAAGTACGAGTATACTCACATACTGTAATTCGTTGGAGTTCTGGTAGTTAAGTGTAATTAATACGAACTGCTTTGTTTGAATTTTTGTTTGTCGTATTATAATGGAGCAAAACAAGCGTAAAAGAATCGTTGTTTCTATTGAAGAAAAATTAAAAGCCATCAGAAGAATTGAAGCAGGAGAGACAATTAAAGTTGTTGCACGAGATTATGGAGTAGATGAGGTAACAGTTGGAGATTGAAAAGAAACCGCACAAAAATAGAAGAGTGGTGTATAAATCAAGCCTCCTCGTCCTCAGGAAGAAAAATCAATGAAAACCGGCGACTATAAAAAGGTTAACGAAGCTTTATTCATGTGGTTTAACCAACAGAGATCAAAAGGTGTGCCTCTGTCAGGTCTAATTTTACAACAGAAAGCAATAATGATTACTAGGCAATTCCCAGAGATAGATCAGTTTACCGCCAGTTCTGGATGGCTTGACCGCTGGAAAAAACGGTACGGTATACGACAACTGACTGTATGTGGTGAAAAACTTTCTGCTGATGTTTCATCAATTGAGAAGTTTAAGCAGAACTTTAAAAAGCAAATCGAAGATTGTAGATACACATGTGATCAAATTTACAACTGTGACGAAACTGGTCTGAATTATAAAATGCTCCCATCAAAAACATTGACATCTCGACAGGAAATATCAGCTCCTGGGCACAAAGGAAGTAAGGAAAGATTAACTATAATGGTATGTTCCAATGCATCTGGCAAGCACAAAATCCCACTGATGGTGATTGGCAAGTCTGCACGTCCAAGAGCTTTAAAGACATCTCACCCAAAGCCCTACCAGTCTATTACAAAAGTCAGAAGAGCGCATGGATGGATGCGACCTTATTTACTAACTGGTTTGAAGAAGAGTTCGTGCCATTCCTATTAAAGCAATTCTGTTAATGGATAATGCCCCCTCTCACCCTGGAGAAGGACTTCATGTGAGCGAAATTGTTGTAAAATCTTTTCCTCCAAATGTAACCAGCATAATGCAACCAATGGATCAAGGCATCTCGAAAACATTTTAAAAAAATTATAGGCGTTTATATCTTGAAAATCTGTTAGAATACACAGAAAAGAAGGATATTATCAATGGGATGAGAACGGTTACACTGAAAAATGTTATTTACTAGGTAAGTCAAGCTTGGGATTCTGTGCATACTACCACTATTCAAAATCTTGGTCAAAAGTTATTGATTTAGAGGACTATAATGACAGTGAAGATGATACTCCATTAAATGAATTAGCTTTGAAATTGAGAAGCCATGGAGAAATGTCCTGTTCAAATTTTGACAGCGAGATAGAAAAAAAGAAAAAAGTTTATTTGAATTAATGCAAAAATTAAAAGGTTGCGAAAATGTGACAAGAGAAGATGTTGTTGAATGGATTACAGCAGATGATTTAGAAAAAGAAATGAGTATTGAAGAAATAATGAATGCCTCTCAGGAAACCGAAAAAATCAGATGACGATGACGAAGTGGCGGTGGATGAACAGTCTCCCACTAAGATCTCTCATCAAGAAGGTTTTGCTTCTTTGAAAAAAGGTATATCGAACAACAACCAGATGCAACCCCAGCGGATTTGCTTCTTCTTAATAGATGGAGAAACATTGCAGAGAGAAAAAGAAGATGCAATATGAAACAGAAGCGAATAGACGGTTCCGCTGACGTTTCGATGGAATCTCATCCATCTTTTTCAAAGCGTTGATCACTGGTCGGTGTCTTGGCGTTGAATGTCGGCCAATAGAGGCTCGGCTTTGGCTGCGCGTTGTCGGTCCTGTGGTTCTTTGTAATGTTTGTGTTGGTGAAGTAACATATGGTTGAATTATTGTTTCTCTTGTTGGACTTGGTACTGGGATAGAATGTGTTTCCAAGAGTTCGGTAAACGTTGGCTATCATCCCGATTATTTAAGTTGTTGGGCCTCTTTTCTATTTCTATGGCTTCTTTGATTACCCTAGTGGATAGGTTATTACTTTTTTTTGTAGGGTTCTGGGTTTTGTCAAAATCGATTTTGTGGCCGGTATTGTGTGCATGTTGTGCTAGAGAAGAGGTGGTGGATTTTTGTTTTACGGCGTTTTTGTGCTCGTCTCTTCTGGCACTAATTTTCCTGTTTGTTTGGCCTACGTATGAAAGACCGCAGTCCTGACACGGAAATTTCATATACGCCTTGGTCTTCTAAGGCTATAATGTCTTTTGGTGTAGGTAGAATATCTTTAATTTTTTGGTTGGTTGTGTAAATGGTCTCAATTTGGTGTTTTCCTAGAAGTCTTCCTATTTTGTCCGCGATGCCTTTTACATATGAGAGAAATGCTTTTGTAGTATATGTCTTTCTTTCCTGTTTGTGTTGTTTATTTAGGGCCCGCCGGATCGTGTTTTGACTATATCCATTTGAAAAGTAAAACGTTTCGAAGGAGCTTGGTTTCTTGTTGCAAATGTTTCTTGTCTGTTAGGGTTTCTGATCGGTGAGCTAAGGATTTGGCAACGGAGAAGAGTTGGGCTGGGTGATGATATATATATATATATATATATATATATATTATATATATATATATATATATATATATATATATATAATTATATATATAATTATATATATAATTATATATATATATATATATATATATATATATATATATATATATATATATATATATATATATATAAATTTATTTTTATATCCATTTTGCACAATATTAACTGAGACGTTTACTGAGTAATGTTAACTCTACGAGCGATATTTTCGAATTGAGCAGCCCAGCGTACCGTTTACTTTGGAGCTACAGTTTTGCCTCAAACTGAAAATATATTATACCCATTATAGTAAGTTCTCCATTTACCTGCTTCTATCTTTCTCAGAATCATAAAAGTAGCAGCAGATGTTCGACGCAGGTACAGCAAAACCTTTATAAACAGCCGAAAGATAAGTTGGCACGCTGCGCGGTCAATTTGGCCTGCCTTACACTTGGCGCTAAAATCGTCTATAACTTCGAAAGTATTTGAAATTTTCCTCTGAAATTTTTAGAGAATATTATTGAAATAATAATTGAAATAATAATACTTTCCAATAGGGCACTCTCTAACAAGTCGATTTTTCCGACCCGAGAAAATGTAATGTTCCCTTAAAAACAAAAACTATCCTTTAGGTAAATGGTTGATAAAAACATACCTCTCTCATCAAAAAACTTACTTTTATCATCACTGCCCGACACCTTTTGAGGCGTACTTGCCAAAAGATTCGCCACACTAGTATTTGTGGAACAGAACGAACTATTTTCCACCTTTTTTTCCAACTCCTCAAAAGCTTTCAGCTCCCTCGCCATCTTTTCTTCATACTGAGTCAGATCTCCTGCGCCGCTCTTTAGTTTTGGAGTTGACACATCAGAAATACTTCCTCTAAAAAAAAGACGTTTCTCGTTGACACAAGTTTAAATTTAAATTTTTTCATAACCAAAACATACCCCGTAAATCTACCAAAACCCAAAATACAAACTTACGGTATACTATTAGACACGTACGTCTTAGACGAATGAAAAATACTTCTTAGCAAACTGGCTGATTTTCTCCACGATCTGCTCGTTATAATTCTCCAAAATGGGCTTGGTTAACCTCCTAGGTTTGAGGGACACCTCAATATCGCTATTTTCAGAATCCGAGTCGCATCGCTTTCTGGAATTTGGCGACGTAATATGATCTCGCTCAGACCCACTGTCACTATCATCTATTTGCTTTTCTTTCCTTATTATTCTAGCTTCCCCACGCCCAAGACTCCTTCTAAACTCTTCATAATTTTCAACTCGCTCATCTCGATTCCCCATAAATCCACCATTTTGTTGTGACGATTTTTGTCTTCTAAAACTGTTTTCACAACTTTCAAAAACACTTTTCCAAGTGCCCCTAGGTTTGACAAAATCCGGCACCGTAAGAGGAGTCAGTAAATCTATGTCTTGATGAAAGTAGGGATTAGTCTTTTTTAGGATGCCCTTCATTTTCGACGGCGGGGATTTTTGAAGAGGTGGGGGTGCGTATTTTGGAGTTTCTGAAAAAACATATGCATAGAACGTGGTTATTATATTTAATGGAAAAACAAACTTACTAGCTATCTTATTTAAAAGTGTTTAAAGTCAAGGAAAACGTATACTTTTCTGTCAGTACTAGGATTGTCTTGCTAAGTTTCTACCCTAGCACAGAAAGAACAAGCAGATATCAAAAACAAAAATTGTTTATTCAACCTAATCTTCTTTTAACGTTATACATTTAATGCAAACACTTATAAAGTAACTCTAGACCAGTGATTCCCAAAGTGGTTCAGGTGGGACCCCCAGGGTCCACGGAGACTCGACGGGGTCTACGTTGGCGTGAAAAAAAATGGGGGTTCACAAGTTGTAAGTGGGGGTCCACGAAAATTTATCTGGTTTCGATAGTAAAGAACAAAAATGTTGGCTTGGCTTTACCTATCAATGTAGGCAGATAATACACTACTCAAAAAAATTAAGGGAGCAAAAAAAAATTCCAAATTTTTCGGTGATTTTTTGACAGGATGTATTTCGGTGAAAAATGGTCGTATTGAGACTTAAAAAAAAACATTTTGAAGCTTTAAGACTCTAATTTTCAGATTTAATGGCTAAAATTTTTTAGGAGCTACGGTTCTCATGCAATCCTAACAGATAGCGCGAAATAAAAAAAAAATAATATTGCAAATATTTTGCTTTTTTTTGGTCCACGGGCTTGAAAAACATTTTTTCAGTTAGGCCGGCATATGGATTAGATAGCCTGTTTATTTAGCATGAATTTCCTTGTTTTAAAACCTCCCTTAAATTTTTTAAGTAGTGTATTTTAAAAAGGTTAGCGACTGTTACTTGCAAAAACTTGCATATTCGATATTCAGTACAACGCGCGTAGAGACTTGCAAAGCGCCGCCCGCCCGCCCGCAACGCAACCCGTTCAGACGTGCAAAGGGACGAAATACGATTTGTGCAGTGCTTGCAATCTTGCATGAACTTGTTTGATTCTTCACCAATATAAATACGAATGCCAAGGACAAACGTTAGTCAATTGTTTCCGGAATTTTGAAAAGAAAAGTGTGAATGAATCGATGTCAGTGTTTGCCAGTGCCTGAAAAAGTAAGTACCTGCCTATTTGTTATTCATATTTTTATGTTATATTGTAATAATATTATATTTGTTATGTTTGCGTGTAGTAGGTACGTAATAAAAATTAAATACTGAACAGGGCCATTATTTGATACTTCTATAAAAGAACAGAAAGCCGAGAAAGATTGAACTTTTAGTACTTTTTGTTTGTACATATTTCAGTGCCCTCGTAGTTGCTAATGCTAAATGACTAAAAATATTTTCATAAATTGTACGTGTCTTTATGTACCACTCGTAACGTACATCAAAGTAATAAATAAATCATTAAAATCGCGGAGTTTTTGATGTCAAAATATTCTTTAAAAGTATTTTCTCTCGAATTTACAGAAATGTATCAAAATATAATTAATCAAAAAATATTTTATATTACATTAAAATAGGTTTAGCCGTTTTGTGAAAACCTCTATATGGGTCTTAGCAGTTTATTGCTTTTAATAATTAAAATCAGTTTTGCCGCCGCATTTTGGTTTTTTCATTGCAATAATTAATTAATCGTATTTTATTCTGTTAAAATAGCCATATCCTGTTAAAGTCGCCTTATGATTACTAAAACAAACATTTTTTTCTTTACAGGTAGGTAACTGATACGAAACATGGCTGAATCTAAGAAGAAATGTCGACAGTACAGTGTTGATTATTTGAAATTTGGTTTTCTTCCATCAAAGGCAGACAAACGATTGCCCATATGCCTTTTATGCAACAAAGTTTTGAGCAATGTCTCTATGAAAACCATCGAAGCTCGAAGATCATCTAAGAAGGTGTCATCCTGATAAAATAGGTAAAGATTTAAAATATTTTTCAAACATTGAAGGAAAAATATGAAAATAGACCCACCGTGCACAGTATGATCGTTTCAACGTCTCAAAGTAACGATCATGGCTTGCGGGCATCTTACAATATCTCATTGCTTATAGCGAAATCTGGAAAACCGTACACCATCGAAGAACAGTTAATTTTACCCGCTGCTGAAGAGATTTTAAAAACTGTTCTGCACAAACCTCCATGTGACGTACTCAAAAGAATTCCTTTGAGTAACAACACTGTACAAAGACGTATTGATGAAATGAACTCTGATATTGAAAGCTTCTTGTGTAATTATCTGCAAACAACTCATTTTTGTATTCAACTGGACGAGTCAACTTTACCTAGTAATGAAGCACTATTATTGGCATATGTTCGATTTGTTATGGACGAAGAAATCCATGAAAAAGCTGCTATTCGCGAAAACTTTGGAGACGGACACTAAAGGCGAATCAATATTTAATGTCCTGAGTGATTTTTTTAAGGAAAAATCGTTTCCATTTACAAACATTATTTCGGTGGCAGCAGACGGAGCTCCTGCCATCTTCGGACGATATCGTGGGTTTATAAGCCATCTTAAAAGAATTATACCAGGAGTAACTGCAATTCACTGTGTCATTCATCAACACCTGGTAGCGAAAAATTTGAGTGATAGATTGCACCAATCGCTTCAATTTGTGATTAAAGCAGTTAACAAAATAAGAAGCAATGCGTTGAATACCCGTTTATTTGCACAATTGTGCGACGATTGCTCTTACATACTGAAGTACGCTGATTGTCTAAAGGTGCATGTTTAACAAGATTTTACTCACTTTTTAAATCAGTTTTAGAGTTTCTGGAAAGTAAAAATCCAGATTTAAAAGAAAACCTGATCAACTTAAAAGCAGACATCGCGTATTTGACAGATTTGTTCAAAAATTTTATGATATTAAGTTGCAGTTACAAAGGGACAGCTTAAATTTGATAAAAACAAAGGGTGTGTAATTTCGGCTTTTCTTGGAAAATTGAAAATTATGAAGCAAAATATTAGTCGGCGCAAATTCTCCCAGTTTCCAAACTTGCCACAGGCAGAATGTCTTGATGAGCATATTCAGACGTACGTTCAACATTTAAATGCCCTGCATGATGACTTCAAAAATAGATTGAAGATACTCTGACGATGCAAATACCACCATGGATCATAAATCCATTTGATTGAAACGGAAGTGGCGAATGTGGTTTTACAAGAGAGCTACTCGAGCTTAGCACCAATGAGGAGCTACTCGAGCTTAGCACCAATGAGGAGCTACTCGAGCTTAGCACCAATGAGGAGCTGAAGGTGAAATTTAAAAAAGGCTATCAAACATTTTGGCTGCAGGCAGAAATACCCGAAAAATATCCTGGGCTGTGGGAAATTGCGAGAAAACTTTTGATAGCGTTTCCCTCGTCATACTTTGTCGAAAAAAGTTTTAGTGTTGCTACAAACCTATTAACAAAAAAAAAAAGGAGCACATTGAACATCACAGAACGGGGAGATTTCTTACAAAACTGAAGGCAAATATTGATAATTTGCTGTCAATCCATCAAGTACATCCCTCCCATTTAAAATTATGACTATTTTTTTTTAAATGTTGATTTGCATTGCTGAAGTTACGGTACGTTATTAATGTCTAATTTTAATTCTATGAAGTCTGTAATCATATTATTTTAATAAATAGAACACAAGAAAATATATTATTTTTCTTTTTATTTTTACCACTCCGAATTTAGGGTTGGAACTCAGCCACGACGCAAATTTCCATCGTTAGATCTAATCTTCACATTTTTTTTTGACGAGTTTTGGGAATATGGTAGAAATGTAGCAGCAGGGGGTCCACCGAAACCAGTAAAATTTTGAAAGTGGTCTACGAGTTTGGGAACCTCTGCTCTAGACCTTTAGAAAAATATACACGACAATATACAGCCAGTCCAAAAAGTCTCCGTACACCACCTCCTTTCTATACTATTTTTTTGTTATGTTTAACTAATTAATTGGAACTATGAGATTGTTATAAAAATGTAAACAAAATTAATGTCAAAAAAGTCTCCACACACTTAACAATTACCAATAACACAGGGCAACAAAAAAATATTTTTGTTTTGGTGCCTGGGATTTTAGAGCTGATTTTAACTATATTTGGGACGCTAAATCTATACATATATGCGGAGAATACATGTTTCAACAAAACAGACAAACTATTACTGACTTTGTATAGCGAGCGTATCTTGGATACTTTGGAGTTAAGCTTGGTGATCAGGACAAAACGTGGGCCCCACATCTCGTATGTAAAACTTGTACAGAGCATTTACGGCAGTGGACTACCGGGAAAAGAAAAATGTCTAAAATTCGGCGTACCAATGGTTTGGAGAGAACCAAAAAACCACTTCAATGATTGTTATTTCTGTTTAGTAAATACTAATGGAATCAATCGAAATAACCGCAGTAAGTGGACTTATCCCAGTTTAGACTCGGCAATACGCCCTATCCCGCACTCAGATGAAATACCGATTCCAACATTTCACAGCTACCACATATCTCTGATGACGAATATTTTCCCTCTGATCGCTCTTCTGATGCTAATAAAAGTTCTGATGCTAATGAAACTAACAGTGACTATGAGGGGACGTCATCAATTCCTCAACGCTTCAATCAAAATGAATTAAATGATCTCACCAGGGATCTCAATTTATCGAAAAAAGCTTCTGAAGTACTGGCTTCTAGGTTGAACGACAAAAATTTACTGGAACAAGGAACCAAAATTACCTTTTACCGTACAAGAGAAAAAGATCTGCTACCATTCTTTTCTCAAGAAGACAATCTTGTATTTTGTCACGAAATTAGGGGACTCATGAAAGAAATGGGACTTTCTGAATATATTCCAGATGATTGGCGCCTATTTATTGACAGTTCAAAGCGAAGTTTAAAATGTGTCCTTCTACATAATGGGAATAAATATGGTTTAATACCACTAGCTCACTCAACGAAACTGAAAGAAGAATATAATACCATAGCTTTGGTCTTGCAGAAGATAAAGTATTACGAACATCAATGGATGATTTGTGTAGACTTAAAAAATGGTAAACTTTCTTCTTGGGCAGCAAAATGGTTACACGAAATATCCGTGTTTCTTGTGCCTCTGGGATAGTAGGGACAAAACACACCACTGGGTTAGAAAAGATTGGCCCTCAGAGAGAAAACATGGACGTTGGGAAAAGAATGTCATTAACGACGCTTTGGTTGAAAGAGAAAAAATCATACTTCCTCCGTTACATATAAAGTTGGGCTTAATGAAGCAATTTGTAAAGGCTCTTGCTAAGAATGGGTCTTGTTTTGCATATATAGGGGTAAAAATGCATCAGTTGAGCACAGAAAAACTCAAAGCAGGGATATTTGACGGCCCACAAATAAGACAATTAATTAAGGATCCTGCCTTCATAAATTCAATGAATCAAGTTGAACGAGAAGCTTGGACATCATTTGTTGCAGTTGTAGAAAATTTTCTAGGCAAACATAAAGCTCAAAACTATGTTGAAATGGTTAACAAGATGCTTAATAGTTTTTCAAATCCTTAGGGTGCAATATGAGTATTAAAATACACTATTTACACAGCCACTTAGGCCGTTTTTCCAGAAAATTTAGGAGACATGAGTGAGGAGCAAGGTGAAAGATTTCACCAAGATATTAAAGTTATGGAGGACCGCTACCAAGGAAGATGGGACATGCACATGATGGCAGATTACTGCTGGAGTTTAAAAAGGGACTGTTTAAAAAAACATTCAAGAATGTCGCGGAAAAGAAGCTTTCCAAGTGTTGAGTGACTATTTCATTTCTTCAATGTTTTTTTTGTTTGTAAGTACGACATAATATTGTATTTTGTATAACTAAAATAAAAATTTCGTATCTACTTTTGTTTACTACACTTACGGATTTGAGTTACAATAATGTAACTTATATTTCTCTAAAATTGTATATCTTAAAAATTTGAGCTCCTAGGTACATACGTTATTTGAATTCAGGACATCAAATTGATATAGAACCAGCTCAAAAAACCTCGACACCAAAACAGCTGTTCCCCTGTGTAATAATTGGACAGAGTGTAACGGAAAATAACAACACCCAACCCACATTTAGTGGGACCACCGTTGGCCTTGATAATCTCCTGTAATCTTTTTTGTCATGTTTGCAACCAGCTTTCTATTAACTTCTGCTGGCATGTTTCTCCTCTTCGCTTAGTTCAATATTCTTCTCTATTCGAAACATTATATTTGCGAACGTGCAATTTAAGTTCCTTCCATAAATGCTCGATGGGTTAACATCAGGTGATTGCGGAGGTGTACGAAGCTGCTGTCGCACATTATGGATAATCCATTCTCGCTCCAAGTTTGCGGTATGTTTCGGATCATTGTGTCCTGTTGGCAAATGTATCTTTTTAAGAGTGTTAATTTTTGGACACCTTCTCTTAAATTTTCTTTCAAAATTTCAGATAAACATGCTGATCCATGGTACCATTAATAAAATGTAAATTTCCAACCCCTCCAGCGGACATGCATCCCCAAAGCAGAACACTGTCACCCCCTTGTCTCACCAACCAATGTTTTTAATATCGAATGCTATATTCTCCTTTCTCCAAACTCGAGTTCTGCCATCAAACCCAAAAAGATTAATTTTAGTTTCATCACTAAAGATTACGGATTCCCAAAATTCAGGAGGTTTAGTAATGTATTCCCTAGCAAAAGCTAACCACTTTTTGCGATTAGCTTCCGAAATTAACGGCTTCTTCCTGGCTGCACACCCCTTATAGCCTTCCCCGTGTAAACAATTTCTCACTGTTTGTAGACAAACATTTTTCGAAAATAGTTCCCGTACTGCTTCTTTTAATTTTAGTGCATTTTTCTTGGGATCTATAATTATTTGCCTAACAATACTCGCCTCTTCACGTGGAGTCAGTTTCTTGGGACGCACAGTGTCTCGACTAGTACAAGCTAGCGGAACAATATTATTTCTTCACTTATTTCAATTGTTTATGTATATTCGAGGTATCTTAAGCTATTTTAAGAAAAAAAAAGTTGAAAATGTGTACTGTATGTGTATTAATCGAAATATGTAGCTGCAAGACGGAAGTGGTTTACTAATGTGTCTCATTTGTTCACTATTGTCGCTAATTGTTCTTTAATTAGCTACATACGTCTACCTACTCATTATGTGTGAAAAGCACAATCATGTTTTGTTTACAAAGAAATTTCTAGGAAAAAAAATAAAATCATAATGATAGTACCCACATTTATTAATTTACAAAATATTATTTGTTTTAAAATAAATTAGTACAATAACAGTATCTATATATCAATTATTTACAATAACAAGGTGTATAAGTAAAAGAAATATAATATTAAATAACTTTATATACTAAGGCATGAATTATAAGCAACTACAATACACAATAAAATAAGAATAATAATTACAATAAAAAAATACTCGCTCTCCCATTCAGTAGAATATTCAGAGAATTAATAATCCTCGTCATTTAATTCGTGATGATGACTTACTGATGGTGTTTCGGATGGCAATGAAGGTGGGATAATCAACTGCAGAACCTCCGATGGCAAAGAAGTAAATTTTCTTCGCGGTAATTCTCTATACGAGTTGATAACAGGATCAGACGTAATTAAAAGCATTCTCAAAAGATCTGTATTTGTGGCAATACGTGACCGCTTTGTGGTGTGCCGTTCACGGAATCTACGACAGTCTTTATTTCTTGCCTCCTGGGCTTCTTCGGAGAGTTGTCCAATGGGAAGAAGAACAGACTTTATAACTTCCGCGCTGTTTACAAGAATTTTATGCACAGTAACGGGCATGGAATACCACGAATACAGATCAAGGTATAATTTTCTAGTATCAACACAAAACTTTTCGAATTCTATATAATTTATGTCATATCCCGATGACAAAGTTCTTAAAATTACATGAAATCTACGAATAAGGTTTACGTCTAATCCTGTAATTTCGCTGCTCAATTCAGCTTTGGAAAAAAAATCTACGTGCTGTGTTTCCATCGTTTGTGTTACCATACCCAGGTTTTGGTTTATCTACAATGAGACCCATACGATCTTTAAACACTTTTTGTATCTCTTGTGAGCGTTGCTTCACAATAGCTTTGTCGTTATGTCCTCTGACTTGCCACTTTTTTTATTTCCAAACGATAGCTGATGTGAAGCAAACATTCAAACGTGCGGATCCATGCATGTAAAGTAGATAAACCAAATGCAAGGCGTTCTTCGTTGCTGGGATATTTCTTTGACTCCTCGTTCATAGTAGACGGGGTGGCACCGCAAATATAACACTTTTTGTGTTGAACTTGTGTCTGTTAAGGCAATGCACACTTTGCCATCAGTCATTGTCAACAACAAATCGTGTTTAACAGACCAAAAACTTTTCAATACAAACAATATCCATCTCAAAGCAAATGACAGTAGTACTGGTACCTACTGCAGAATACAACTCTCTGGTCTCGTTATGTATTACCTGTACCTGTTGCAATGTAAAATTTGACGACATTATTTTTCCAAATTGTCACGTATTTTACTAATATTTTATTTCAAACTACTATCCTTGAATTTCTTTTCTTTTGCCACAATATATCAAAAAAACCATGTCGTTTGCAAAAAAAACCGCAATACTTTTCAAAAAATACCAGCACAAGAACCTACGACTACTAATGCCGAAAAGATACAAATCATGGTGGTGCAAAGTTGAAAAGGACCCTCCTGACGCTATTTTTGGCGTAATAGAAGCCTACCACGCAGATAAAAACACTAAAAAGATTAATGTTGCGCCTGGTGTTTACAAAGATCACGAAGGTACATACATTTAAATAAAATAATGCTTAGTTCAGAATTTAAAGCACTTTGAATACCCATCATCATAATTCTTAGCAAACGTAATATTTTTTTTTAAACGAACATACCTAAATTTTATTTTAAGGAGAACACTATGTGCTCCCCTGTCTGAGGAAAGCCGAAGAAAAAATCTTCAACAAAACAATGAACCATGAATACGCGCCTATAGATGGCCTTCCGGAATTTCGTAAAGTGGCCGCCGAATTGGCCTTCGGCAAAGATTCTTGTGTGATCAAGAATGGGTTGCACGCTACCTTGCAAACTGTAGGCGGTAGCGGTGCGCTAAGACTCGCCGCAGCGTTTTTTTTGAAATTCTATCCTGGATGCAAGGTTAGTACATACTACACGAAAAAACAATGTTTTTGCCAAAAATCGGTCGATTTTATTCTCCAACATAGTTTCCTTCAAGAGTCAGAATACGACCAAAACAGACCAAAAACAGAGATCGTCGGATATTGCTACTTTTTTTAGTGTTCCGTGCGGAACACTTATAAGATCACTTCGGTGTCTGTCTGTCTGTCACACCCGATTTTCTCCGAAACTACTTGACATAGAAAGTTGAAATTTGGTAATAATATAGAAATTGATGACTTCATCAGAGCCATGTAGTTTTGAGAGTTAAATTTTGACTTAAGGGGTTAGTTTTGGGGGTGAAATCGGAAGTGAAAAAAAAAATTTTTTACTAGGTCATCGAGTGTGGTGTCAAATGAAAGCTTGTGAAAACACGAGTAAAAAATGTATATATAACGTAATACTTGCGCGCACTTTTCTTTGTATTATTTTTAAAAAATCGCGAAAAATCGCTGTCCCGGGCGTTATCTCGAAAAGTACTTATCAAAAAATTTTGAAAAAATTCCGGAATATTCTCCACGAGGTGTAGATTGAACGAAAATTATCACGAGTGCATTACCTTTAATAATTTTTCTGGTATTTAAAAAAAAAAAAAAAAAAAAATTTCAAAGTCATCAGATTTCAGTAAAGATTGGAAACAAACTTTGTTGAAAACTCATTTGGGCTCTGTTTTGTGAAGTTACTGATCATTTTATACATCTGTAACAAAATTTTTTATTTTAAAAGCAATCAACGTACGGAACACTAATTGCGCAAGTTCAACTTGCACTTGACCGGTTATTTTTAAACAAAAATACTCGTCTCGACGAGTACATTAAAGAAAACATATCGTGACCGCTGAAAAATTGGCACAACACTAGGGTGGTCACAAATCAATGTTCGAAATTTTTTGGTGGACCCTCCTAAAAGTTGCCAACTGACTAAGAAATGAGATTGATAAAGTTTCAGCTTAATTGGATAACGGGAAATTCATTTTAGACATTTTGTAACCAAAAAATGAAAATGCGACTAGCTCCGAATTGAGACACCACAGATGATTTATCCTTTTAGACAGTGCCTTATCTGCAAGTTCTTTATCAATTTGTCTGTATTTCACCAAAGATTTTAACAATTGTAGGTCTTGTTTGAGGGTCAAAGTGGGTTTGGGGGCGTTGAACCACGCTTTTACATAAATATTGATTATATAAATAAACAAATGTCTGTGATCTGAATAACCGATTAAATACACTATTTCTTTCTGCCTTGAAATCGAACTCGAACCCGAACAAGCATGGCTCGTTGATGATGTAGAAGACATTGTCCCGCAAATCTCACAGAAAAATCATTAAACGAACGTTGTTGAAATGTTCACTGCTTGAAAGGCAAACGTAAACTAAAACTCTCTGACTTCTCCCCGGGCATCCCTGACAAGGAACAAAAAAGAAGGCTCGTATCACAAGATAGTTCTAACAGCTGTTCTTCCTCGACTGTTGAAAGTGTAGATGGTGATGGGATCTATTGGACTGGATTTCTAATCCAGTCGTATTGATACAGATTCTTAGGAAAATATTTATTAAAATGCGACATTGTAAGAGGCGAGCGGTGCTTTGGAAGGAATAGATGGTCTGGAAAACAAGGATGTCGACTGAAGTTTCAGTTTTTGCAATTTTCTTGCAAAAAAATCTCGCAGCTTTTCTTGTAAATTACTGTGAGTTGTGTCTAAATAACGTTTCAATTTATTAGGAAGCATACTTTCAGCAGCCAGCACCTTATGACAAACAACACATTGGGGAAGTTTCATATTTCCTTTGCTAACGTAGGTAAATCCGAAATCTAAATATTGGTCATCATATTTTCTGTACTTTTTCGTTTCTCTACAGTTTATTTTCTACTCTCTCCTGCGTCTTCAACACGTTTTCTATTTATTTGAATAAAGTTATCCATTTTAAGTAATAAATACGCGCGCGTAAATTAAATACAACACACTTGAAATCAAAACACTGCATTCATCAACGCTTGTATTAGAGGAATAAATAAAGCAACGAAAACAAAAGAGAGAACGATTAAGGAACGAAAGCGGGGGGAAATGGAGGGGCGGGCTTACTGAGTCACTGATGAGACGCGCACCGCGCATTAGCTGATTCCGAAGCGTGCAGACGACTTGTGCGTATCGTCTCGCAACTCCCCTAGGATAGAGTCGCGACGCCCCAGGGTGTCGCGACGTATAGTTAGGGAATCCCTGGTCTAAGGAGTAAACATATAACAAGTATAACCTATAAAAACGTTACTATAATGCGTTCGATAAACGCATTGGCATTTATTTTCATTAAAAGTGTGACTGGATTAGTGTGTGTCTGCATATGAAAGTTTCCATCTATCGAATACAGTCTCCAACAAAAATGAAATACTCTGCCACTGAGTATTTTAAAACGTTTTGCATTTAGTGTCGGACTATACTTTTGGCTCCGATTGTCACGAGTGAACTACTTTAATGTTTTTTTTTTTTTCAAGTAGCAGTATTCGACGATTTCTGTTTTTTGCCTGTTTTGCTCGTATTCTGACTGGACTAATATGTATGTTGCCTTCTTCTCCAGAGAAAACTGTTAAAGTGAAACTGAAAAGGAATCTTCTCTTTTTTTTAGGTTATATACATTCCAAAACCGACGTGGATCTGGCACGAAAAAATGTTCCACGGCGCCGGTATGAAAACTAAATTTTACACGTACTACGATCCTAAAAATATGGGCTTCGATTTTTGCGCAATGAGAGATGACATTTCGAAGTTGCCAGACAAATCGATCGTTCTGTTCCACGCAGTCAATCACAATCCCACAGGTGTCGATCCGACTGTGGAACAGTGGAAGGAAATATCGGAAATTTGTAAAGAAAAGAAATTCATGGTGTTTTTTGATATGGCGTATCTAGGTACAGATTTTTATGATCGTCATTGTTAAAAGATGTAACGGGTATCCGGTCTACCCGGTCGAAGATGGGTACCAGCCTATTTGGCCAGGTAGTCGGTTTGGCCGGATACTGTATTATCCGCCCGGGTATAGCCTATCCCAAAATATAAGACCCTGATTTTTGCCGTTTTAAGTGAGCAATTTAAAAATTCTGACCTTTTGTTTATGATAGGTTGCAGAGATGAACTTAAGAATTTTATTCATTAATGCAAATAAATAAAATTATAAGTGTTTTTGGAGATGTTTATTTATAGATCCATGTAAAAACAAATTGATAAGAGGTACAAACATACATTTTGAATGAATGGGGTTTAAAAGAGGGGACATGTTGTATAAATAAAAATATATTTTAACTTAAGCCTAATTTGGTTTTACTATCACTGTCATCAGCTGAGGTAATTATCAGTGGTTTTATATTATTTACACAAATATATGAATCCTCAATTTTAACAACGTGCTGGAATTCTTCTAGCTTTCACAAGGTATATCATTTATAACTTTTTTTACTAGTTCAACCACTGACACGCTTAAAGTAGGAGAAACATTTTGTGCCCTTATTTTGATTTAACTTGATGCCAAATATGTTCAATTGGATTAAACACACAATAATACGGAGGAAGCCGCAAAACAGCGTGTCTCATTTTCTCAGCCATTCTATTACAAACATATTTCTTTTTCAATTATAGTCTTTCAAAACTTCCAAAAAATCACTTTTTTTTTTTATAACTAAAGTCAAAATAAATGTCATTTTCTAACAAATATTCGTGTAATTCCGATTTGGTGTTGGCTGCGTTAGGAACCTTATTTAGTAGGTGACTATGGTAACTTGCATTGTCCATAACTATAACACTCTGTTCGGGAACATTTGGGCAAAAGGGAATTTTGAAGCCAATTTTCAAAAAGTTCTGCGGTCGTGACTTCGTGATAGTCCAAACTAGAATCTTTTATGTTTTTTTGCAGATAATAGTAGACAATTTGAAACCCAGCCCTTTTCAGATTCAGCATGCAAAATGGTTATTCGTTTACCTTTATTTGAAGGTGCGTTAGCCTGACATTTTGTACTGCTGTCAACATACCCTTTTTGCACAGTGTCATGGGTATTGAACCATGTTTCGTCAAGGTAAATTATTGGCCAATTTTCTGATCGATACTTTTTAATTTCTTGTAAATAAGTATGTCGCAAGATTCGTAATCTTTGTGTTTGTCTAGTGTCAGCACCAACTGCTCTTCATACATAGAATATATTCTCTCCTGATGACGTCTTCTTCACAATCGTCTACATGATGCATTTGAAAATCTTTCCGTTTTTTCCTGTTCCTGAGTGATGGTTTTCCTACAATACCCTTAATCGTAGAAATTGGGTTTTTTGTTAGTTCACTTGTTTCTTGCAAAGCACTTTGTTTATTCAAATTTCTTTTTACCAAACTATCGTAAACATTTTTCACTATTTGTTTAGCGTCAAGTGATAAATGGTTTCTCTTGCGATAGCCACTACTGCAATTTTCCCACGGACCCCACATAATTAAAATAGAACCGTTACATTGTAAGTCGTAAGTAAAAATAAAAATAATAAAAAGTATATTTCAAATCTTAATGGGGACCTGTGGTCATTAGGCCTATATTATCAAATACTTAAAGGGCTCCAAACCGGGTTGCCAGGTAGTATATAGGTAAAAATAGATCCAATATGATTGCAGGTGCAAGTGAGGGCGGTATACAAACCAGGTAAAATAAAAGTACGTTTATCATAATACCTGACAACTATGCACAAAATAGGGTCATTTATTGCCCCATTGAAAAAGCAAAAAGACAGGATCTTATATCTTGGGATTTACCATACCCTGCCAATTTTTTTCAGTAAAATACCTTTGTTTTAAAATATGTGCGCGAAAAACATTTTAAACATAACAAGTGCAACAAACCTCAATATTATACTCTATCGTACCTACTATCAGATTGCTACTTTCACCTTTACTACCTTTATTTAGTAAATAAGCAGAAATAATAGGCAGGTATGATGGCAGCAATGGTATAACAACTAAAAACGAAAAGAATCGTATTTTTAGAAGTTACCAAAAGTGTTCTTCATATTTGCTGAACCATCCCAATACGAAGAACACTTTTGGTAACTTCTAAAAATACGATTCTTTTCGTTTCGTTTTTAGTTGTTATACCAATGCTGCCATTATGCCTTCGAGTAGTAAGCTCAAGAAAGGTGCGTTTCTGCAATAAGTGCCAGCCGTGCTGTGCCGCTCTGCTTGAATAGACTTAGTAAGTCGCCGACAGAGTGCAGTAGAAGCATCTATTTGTTATAGTTTTCCGATAGGCAGGTAATTTAATTTATTCTATTGGGGGTGATATGGGTTTCTAAGAAATTGTGATAATATATTTAATATATAGTAAATAAGCATAAATAATAGGTCTTTATTAAGCGTGGGTTCAGGTATATTAACAGTAAAATTTTAGCGAATTATTTATACTAAAAGATATACTACATGGGATGGAAAATTCCTAGACTTTTAAAGAAAACACAATATTTTTGAAAAAAATCGATTTTATTCTTTAACATACTTTCCTTCAAGAGTGAACACTTATTCCAGTGATTTTCAACATTTGGATACCTTTCAAACAGTACGACTTGTTAAGCACTTTAAAATAAGCCTCAATTTTCCACTTGACTTCTTGATCTCTTTTCCTGGAGCCACCTTTTCAAATTTGGAATGACCCAAGGATCGCTGGGAGTGAAATCTAGTGAATTCGGCGAATGAGGAAGCAACTCATAACCTAAATGGCCGAAATTTCTCCACTGATTTTATAGACTTGTGAGCTGGTGCATTATTTATTTATTTAATATAACTATCCTACAGAATAATCCAATTATAGGATACGAACATGCAAATCTAACAACTGAACTCAAACATTTTTGAAGAGGAACGTCCAGGTCGTTCAAATGACGTCACGGCATGAGAAATGATTGAAAAAATCCACGATATAGTGATAAATAATGGGCGAGTGAAAGTTCGTCAGACTGCTGAGACTGTGTGCATCTCAACTGAACGGATGCAGAACATTTTAGCAACGCATTTGAATATGAGAAAGATTTCCGCAAGATGGGTGCCGCGATTGCTCACAATTGACAATAAACACGCACGTGTGTTAACTTGAAACGAATGTTAGGCGATGTTAAAGCGTAAGCGGAATGATTTTTTGGTGTCGATTCATAATTGCTAACGAAATATGTTCGTGACAACCCACCAGAGACCAAAGAACAGTCCAAACAGTGGGTTTTCCGTGGCGAACGGGCGCCAAAAAAGGGCAACTTTATCAGCCAACAAAGTCATGACTACAGTGTTTTGGGATGCACGCGGCATAACCCGCGTCGATTACTTTGAAAAGGGAAAATCGATTTGGCCATTTGGCCAAGAAAAAAGTTCTTTTTCGTCAAGACGACGCACGCCTGCACACTTGTGTCATCGCCATGGCAAAATTTCATGAGTTAGGATCGAATTACTTCCGCATCTACCATATTCGCCAGATTTAGTCCCCAGCAACTATTATCAATTCCCGAATATGAAAAAAATGGCATGCCGGAAAAAAATTTGGCTCATACAATGAGGTGATTGCTACAACAAACTATTTTGAAGGATATGCGAAATCGTATTTTTTAGATGGGATACAAAGTTAGGTGATATTCAAGAAAGGTGATATTCATAAAAGTGGAAAATTATAGAGGTATTTCACTGCTGACTGTAGCCAGCAAGATATATGAAATTATACTAGAGAAGAGACATTATTGAATGTACACTTGATGATAATCAGTGCGGCTTTAGACCGGGCCGTGGCACAACAGATCTGATATTTACAGTTAGACAACTAGTAGAAAAAAACCCTGCAATATGATGATAGCATGTACATGTGCTTTATAGACCTGGAAAAAGCATTTGATAGTGTTCCAAGAGATAAAATATGGGAAGCATTGGAACGTAAAGTCGTTGACAATAAGCTGATGCGAGCCATAAAGAGTATAGACTCATGTACCCGTAATGTAGTAAGAACAAACAACCAAGTGTCGAATAAATTTGAATCGAAGGCAGAGGTGAGACAGGGCGGTGTGTTAAGTCCTTTACTGTTTATTGCGTTGATGGATGAAATCTCGAAGGAAGCCAGGAGTAAGGTCAAGAAGACGAGAGTGGGTGTCTACAAACTGGGGCAAGTATATGTTTCGGAATTTGTGTATGCAGATGACCTGGTCATTGTGACAAGTTCACAAAGGGACATGCAAATAAACCTGAATGTATGGAATGATATCTTTGTAAAATATGGAATGAAGGTGAATACGGCTAAAACAGAGCTGATAGTGATCGCTAAAACACTGAGGGAAGCAGAAATCACCATGAATGCTGTGAAAATTAAGTAGGTTGAAGATTTTAGGTACCTGAGATCCTATCTGAGAGCATATGGAAAGCTTGATACTGAAGTGGATAGCAGAGGACAACTAAGTTATTCTACGCATTGAACAAATCATTTATTAGAAAGAGAGAAGTTAGTCTGAATACTAAAATAAGGGTATTTAATATACGGTGTACATCCTGGTGCTGCTGTATGGGGGGTGAGACTTGGAGTTTGGATGAGCAAAACCGAAATAGAATCCAGGCGTGTGAAATGCGCTTTTTGAGGGCGGCTATCGAAGTGACGAGTCGAGACCGCATCAGAAACACTAAAGTCCGCGAAAGGTGTAATGTGAAATGATTGGAGAGAAAACAGTTAACGTGGTTCGGGCACATGGTGAGAATGGGCGACTGCAGAATGGTAAAGAAAATATGGAAAATGGCAGTGGATAAGAAGCGTAAAAGAGGTAGGCCAACAAGAACGTGGAATGATGGTGTAGGAAAAAATTTTGAAAGAGAAGAACATTACCTGGAAACAGGCGAATTATCTAATCACTTAAGCCAAAAAAGAGGGTCAACCTCGGAATGAGAGATAATAAGCTGTAAACTTGTATAAACCTTTATATTGGCATTCTAAAAGTTGTCTCAAAAGTCTTATAAAATCTCGTGTCCGCGTCTTAAGATATTCAAGGTCAAAGGTCATAAAAATCGGTTTTTCGCAAATATCTCGCTTCCTATGGTTTCAATGATATTTGCATCTATTGTGAAAATTGTAGAGCATAAAATTCTCTACAAATTTTGTTTTAAATATTTTTTTATATGCTTAACCGTTTTTGAGATAGAGGCGGAGAGCGCGCAGTGCTCAGTCATACATAGGATAATGCAAGGTCAACCGTGAGTCCCGGTAAATAATATGTCGTATAAAGTTAATTAATCACTAAAAAACCATAATTATGAATAATTTGCATTATTTATTAATTAATACATTATATTTAATAATATTTTTCATTTATCAAATATATTCGTTTAATAATACTTACGTACTTCGTATAATTAAAAAATTGTTAAGTGAAACACTTTAAGTATATTTTAATTATATTCTATCTTAATTATATTTTAAGTAAAAAAAGAAATAAGTACTTTTTCTGTAAAATGTGTAAACTCTTAAATACTTATATTACTATTAAGATTATACCTGGGAGTACGGACCCCTATAATACGACCTTTTCTATTTATAGTCAGTTGGGACAGATGTTCCATTGTATATTTAAGACCGATTTCTTTTTCAAGGGACCACTTTCTACTAACCAAGTTTATTCGTTAGTTTTAAATTGTATCTTGGCAACGAAGGACGTACAATTTTAAGAGTTGTGGCTGATTTGTCTTATATATGTGATAAGTCACTTTCAGAAGGTGATTCTGTTAATGTAGTACGCGGCTTACAAACTTTAAAAAAATGCTAGTATTGAAAGAAATGACGGTCACATAAACTACTTAAATACTTTAACCTCTGTGAATGTGCATGTCGAGTGTGGAAAAGTGTACATCAGTAAAAATTCTATTGCAGCATCGGAACGACGCCTAGAAGAAAGTGAACCTTCACCATCATTAAGTGCACTTCGTAAAAAAAGAAATGAAGTGTTTGATTTCAAAAAAAACTAAGCTTATTTTGTGGCCAAGCAGCTGATGAAACAGCAGAGACAAAAAAAAAAGATAAGTATAGACGTACGATTAGTAAAGTAAGTACTCTTGAATTCAAAGACAACGTCATCAAAAAAGCAGAAGAACGAAGCGATTCCTTAGGAGAATTAGTAAAAGATCTTGTATGTGAAGTATACTTGATGAGTATGACTTGATCGCTGCTGAAGCAAAGTACCATACCATTTGCTATACTAATTTCTTAAGTAGAGTACCATCTACTGATAAGAAGTCTCGCGAAGATAATCAAGTCACACAAGCAATGAAAGAGATTTTTTGTTATATAGAAAATCATAAAGATTCACAATTTCCATTGAAAGAGCTTAAAGATGTCCTTACGGAGTATGTACCAGTTGATAAGACTATCATTACAAGACTTCAACAAAAATATTTAACTGACATAATAATTACGAGAAAGATAAGATCATTCACTATCATATATTTCGTGATACACAAGCTAATATATTACTTTTGATGCGATATATCAGATCCGTAGTATTTTTGCCCGCTGATCACGAATCTGACGTCAGAATATCGCCATCACATCTCAATTTTTTTCTAACCTCAAAAAATAGGTAAAAATTAGTAAAAATTAAGAAAAATATACTCCTAAAAAATTGATTCAAGCTTTTTCATGAATCCAAAGATGTATTAATATGTATTCGGACACGCTAAGCTAATATTCATCGGTTGGATTGAGCCATACAGTTCTGTTTTCTTTCTAACCTCAATAAATCAGACAGATATAGTGCTTCTCGAACGCAAAAACGAATTCAAATTAAAATTCCGATTCTTACCAAATTTGGTACACGGGGTGGTTTTTTTGGGTCGCTGATCACGAATCTGAGGTCGGATTTGCAAAATTCAAAATGGCGGATCCAAGATGGCGGACAAAATTTTTGAAAACCAACCGATTCCTACCAAATTTGGTATACAGTTGGGGAATCCTCAAACCTGATACTCTTAAACCCTAAACCCTGAAACCTTAGACTCCCACACCCTGTAACCTCAAAAAATAGACCTCAATAACCCTGTAACTTTAAAAATGAGACCCAATAAACTCAAAACCAGGACTTTTAAACCATATACTCTCAAATAGTAGACCCTTAAGCCCTAGAATTGCGAAGGTTAGACCCGCGCCTAACTTTCCTTTTTTTGGCTGTATCTTGTTCTTTTTTCCGCGAATGACCTATTCAAAGGCTTTCTGCCCAAACGCTTTTGAGGACTTGTTTCTCTTTTTAGCGACCAGCAATAGTCCGCTAGCATATGGTCATCCCATCGTTCTTGATACCGATTTTCTATGATTTTCAGATCTTGGTGAAAACGTTCCCCTTGCTCCTCACTGTAGTCACCAAGATTATCTGGGAAATCATCGATGTGGAAGTCCAGGAAATGTAATTTTAGATTCATTAAGCAACCTAATGTTTGAAAATTTTTTACCATTTTCTCGACTATTTCTTTGTACTTAGGACTTTTATTATTTCCCAAAAAGTTTGTTGCGACTTCCTTAAAAACTAAGCCAAGCAGCTTTTTCAACTTTATTCATTTTAGTAACAAATAATGAATCTTGAAACAATTTTCTTATTTGTGGCCCGTCAAATACGCCTGCCTTAATTTTAGCTTCAGAAAATTTCGGAAATTTTTTATGCAAATATTTGAAACATGGGCCGTTTGTATCTAATGCTCTCGTGAATTGCTTCATAAGTCCAAGCTTAATGTGAAGTGGGGGAATAAGAACTTTTCCTGGATCTACCAATGGTGGAAACAATACATTATTTTCACCAGGAGTGAACGATTCTCTTGTTGGCCAAATTTTTTTCTTATAATGACGTTCCCTGTCTTTGCTATTCCACAGACATTTATAACAGGGATAAAGTGTAAACCCTGACTGTTGGCCAAGCAATATTGTTACAATTTTCAGATCTCCACAAATTTTCCAGTTATGATCAGCATATTTTATTTTTATCAAAAGCTGCTTCATTTTTTCATATTGCTCTTCCATAACTGTGGAATGAGCAATCGGAATGGGAGCGTAAACGTTGTATTATGCAGCAAAACTGCCTTAATGCTCCATTTAGAAGAATCAATGAACAGTCTCCATTCTTCAGGATCGTATGAGTTATTTTGAAATTCATCCATTGGACCTTTTACATCGGTACAATATGAAAGTGACAATTCCTCGTCCATTGTGAAATATTTTCGAAATTCTTCATCTCTGTTTCTATAATAAGAAATCGTAGCTTCTGGCTTAAGTAAATGTCTTTTCTTTAAAAAGGAAGCAAGATGCTCTGAACCATCTTTGGATAAGCCTAAATCTCTGACTAGATCACTAAGTTCTGACTGTGATACGAGTATTGGTTCTGGTTTACGGTTGTATGGTAGAAATTCTTTATCTGTGTCACTAGTATATGATAGGTTGTCACTAGAACATTCATTAGTAACAGTGTTTGAAACTTTTTCGACAGTCTCAATGTTTTCGGCATGAACTGATAAGGTGAAATCATTTGTTTCCATAACATCAGCATCAAGTGGTTCAGGAGGCGGAATTAGTTTAGTTGGTCTTGTTACTGTCGAAACATCGTTATAAGTAATAGTGCTTTTATTTTTTCGGTAATGCCTAGATACAACATTCATACAAAAGTAGCAATCATTTTCACTGTATGGTCTATTCCATATTGCTGGTCTGGAATATTTAATCGCCTTCTTATTGATGTACAACATTATTTTGCAAGAACTGTAAATGATGTGGGGAACCCAATCTGTATCCTGGTGCTGTATTTCAATGTTAAAACAATCCTTATATAAGGTTTTAATCTTATCCGTTATCGGTGACCCCATTTTACTCAATACGTGTTGACAGCAAATATAACAAAATGAATCACTGTTTTTATCGAACTTTATGAAAAGTCCTTGTACCGTGAGACCGTTTTCTTGTAGCATTATACTCTACATGAGCAAAGTCACCCACACATGAAGAGCTACGGTCGCTGGATGACGACGGCTGCGGGCCCGCTTTCCCACCCTGACCAACCGCCGATACTGGGTTTCCGAGTCCCTGCATCGTAATTCTCTTTCTTCTACCTGCCATGACGGCATCTAAGCCGTTATCCAGGGACTCTGCCGGCTAGTGGAGTAACACCGTTGCCCACCGTCACCACGTGGAGGTGCCCTGGATGCAGGTAGAAGAATAAAAATCGACCGATGAATTTTCTCGGCGTTCAAAATGGCGCGAAAACATCTGCCATCTTGAATTTTGCAAATCCAACCTCAGATTCGTGATCAGCGACCCAAAAAATCCCCGTGTACCAAATTTGGTAAGGATCGGTTGAATTTTAATTTGAATTCGTTTTTGCATTCGAGAAGCACTATATCTGTCTGATTTATTGAGGTTAGAAAGAAAACAGAACTGTATGGCTCAATCCAACCGATGAATATTAGCTTAGCGTGTCCGAATACATATTAATACATCTTTGGATTCATGAAAAAGCTTGAATCAATTTTTTAGGAGTATATTTTACTTAATTTTTACTAATTTTTACATATTTTTGAGGTTAGAAAAAAAATTGAGATGTGATGGCGATATTCTGACGTCAGATTCGTGATCAGCGGGCAAAAATACTACGGATCTGATATATCGCATCAAAAGTATACCCCACTTTTTTTTTGTGGGGCTGCGTTATCAAAAGCTTGGTACGACAATAAAAAAAAGATCCCGAAGAAGAAGTTTACGTAAATCCTCACCACATTTGAACTTCAATTGTAGTAAATGTATGATACATAATTTCTAAATAAAGATATAATTAAAATGTATTTACTCTATTCCATTTCTACTTAAAATCTAATTTACATATATTAGAATATAATTAAGATATACATAAAGTATTCTACTTAACAATTTTTTAATTACACGAAGTAGGTAAGTATTATTAAACGAATATATTTGATAAATGAAAAATATTATTAAACATAATGTATTAATTAATAAATAAAATAATTATTCATAATTATGGATTTTTTAGTGAATAATTAACTTTATACGACGTATTATTTACCGGGACTCACGATTGTCCTTGCATTATGCTATGTATGGCTGAGTGCTGCGCGCTCTCCTCGCTCCATCTCAAAAACGATTAAGCGTATAAAAAAATGTTTAGAAGAAAATTTGTAGAGAATTTTATGCTCTATAATTTTCATAATAGCTGCAAATATCATTGAAACCATAGGAAGCGAAATATTTGCGAAAAATCGATTTTTGTGACCTTTGACCTTGAATATCTTAAGACGCGGACACAAGATTTTATGAGACTTTTGAGACAACTTTTAGAATGCCAAAATAAAGGTTTATACACGTTTACAGCTTATTACCTCTCACTCCGAGGTGAAACCCCTAATGTGACTGGACAAGAGAATGGCAGAGGACCGAAAGGAGTGGCGGCGCATTACTTGCTCCACTACCTCGACACAGTAAGGTAGAAGAGGAAGGATTATGTATGTATGTATGTATGTACAGTCCCTGGCCAAATTATTAGACGCACTGCAAGATTTCATGTAAAATATTAATTACCGAGTGATATTGTACCGTTTTATTATTTTAAATTGATTTGTTTTTTATTTTTATATTATCCAATCAATTACCTATTTATTTGACATAAATAAAACAGCATTAATTTAGAAAAGCATAAGTTTATTAAGTTTTAAAGAAAAGTGAAATTAATGTTAGTAAAAGTCAATATTTAGTTGAGCCACCTTTAGCCGCTATCAAAGCTTTAATTCTGCGCGGCATGCTATCAATGCAAGATTGTACTGTCTCCTGCATTTGAGGATGACGATTCCACACATGAATAATCTTTTCTAGGAGCTGGGTTTTGTTGGTAATCACATCTTTAGCCACTTCTCTTTTCAATCAGCTCCCCCACATTTTCAATGGGGTTCATATCAGGGCCAATCCAACAGAGGGATTTTTTTCTGCCAAAAAAGCTTTAACAGACCGAGCAGTGTGGCAGGGAGCTCCATCTTGCATGAAAGTGAATGGTTCCCCATTTGGAAACCATTCTCTGAGCTGCGGAATCAACCGATTTTGTAATACTTCTTTGTACTGATCTTGCCTCATTATTCCTTTGACGACGTACAGACGTCCAGTGCCCTTGCCGCTGATGACTGACCAAATCATCACTTCGGTGGGATGTTTAAAAAAAACCGTCGGGACGACACAATCAGGATGAAACTTTTCTCCATGACGACGAAGCACATACTGAGCTTTATTCTGCAAAATTTCGAAAGTGCTTTCGTCACTGAAGCAGACCTGTCAAAAGTAGGAAAAATATATAAACTTCCATGTTTATTTGCTTTATTTAACTGAAAATGATAATAATGTATCCATTTATGGTTAAATTGCTGTATCTTACCGATCTCCAGAAGTCCACATCTTTGTCTTGCCATTGTTTGGCCCACTTCAGGCGTTTTGCTTTCATTGCAGCTGTTAACTTGGGCTTCCTGGCGGGGCGATAGGCCTTAAAATCTAATTCTTTCAATTTTCTTCGAACAGTGCGCTCAGAAGCATTTACGCTAGCATCCTGGAGTTGTGATTTTATTACCTTTGTGGTAGCAAATCTGTTTTCTACACAAATTTTCTTCAAACATCTCTCTGACCGTGAAGTGAAAATTGGTTTTTTCTACCGCATCTTTTCTTTCTTTTCGGGCTTAATTCCTTCCCTGACTTAATTTTCTTTTTTATGCGTCGTACACTAGCTTCAGAAACCTCCAATCTTCGTGATATTTCTCGGTTTGTAAATGTTTTCGCAATCACAAGGGCCTTCACTTCAGCTTTTTTACGTGGTGAAAGATCGCCTTTTCTACCCATATAAAACTAATAACTGAGTAGTATAAAACAATCACAGTCCATAAAGCCACAGAAACACGTCCGTACCTGACTCGATTCCGATCGCGACTGATACAGGTTTGTACTTATTTACGTTCATGTATCACTTTGTCAAAACAGTGTTGCCATATGTTAAAAATAAATACAAATATGTAGTCTACAACAATTCTTTTAAATAAAAATCAATAATATTGTAGTTTAAATATACCATTATTGCATAAAAACTCTTAAGAAACATAAAATTACTAAAAAAATACAGTGCGTCTAATAATTTGGCCAGGGACTGTATGTATGTACAAAGATAGAAAAACTTTGGACTAAAGTGTATAGAGCTAAAAGAGGAAACTATATTGAAAAATAAAATAAATTTTACAAATATAAATGTTTTTTTTTTTCTTGTTAAGGCCAGATACTCATCATACAACACTTGTAATAAGTATGTTCTTCATATACATTGAGTAAATTGAAAATATTCCGCAATCAGATAGGAGAGATACTGTTGGCCAATCACACAGCCTAAAAACTAATATATATTGGACACTTTTTTAAGGTTTTGCGTCTGGCGATATTGAAAAAGACATCTGTACCTTGAGGTTTTTTTGTAGAAGAGGGACACAAGATCCTGCTTACTCAGACTTTCTCAAAAAGTATGGGGTTGTATGGGCAACGAATCGGTGCTTTATCCATAGTAACATGTAAGACATTTAATTTAATATAGTAATGCCGGCCAGACGAGATAATTTTTCTCTGGAACACTCTGTTCTCTAGGTTTCTTCCTTTGCCAAAAGGCGGCGGTATTCGTGAGAAAATCACGCGCCGAGATTTTTGCGTTTCTTCGAGTTTTATGGTCCTAAATCACCAAAAACATAGTCGCTCATTTCTGTCCGTCTGTTGATACGATAACTCTTAAACGAAATGAGATATCGGTTACAAAATTGGTACACATATAGTACTTCACTAAGGGTCGGAACCTATAGTTTTTTGGGCAATATCGCTAAGAGAAAAGTGATGAAATGGGCGGGGCTCGAAGAATTTAGTTTATTTTTTACATTATTACGTAACTTTTCTTGGGTTGTGTTGATATTTTAAGGATTATTGTTTATATAAAAAACATATAAGGGGTTTATCGGATAGGGGAGGGGTGCTAGAAGGGTTAAATGGATAGGGTCAATGAGGGTGATGAGTGATTGATTTTTTTGTCTGTGATATGATGTTGTGGGGTGCTTGTTATTTGCCTTGTAATATTATTTTGAGTTATGTTCTTGCTGAATGGTGGGTCTTGTTGTGTGTACAGTGAAATCCCGTTCGCGGACACACCCTCTTACACGGACACCTCCCTTAAGCGGACAGTTTCTCATGGTCCCGACCGACTCTCATATAACTGGCATTGTGTTAACTCCCTCTTGGACGGATGCGGACACAAAAAAATTGTTATCTTAACCGAACAAAAAATAATAAAAAATAAACCTCTTGTCTAATTTTTCTGTGGCGAATATCGCTGTTGCGTTTCCCAATCGCGCGGCGCGCCAACGTCGCTGCCTGCCGTCACTGAGGGACTTCCCCCAAGTAAACCGGGGATTTACCGAACTCAATTTTTCGGTACACGCCGGAATTTAATATTAGTCTGACGTCTATGCGAAAAAGAGATACAGTGGGAGACACATTCATTGTAGAAATGGCTCCAAATAGATAAATTCTCACGCTTAAACAAAAAAATTGAGATTGTTGAAGTTCACAATAAGGAAAAGTTAAGTGTAAGGGACTTATCCAAGCGTTTTAATATCAGAAAAACACAAGCTGCTGATATAATTAAACATAAAGAAAATCTTCTAAACAAGAGGATGTCGAACAGCAATTTGAATGAAAAAAGCTTTTTGACTGCTGATGGTACCAAAATTGCAAGTTGTGTTATAACTAGGTTATAGCAGCTCGCCATAAGGGGATTCCTTTGACAGGTATGCACAAGAATTAGATAAGGTTTTCTGGAATTAGTGCGTTGATTTTCTTTTCATATTAATTCAAAGAGTGGATAACTTATTGTTCATATATTTTTCAGGTCTGCTAATACGATGCAAAGCGAAAGAAATAGCAGAGTCTGGGGGGGGGGGGGGGGGGGGGTGGGGGGGGGGGGGGGGGGGGGGAGGGGGGGGGGGGGGGGGGGGGGGGGGGGTGGGGGGGGGGGGGGGGGGGGGGGGGGGGGGGGGGGGGGGGGGGGGGGGGGGGGGGGGGGGGGGGGGGTGGGGGGGGGGGGGGGGGGGGGAGGGGGGGGGGGGGGGGGGGGGGGGGGGGGGGGGGGGGGGGGGGGGGGGGGGGGGGGGGGGGGGGGTGGGGGGGGGGGGGGGGGGGGGGGGGGGGGGGGGGGGGGGGGGGGGGGGGGGGGTGGGGGGGGTCTGGGACATTCTACATTCAGTGCTTCTTCTGGTTGGCTTAATAAATTTAGAATCCGCCACAACATAAGTTTTAAAGCGATTTCAGGAGAAGGAGCTTCGGTTATTGCTGAAGATGTTCCATCATTCTGGGGAAAAATGCCCTTCTTTAATTAAGGGGTATTCACCGAGAGACATCTATAATGCCGATGAGACAGACCTGGATTTTAGGGCTCTACCCAACAAACATTAAAAAAAGAAAAATGTGTTGGTGGTAAATATCCCAAAGAGAGGATTACAATTTTCTTCTTCTTCTTCATGTGCCATACCCGGTCGCCCGGACGTTGGCGATCACTATGGAGAGTGCTTGTCTGTCTTCGGCCAATCTAAAAAGATCTCCAGCGCTTTGGATTCCTGTCCACTCTCTGATGTTCTTTAGCTAGGACATTTGTTTTCTACCAACTCCGCGCCTTCCCTCAATTTTTCCTTTCATGATGAGCTGGAGAAGACCGTACTTTTCTCCACGTAGTATATGTCCGAGATAAGCAATTTTGCGATACTTTATAGTATTGATCAACAGTCTTTCAGAGTTTGCTCTACGCAAGACTTCCTCATTTGTCAGCAAGTCAGTCCACGGTAATCGAAGCATTCTACGGTGGTGGATCCACATTTCAAAAGCTTCCAGTCGGTTCAATGTGCTTATTTTTATGGTCCAGGCACTCCACTCCATACAACAACCCTGACCAGATATAGCATTTGGCCATCCGTTGCCTCAGTTTGAGGTTCAAATTGTCATTGCATAGAAGAGTGCTCATTTTTCTGAAAGTTGTACGAGCAGTTTCAATTCTGCATCTTATCTCTATGTCGGGATCCAAGTCATCTGTTATTTATACTTCCGAGATATTTAAATTTATGAACCCGCTCTATCGGTGAGTTGTTGAGTGTCAGCTTCGCATCATCATATTGGCTTCGACTAAACACCATAAACTTGGTTTTGCCAACGTTGACATTCAGGCCCAGACCCCCGTCCAGCCTCATCAATTCTGTTTACCATAGTTTGCAGACCGTCCAGTCTATCGCACATAATGAGGGTGTCATCAGCATATCTTATTGTGCTCAGCACAACCCATTAACCTTAACACCCAGCTCCACATCCTCTAATGCTTCCCTGAAAATCCTGTCCGAGTATAGGTTGAACAAGAGTGGAGGCAGGACACAGCCCTGTCGGACCCCGCGCTTAATTTTTATGTTATTTGTTTTCAACTCTCCTATGCGGACTTCGGCTGTTTGTCCCCAGTATAGGTTTTCAATTATTCGAATGTCCCTGTCATCCAGCTGTAGTTGTTGTAGTATTGATATTAGTTTGTCGTGTCTAACCTTATCGAAAGCCTTCTTATAGTCGACAAAGCAGACGAACACATCCTTACGCTGATCCCGACATTTCTGCAAGAGCACATTGACACCGAACAAGGCTTCGCGCGTCCCGAATGCATTTCTGAACCCCATCTGACTATTATCTAGATCGAACTCACACTTTGTACGAATTCTGGAATGGATGATCCGTAGAAAAACCTTTAAGAGGTGACTCATTAAGCTGATTAAGCGGTAATCACTACACTTTTTGGGATGTGATTTTTTGGGGATTGTGATGAATGTTGATTTTAACCATTCTTCTGGTATAGTGCCTGTGCTGTATATTAGATTAAAAAGTTTTGCAATTTGTCCTATATTTTTCCTCTGCTATAAGTTTGATTACTTCAATGGGAATTTCGTCAGGTCCTGTGGCTTTCTTATTCTGTGTAATAGAGATTGCGTGAAGGATTTCTTCCTTTGAGATTTCGGGCCCATTTAAACAGTTGTCATTGTTTCCTTTGGAAGCTCTGTTGTCATCAAAAAGTTCGTTGATATATGTTTCCCAAGCTTCTTTGATTTCTTCATCCCGTATAATAGGTTGATTGGATGAATCGAATAATACATGGGCTGGTTGTTTTCGATACATACCAGTTATATCTCTCACCTTTCGGTGCATTTGGAAAATATCATGTTTCTTTTCCATTTCTTCCATCTCTTCACACATCTCTCTCATCCATCGTTCTTTTGCCATTTTTACTTCCTTTCGAATCACTTTACTAAGTCTTTTATATTCTTCCCTATTTGCTTTAACCAGTCTCCTCTTCTCCATTAAGCTTAAAATGTCTGTGGTCATCCATCTCTTTTTTTCCGTGTTCTACAATTTTGCATTGTGCAAATATGGCGAGAGGAAAAGAAAAACTCTTAGTCACTGGTAAGGCAGCTAAACCCAGAGCATTTAAAAATATTAACATAAACAACCTGCCTGTAACTTGGAAATATAATAAGGAAGCTTGGATGACAGAAGAACTTATGACAGAGTGGTTGCAAGATCTTGATTGGAAAATGACAAAAGGAAAAAGAAACATTTTGTTATTTTTAGACAACGTAGGATCTCATCCAAAAGACGTCCGCTTAATAAATATAAAAATCTTTTTTCTGTCCCCTAACTGTATATCAAGTTGTCAACCACTTGACCAGGGAATTATAAAAAAATTTAAAATTTATTACCGAAGTCTAATACTAAAACACCTGATAGTAAACAATGAAATTGTTGGTACAGCTTTTGAGTTAATTAAGAAAATTACGCTATTGGATGCAGTTTTTTTACTTTGCAAAAAAGACAAATCTTTGTATTTTCCTTAAGTTTTAAGTTTTTTCTTTATTTTAAAAATATGTTCATACATAAGTATACGTTTTAGATGTCCCAAATTCTTTAATTACAGTTTTCAAAAAACGATTTTTTTTGTATTTCTTTTAAACGGACACCCCCTTGAACGGACACTTTCGGTCGGTTCCGTTGGTGTCCCCACATGGGAGATTTCACTGTATTTTTGTGTTCGGCTGGATGGTTTGTGTGAGATTGGTACGGTATCTGCTGTATTGTTTTTATTGTTTAGTTGGTTTGTGTTCAGTTCAGCAACTACGAGGCTGGTTTGAAAAGTCCGTGCAAAAAATAAAAAACTACTTATGTGTTTGGGGTAAACCTTTTTTATTTTTCGATATAGTCTCCTTTTAGGCTTATCCACTTCGTCCAACGATGTTCTAGTTTGTTGATCCCTTCTGAATAATAGGATTTGTCCAAGTCTGCAAAATATCCATTAGTGTCTGCAATCACCTCCTCGTTTGAATAAAATCTTTGTCCCCGCCAGCCATTTCTTCAAATTGGGGAACAAATAGTAGTCCGAGGGAGCCAAGTCTGGAGAATAGGGGGGATGTGAAACGAGTTGGAATCCTATTTCCATTAATTTTGCGACCACAACTGCTGAGGTGTGTGCTAGTGCGTTGTCGTGATGGAAAAGGACTTTCTTGTGGGCCAATCGCGGGCGTTTTTCTTGCAGCTCGGTTTTCAAACGGTCCAATAACGATAAATAATATTCACCTGTAATAGTTTTACCCTTTTCCAGATAGTCGATGAGGATTATCCCTTGCGAATCCCAAAAGACAGTCGCCATAACCTTTCCGGCCGAAGGAACGGTCTTCGCCTTTTTTGGAGCAGATTCCCCCTTGGTAACCCATTGTTTAGATTGTTGTTTGGTCTCAGGAGTATAGTAATGTATCCATGTTTCATCCACAGTGACGAAACGACGCTTAAAGTCCTCCGGATTCTTCTGGAACAGCTGCAAACCATCCTTGCAACACTTCACACGATTCCGTTTTTGGTCAAGCGTGAGCAATCGCGGCACCCATCTTGCAGATAGCTTTCTCATGTCCAAATGTTTATGCAAAATATTATGTACCCGTTCAGTCGAGATGCCCACAGCACTAGCAATCTCACGCACCTTAACTCTTCTGTGTTCCATCACCATATCATGGATTTGATCAATGATTTCTGGAGTCGTAACCTCCACAGGCCGTCCAGAACGTTCAGCGTCACTTGTGCAAATATGGCCAGTCCGAAAATTTTGAAACCACTTATAAACTGTTCTAATCGAAGGTGCAGAGTCACCATAATGTTTATCAAGCTTCTCTTTAGTCTCCTGAGGCGTTTTTGCCTTTCATAAAGTAATGTAGCCCGATGTTACTGTTTCGAGTTTGGTGGCGGTGTAGTAACAGCGCATCAACTGTTCTGTTCATTTCATCTGTCCACTTTTAATCGCTGTCTTGGTTTGCCAGCCTTGGTGGTTCCATGTTGTCCTTGCAAAACATACGTGGCTTTAGTGTTTGTGTTTCTCCCGCATCTGTGTCGGGTGTGTTTGGGATAGATTTCGGTGGGTTCAGGCGACGAGTAATTTTTTTTCTTAGTGATTTTTATATATGTATTATTATTATTACTTACATATAGCGTGTTATACTTTTTAAGGGTTCTTGGATTAGAAATTTTCGAAAATTCTGTTATTTTTGCTTACCATATGTTTAATTAAGAATGATCAAATATTTTGAAAAATCAGTTCCTTTCTATAACAGAAAATAGCAGGTTGGCGAAAAAGTAACGGGCCTTGATGGTTGTAAAGCCCAGACCATTAAATTACAATTTGGTTTCGTCTCTCCAGAATTCTTTTAAAGGCCCCTTTACACACTTGCCAAGTCTTGACAAGCATCCACAAACACAAGCGTGTGAACGGCTTGTTTGGCTTGGCTGGCGTGAGCTTGGAGGAGCTCGTCACCGTTCCGGTCGAGTGTCGGTTTTTATTAACAGATCAAAGGACGTTTGTGACAAGCGCTTGCGACGCATTTACACGTTGGTGCACGTTTAGTTTCGTGTTAGTTAGTTCGTTTATTTATTTTTATCATCCACCATCTTCTTCTTAGTCGGGCTTTTCTTTTTGTTTTGCTTTGCTTGTATTTCAAATAAAAGAATGATAAACCGAACGCAATAGCAGCCACGACTTCGGTGTCCGCCATGCTTGACTGTTCGGAGCACAATGGGCATTCACAAGCATGTAAACGACTTCCAAATGCAAGTCTCATTTGTGACAAGGCTTGGGGCTTGTCGAGACTTGCCAAGACTTGGCAAGTGTGTAAACCTACCATAAGGGTGTAAAGTTGCGTTACGTTTTCAGTTCCCCATTATAGCTACCAAAAGAAATATGAAACGGAAGCTTTCACGGTTCTTGTTAGATGATAAATCGTAGTCCTTGGGATTATACAGGGCCAATTTAACGTAATTTTCGATGTTTCGCCTACGATTGCACGAGGCATCTTCAGAGATACACACAGGTGTACAAGTATGAAATGCGGATTTCAGACAACATATAGTGCACCAATGCAGTGGTGTGCTATAAAGATTTAACACTGCGCCATTTTGTTGTGTCATCAACAAGTGTCAGACTCGCACGAGTGATAAATTGGAAAAGTGTGTGCATAGTTGTTGTTGTGTTGTTGTGTTCAACATGTCGAAATTTATACCGAACAAAGAGCATTCGCGGAGAGCATTAATTTTTTGTTGTCATTTGAAGAAAAACTGCTGTTGAATCATACCGATTACTTCGAGAAGCTTATGGTGAACATGCTCCATCGCAAGATACGTGTGAACGATGGTTTCGGCGTTTTTAAAAGTGGTGACTTCGATGTTGCAGACAAGGAACGTGGGAAAACCGCCAAAAAAATACGAAGAGTGGAATTGCAAGCATTGTTGGACGAAGATGATTCGCAAACACAAAAACAACTCGCCGAGCAATTGGGCGTTAGTCAACAAGCTGTTTCCAATCGGCTACGAGAAATGGAAAAGATTCAGAAGACCGGTAGATGGGTACCACATGAGTTGAACGACAGGCAAATGCAAAAGCACAAAAACACGTGTGACATTTTGCTCGCTCGGTACAAAAAGAAGTCGTTTTTGCACCGTATAGTTACAAGGGATGAAAAGTGGATTTATTTTGACAATCGCAGGCGCAAAAAATCATGGGTAGACCCAGGCGCACCATCCACATCGACCGCAAGACCGAATCGCTTTGGCAGAAAGACGATGCTCTGTGTTTGGTGGGATCGGAGGGGCGTGGTCTATTATGAACTGTTAAAACCTGGGGAAACGGTTAATACTAAACGTTACCAACAACAATTGACCGATTTAAACCCTTCGATGCTTGAAAAAAAGCCAGAATACCGAAAGAGGCAACACCAAGTCATTTTTCTCAACTCAGCTGGGAAGTTCTCCTCCATGCGGCTTACTCACCAGACTTGGCTCCTTCCGATTACCACTTGTTTGCATCGATGGGTCACGCACTTGCTGAGCACCGCTTTGGTTCGTACGAAGATGTGAAAAAATGGCTCGATGAATGGTTCGGAGCAAAAGGGGAAAATTTTTACTGGCGTGGTATTCACAAATTGCCCGAAAGATGGGGAAAAAAATGTATAACAAGCGATGGAGTATACTTTGAATAAAGCACTTTTTATCATTCTTCCGAATTTAACATGTTTTTTTAGAAAAAAAATCCGCATTTCATACTTGTACACCTGTGTATGCATCCTTCGAGATTAGGACATGAATGAGCTCGAAAACGTACAAGAAAAATATCACCTTCTGTTTGTAAACGAATTTTGTCTTTTCCCGATTTCAAGCATTGTGCAATTTTTTTACAGTTTGTGCGAATATTGGGTATTTAAAGTAATTTGGGTATTTCGTCAGTAATACTGTATATAAAAAAGACTGCACTATCTTAAAATTTACCTAATTTCAGGATGAATCATTAATCGAAATCAAACATTTAAACATTGGAAATTTTAGATAAAATTTGCTTTCTCAAAAAATTACAGCCACCACTCACTGAAGTGATATCATCGATTTTTTTAGCTTCTAAAGACGAAACGGCTAGATTAGTGTCTCAACTGAAAACATTAACGAGAACAATGTTTTCGAACCCACCTATACATGGGGCCCGCTTTGTCACTGAAGTGTTAAGCAATAATATTCTGAGATGTCAATGGAAAAGAGATGTTAAAGGTAAATATGTAAGAGATACAGTCAGTCAAGTAAGAACGTATAGAGCAGGGGTGCTCAAACTTGAACTGCTGGCGATCTACCTCAATATTGTTAGCCTACGATCGATCGACTCTGAGAGGCTGCAAGTAAGTGTGATGCAGGATTGTCGTCTAGGTAGGGTGTATCGTGGCATAGATATTAGTTTTCCGCACAATATGCATTTTTTTAGTCAAGGTAAGTGTAGGTCTGCTCTAAAATGTCAATGAAAAAACTCATAATTATTCAAAATTGCGAGTTTATTGGTTCTTACAAAACAACCGAGTTCTAGTGTCTAAACTTAACTAAAGAGTGACTTTGGATGTTGAAGCGTGGCACTGCATGTCCTCAGCATACTTTTCATAAGATGGTACGTAATTACCGAGTGCTAATCGCAAGCATGATGACATATGTTCGTCAATTAGTCGATTGCGATATTTTGACTTAATTATCTTCATTTCAGAAAATGCAGACTCGCACAAGTAAGTTAACCCAAACATTGCCGTCAGTTGAAGGGCGATTTGCCTTAGATTCGGATATTTATCTTCAGATATAAAACACCAGAATTTTGTATCAGATGCTGTAGCTTTGAGATGTATATCTGATATAATCTGCACTAACTCATTTTCAACAGAACATGAGTCCGTGTTAAACTGACTTGCTATTTCAGTAGCTAATTCCTCAATGTTTTTACACGAAAAAAGGATAACTCATAAATGATGCGATATTTGCCAATTTACTGAAATCATAAAAAACGTATTTCGAATTGGCCCAAAATATTTGATAATTCTGCCTCATAAATATCATAATTCAACTGAGGAATCCTTGCTTTCAAAGATGGAAAATTTTTCAGATCCTTTCTTTTCAGTTGATCATTCATAAGTTGCAATTTGCTTTTGAATGCGTTTATTGCGCTAATCATCTCAATAATAGTTTTTTCCTTTACCTTGAAGCTCCAAATTAATGGTGTTTAAATGCATTGTGATGTCTGTCAAAAATGCCAAATCAGTCAGCCATTTTCCGTGTTTCAGCATCTGAGTGTCATCACCTCTTTCGTCCAGAAAAGCTGTTATTCCGGGCAATAATTCTAGAAACCTTTCTAGGAATTTTCCGCGACTCAACCACCTGACGTCCGTGTGAAGAACTAAATCAGTGTGTTCAGCTGACTCACTATCTTCCAACTGCAATTTAAAGAGCCGTCGTTGCAAGCTACGTGCACGGATAGAATTCACAATTTTTATTGCAATGCCCATAATCTCCTCCATGTTTAGAACTTTTGAACACAAAACTTATTGATGTATAATGCAATGGAAGGAGAAAAATGAAGGGAAATCATCATTAGCTCGACACAATGCCACAAAACAGTTTTCGTTTCGCACGGCTGGTGCTCCATCGGTTGTAATGCACACTAGTTTATATATTGGTAGCTTGTAGTTTGTTACAAAATTGAAGAAAACGTCATATATATCTTCGCCACGGGTCTTTCCTTTCAGAGGAATCATTGTCAAAAACTCTTCCTTAGCCGACATGTCATTGAATACCATTCGAATAAAAATACACAGCTGGGCAGTGTCTGTCATATCGGTGGATTCGTCGAACTGTAAAGAAAAGTATGTACATTCCATGATATCATGTTTTAGTTTATCTGCCATGTCCTGACTCATGACTTCAACACGCCTTGTGACAGTCGGACAAGATAACTGAAGTTCTCTAATAGCAGACATAATCTCTGTTTTATTTTTAAAATCTCCAGATAAAGTCTCGCCCGCTTTAATAAATGCTTCCTTCACAACCAATCCATTATCAAATGGTTTCTTGTGTTTCGCCAATATATGAGATATTTTAAATGACGCGATCGTTGCAGCTTTTGATTGTTTGGCTGGTCTTGTGAACATGGTTTGTTCTTTTTTCAAACAAGTTATCAAATCACGTACTTTTCGTTTTCTTAATTCACTCTGTGACGGAAAATCCTTTTCATAGTTTTTATGAACCGTTTTATGATGCCTCTCTAAGTTCCCACGCTTAGGTATTACGACTGACGCACGGCAAATGAGACAAATGCACTTATCCTTTACCATACAAAAGAAAAATTCTTCCTCCCAATCGTTATTAAAATGATAAGTTTTACTTTTCTTCGCCGCACTCATTTTGGACTATTTATTAATAAACTTTGTATCGATGTATCGCCTTCAAATTACAACTCAGACTGACTCCTATTCCTGCAGGCGCAACATTTATATCGGTGCGAACGAAGTCTCGAATGTTCCCGTCAAACACGCTGCCCGAAGTTTCTAAAAAAAATCGGCGAGAATCAAAAACGCGGCTTTTCTTTGACAAGTACCGCACGTTCCTTTGATAAAGCCGCCTTTTGCCGCTAGCAGGGGGTTATTACGATAAAAGAAAGTGATGAGGGGGTTATTCTGGCCTAATTGTGGATCGAATAAATTTTTAGTAGTTTATTCATTACATTTTGTTTTAGTTACCTAAAACAAAATCTGTGAATAGTTCTATATCGGAATTTTTTTTTCGAGATCGACTCAAAAGGCACTCGCGATCGACTTGTCGATCGCGATCGACCGTTTGAGCACCCCTGGTATAGAGCATAGTTCGTTAATAGCCCAGTCGTCAGAGGCAAATTTGGACCAAAAGCTCTCATTAAATGTTAACAGGCTGCATTGACATTGTCCAATTACGTCAAATCACACGATCTTGGTGGCCAATTCACATCGCCACGGCGCAAAATAACACGACCGTGAAACTTCGTCTGAAATAACTGCATTCTTTCGCTAGCAATGCGGCAGGTTGCGCCATCTTGTTGAAAGACTAGGTCTTCCAAGTGCATGCCGTTCAATTCATTCCATAAAAAGTTGGTTATCATGTCACGACAACGAACACCATTGACGGTAACGGCATTTCCAGCAACATTCAGAAAAAGTACGGCCCAATTACTCCTCCAATTCAAAATACGCACCAAGCACTCGTGGTGGTGGTTGGATCACTTGTGGATTTGCGGTCTCCCAAATTCGACAGTTTTGTTTATTTATGTAGCCACTAAGTTGAAAATGCGCCTCATCACTGAAGATAATTTTCTTCGAAAAATCACCATCGATTTCTTGACGCTCCAATATCCAATTGGCGAATGTACGGCGCTGCGCATGGTCTGCTGGCTGCAGTTCTTGCGTCATTTGGATCTTGTAAGCATGCAAATGCAGATCTTTCGTCAAAATTCGCTGCCGGAGCATCTTGAAATGTTTAATTGCTGAGCACGATGGCGAATAGAGGAGGAAGGACTTTCGTCAACACTCGCACACATTGCGGCTATGTTTTCATCCGACCGGCCGGTACGAGCACAGCCACTGGTTTTCGCGGTCAGAATTGAACCACAAACCTCAAATTTTTTGATTAACTGCACTACAATGTTGCGAGATGGTGCGTTATGATGACCAAAAGGCGTGCGGATTTTTCGAAACGTCTCTGCAAAATTTTTACCATTTTTGTGGTGAATTTTCACAATTTCTATGCGTTGCTCGATCGTGTAATTCTCCATGACTAAACCTCAATACTTCCTGATGCCAGTTGTCAAAGATGAGTACTTTATGTTCGCCACAAAAAAAATGGTGCACAATTTAAAATGCAAGATAATTTTGAGACACCCTTTATGATAATGATATATGCACGAGAATTTTTTTAATACTATATTTTATTAAATATTTGTAATTTGCTGTATGCCCGATAAAATCATTCAAATAAAAATTTCATTTTATCTTTTACAAATTATAAAGCAGCAAAAATAAAAACTATTAGTATCATCGGAATGCTGAAAGTCTTCTCTTCACAACGTTATCTTTTAATTTTTTTTTTTTTTAACGTTCTGAAAACAAGTAATATCGATTAACCTTCGAGAGGTGTGCGTAGACTTTCTAATTAACCTGTTTGGCGCGCTACACTTTTTGAATTTTTAATAAATTCTCACGCTAATAAAAAAAATCTGAAAAAAAATCTATTGCACTAGTGTAAAAGTTTTCGCCCTTTCATGTGGTGCTATTAATTTTTCGATATCTTTTTTATTTTTCGATATATTACCGAAAAACGAATTTTTGATTTTAATTTAGATTTTGTGAGCTTAGCGAACATCAAACTTTAACAAGCTTTTCTTTTATGGTATTCTACGTCCAAAAAACTAGCTATGTGCCAAAATGCAGCCTATTAACATTTAATGAGAGCGCAAAACCCCTGGCGACTAGGCTATTAAAAATGTATTTATTTCAAAATTTGTTACATCAATGAAGGGTTGCCAATAAAATACTAATGATTCAGTAGTTTGTTTAGTCGCCAATGAGCGTCTATAATCACCTGGTGTCTTTATGGCATACTTTCGACGAGATTTTCCATGTATTCTTGTATGACCACACTTTCTTGATTCGGTTTGCATCGGATTCCCTTTTCCACTGACTACACATTTTATTCCGATGTTTAAGGTCATTATCCCCTTGAAGAATCCACTCCGCATTTTTATCGATAAAACACCACACACCATATATATATATATATATATATATATATATATATATATATATATATATATATATATATATATATATATATATGGGTTTAAGCTGAGACCAATTGTCCCTTTATTTATTAAATGACCCTCGTACATTCTGTTTACATTTCAAAATCTTTTTCAGCTATGACCGAAAGGATAAATGGTGTCCGAAGATGTTTGGTTGAACATTTAACAAAACTGGGTTCGTGTAGAAACTGGGATCACATTACTCAGCAAACAGGAATGTTCGCCAATACAGGTATTTAAAATGGGCACCTACAAGCCTACTATGTCACTTTTAAGTTTCACAGATTGGAATAAAAACGTGGGGAATGCCGCGAAACACTAATAAATGCTCAGCACTAAACATTGGGAAAAGTAATCAAAGAATCTTAGTCTACCTTCACAAATCATTATTACAAATAGTGGACCTTGTTGTAACAATTATAAAGGATCTAAAATATGAAATTACGTCTCCATAGATTTTAAGAATGTACACAAAATTTGAAGATTTTGATTTCATTGTGCTACTTTGAGTAAATTTTTAAACAAGATATGACCAGCTGTAAATTTAATAAAATCAAATATCGATCGGTTATAACGTACCACTTTTTGAAACGGCTGTCTGCTATTATAAAAATAAACAATTCTTGTTTTTGAGATTCCCTTGTTCTCAGATTGCATTGGAAACACTATAATGTTGATAAAATCGACAGAGGGAGGTGTAGCAGACTACAACATAAAAAGTTTCTGGTTAATTCAGTGTTATCCATGTGTAACTTTATCAAAGAAAACTGGCTCCTAAGGTCATTTCCTGTAAAAATAACCTGAACTAACTTTCTGTACATACTACAGAACACTGGCGGCCTACAAACATTCTGTGATTCATTGTGATTGTAAAGCTATTGTGATATGAATAAAACTACCCTTGTAATAAGCACCTGAATCATTTAATTTCTCTAAAAATTTTACTCCATGTTGAAGCAGAAATAATAGCGCAAAAATATATTTTTTTACAGGTTTAACAGCAAATCAAGTAGAAAGAATGAAAAAAGAGTTCAGTTGTTATACAACAAGTGATGGAAGGATTGCAGTTGCAGGTCTGGCTGACAAACACGTGAAATACTTAGCCAATGCCATGCATACAGTTACAAAATAGCAAAATTTAAAAAAATATACTCTTTTTGGTAATGTTGGTGTTCAAAATTGTAATGTATCACTCTAGTAAAAAAGTAAAACTGAAGAAATTCAAACTGTTTTAGATTTTAATACTAAAATGTAGTGCTTGAAGTTAAAATTAAAAATAGAAGTTTTTTTATTGAAAAGACTTACCTAGAAACTTCTTGGTACTAGTATTCTTGGTTTTATTATTAATCGGAGGTCCAGCACCCATCCTAAACCTAGCCAATCCCTGCCCCTTCCTTAAAAAACGGTTTTTTAGGTTTTATTTCTCCTTCCATTGGAGTGTCTTCTTTTAACTTTTCTTCTAATAGTTGTTCAAAAGGTTTGGTAGGCAATATGGTCCTTTTATCCCAGTCTTTAGGGCTCGTTTTACCACCTTCCACAAAACTATCGCTAGCATTAGAGTCATTGAGTACAGAAACACCTTCTACATGTTCGAAATCTGAATATTGTGAATGTTGACTATTAAGTTTTGATTTTTGTATCATATTTTCGTAACTTCCTTGCCACAGTTTTAATTCCTGAAGCCTTACTAGGCTCAGTGAAGGCGAGAATGACATTGTATTATTTTAATCTTGGAACATGGTTTTAAAAAATACTAAAAAATTTTGGAAAACTAAGCAATTTTTTTTGAATTTTTTAAACCTTGCTAATGTTTGACAGTTTCAGGTTATGTTGGACGAAAACAAACGGATATGTTTATGTGGTTGCCTAAATAACGCTAAATACGTTATTTCCGGCGCGTTCGCCATTATGTTTTAAACCATAGTGGATGTTACAATACCTAAATTATATTAAAAACAATAGTACATATTGTTTTTAATATAATAAATCTTTTAATAATTTCACAGATTTTTTCAGTAACCTGTAAGGTGTCTGTAAAGCACCTAGGTATCAGTTTTAAAATAGAATTTGACAATGTCACATACTCGTTTACAAAAGGACTTGTCATCAATTAATATTTAAATTTTTTCTGTTATGTTTGGTCGAACATACAAAAATTATGTCGTTTACCCCAAAATCTACTGTAGTACTATTTCAAACATTTCTTTCCAAAAGTCGACAGGCACTAATACTAAAAAGACACGAATCTGTGTGGGACGATATCAAATTGGCACCGCCAGATGCTATTTTTGGGGTAACGGAAGCATGGAAAAAAGATAAGAATTCCAAAAAGGTTAATGTTGGGGTTGGTGCCTACAGAGATGACTCAGGTAGGTTTCCTATCAAAGAATAATTACATAAAAAGATAATTTATGATCAATAAATACAAATAGCTGAGTCTTTCAATTTTTAAGGAAAACCCTACGTCCTACCTAGCGTAAGAAAAGCAGAAGAGAAAATTTTCTATCAAAAAATGAACCATGCGTATGAGTTCCAGGACGGCCATCATGAGTTTTGTAAGCTCGCTGCCGAGCTGGCTTTCGGAAAAGATTCTTGCGTGTTGAAGAACCATCTAAACGTGACCGCACAGTCGGTGTCGGGTACTGGTGCGCTTAGACTGGGTGCGGCGTTTGTGGCCAAATTTTTTCCGGGAAAGAAGGTCTGTACCATGTTAAGACAATCCTTTTCTCAATTTCCAAGGTCATATCGCAGTTTATTCCGAGATATTTTTTGTTACCTACAGTCCCTGGCCAAATTATTAGACGCACTGTATTTTTTTTAGTAATTTTATGTTTCTTAAGAGTTTTTATGCAATAATGGTATATTTAAACTACAATATTATTGATTTTTATTTAAAAGAATTGTTGTAGACTACATATTTGTATTTATTTTTAACATATGGCAACACTGTGTTGACAAAGTGATACATGAACGTAAACAAGTACAAACCTGTATCAGTCGCGATCGGAATCGAGTCAGGTACGGACGTGTTTCTGTGGCTTTATGGACTGTGATTGTTTGTTTAACAGTTTTATACTACTCAGTTATTAGTTTATTTTGTATGTAGTGTTTTAAAAAAGTAATTGAACTATTTTCATTATGGGTAGAAAAGGCGATCTTTCACCACGTAAAAAAAGCTGAAGTGAAGGCCCTTGTGATTGCGAAAACATTTACAAACCGAGAAATATCACGAAGATTGGAGGTTTCTGAAGCTAGTGTACGACGCATAAAAAAGAAAAATTGAGTCAGGGAAGGAATTAAGCCCGAAAAGAAAGAAAAGATGCGGTAGAAAACCAATTTTCACTCCATGGTCAGAGAGATAGATGTTTGAAGAAAATTTGTGTAGAAAACAGATTTGCTACCACAAAGGTAATAAAATCACAACTCCAGGATGCTAGCGTAAATGCTTCTGAGCGCACTGTTCGAAGAAAATTGAAAGAATTAGATTTTAAGGCCTGTCGCCCCGCCAGGAAGCCCAAGTTAACAGCTGCAATGAAAGCAAAGCGCCTGAAGTGGGCCAAACAATGGCAAGACAAAGATGTGGACTTCTGGAGATCGATAAGATACAGCATTTTAATCAATAATTGATACACTATTATCATTTTCAGTTAAATAAAGCAAATAAACATGGAAGTTTTATATATTTTTCCTATTTTTGACAGGTCTGCTTCAGTGACGAAAGCATATTCGAAATTTTGCAGAATAAAGCTCAATATGTGCGTCGTCGTCATGGAGAAAAGTTTCATCCTGATTGTGTCGTCCCGACGGTTAAACATCCCACCAAAGTGATGATTTGGTCAGTCATCAGCGGCAAGGGCACTGGACGTCTGTACGTCGTCAAAGGAATAATAAGGCAAGATCAGTACAAAGAAGTATTACAAAATCGATTGATTCCGCAGCTCAGAGAATGGTTTCCAAATGGGGAACCATTCACTTTCATGCAAGATGGAGCTCCCTGCCACACTGCTCGGTCTGTTAAAGCTTTTTTGGCAGAAAAAAATATCCCTCTGTTGGATTGGCCGGGTAATAGCCCTGATATGAACCCCATTGAAAATGTGTGGGAGCTGATGAGAAGAGAAGTGGCTAAAGATGTGATTACCAACAAAACCCAGCTCCTAGAAAAGATTATTCATGTGTCAATCCTCAAATGCAGGAGACAGTACAATCTTGCATTGATAGCATGCCGCGCAGAATTAAAGCTTTGATAGCGGCTAAAAGTGGCTCAACTAAATATTGACTTTTACTAACATTAATTTCACTTTTCTTTAAAACTTAATAAACTTATGCTTTTCTAAATTAATGCTGTTTTATTTATGTCAAATAAATAGGTAATTGATTGGATAATATAAAAATAAAAAACAAATCAATTTAAAATAATAAAACGGTACAATATCACTCGGTAATTAATATTTTACATGGAATCTTGCAGTGCGTCTAATAATTTGGCCAGGGACTGTATGTTAGCCCAGCTGAGACGCATAGCGCTCAACTGGGCTACACACTGCATTACAACCGATGGAGCACCAGAAATGACTGGAAACGAAAACGGTTTTGTGGCATTGTGTCGAGCTAATGATGATTTCCCTTCATTTTTCTCCTTCCATTGCATTATACATCAACAAGTTTTGTGTTCAAAAGTTTTAAACATGGAGGAGATTATGGACATTGCAATAAAAATTGTGAATTCTATCCGTGCAAGTAGCTTGCAACGACGGCTCTTTAAATTGCAGTTGGAAGATAGTGAGTCAGTTGAACACACTGATTTAGTTCGTCACACGGACGTCAGGTGGTTGAGTCGCGGAAAATTCCTAGAAAGGTTTCAAGAATTATTGCCCGAAATAACAGCTTTTCTGGACGAAAGAGGTGATGACACTCAGATGCTGAAAAACGGAAAATGGCTGACTGATTTGGCATTTTTGACAGACATCACAATGCATTTAAACACCATTAATTTGGAGCTTCAAGGTAAAGGAAGAACTATTATTGAGATGATTAGCGCAATAAACGCATTCAAAAGTAAATTGCAACTTATGATAGATCAACTGAAAAGAAATGATCTGAAAAATTTTCCGTCTTTGAAAGCAAGGATTCCTCAGTTGAATTATGATATTTATGAGGCAGAATTATCGAATATTTTGGGCCAATTCGAAATACGTTTTTTATGATTTCAGTAAATTGGCAAATATCGCATCATTTATGAGTTATCCTTTTTCGTGCAAAAACATTGAGGAATTAGCTACTAAAATAGCAAGTCAGTTTAATATGGACTCATGTTCTGTTGAAAATGAGTTAGTGCAGATTATATCAGATATACATTTCAAAGCCACAGCATCTGATACAAAATTCTGGTGTTTTATATCTGAAGATAAATATCCGAATCTAAGGCAAATCGCCCTTCAACTAACGGCAATGTTTGGGTCAACTTACTTGTGCGAGTCTGCATTTTCTGAAATGAAGATAATTAAGTCAAAATATCGCAATCGACTAACTGACGAACATATGTCATCATGCTTGCGATTAGCACTCGGTAATTACGTACCATCTTATGAAAAGTATGCTGAGGACATGCAGTGCCACGCTTCAACATCCAAAGTCACTCTTTAGTTAAGTTTAGACACTAGAACTCGTTTGTTTGTAAGAACCAATAAACTCGCAATTTTGAATAATTATGAGTTTTTTCATTGACATTTTAGAGCAGACCTACACTTACCTTGACAAAAAAAATGCAAATTGTGCGGAAAACTAAAATCTATGCCACGATACACCCTATCTAGACGACACTCCTGCATCACACTTACTTGCAGCCTCTCAGAGTCGATCGATCGTAGTCTAACAATATTGAGGGAGATCGCCAGCAGTTCAAGTTTGAGCACCCCTGGTCTATGGGAACTGGAATTTGCCAGGTTCAACATTACCCATCAAAATGGAAAGTTAATCCTATCAACTTCTGGTTACTACTAATATTTTTAATTAAGGAGGACCACCATATGTACATCATTGTAAACAAAAGTGCACAGAGAGGATGTTTATAGCAACCAGAATTTGACCAGATTAACGATGTCAATCACAACAGATAATTAATCCTACGAAATTCGATTGTCTGTTTTGATTTCTATTGTTGATCCCGCCAAATTCTGGTTGCTGTAAACATCTTCTCCGCGCTTTTTTGTTCACAGTGTTGTGAAATGGGCCGTTTTCTTAATTACAAACGTCCATATTTTTGATGGAGATTGTTAATTCCAGATTATTAATGCCGCCAACAAATTCTGGTTGCCGTGCTTTTTAGTTTATAGTGGTACAAAATGGGATGCGCCCTTAATTATAAAAGGAAATAAAGGATGACGGAGGTGACGAGGGGGAGAAATTTTATAATTTTTATTTTAACTTGTGAGACAAGTTGT